>OX465291.1:80280686-80806636 GCA_949987695.1 Merzomyia westermanni
TCCTTGTTGACTAAATCAGATCGAATTATGGAATGCGATGCGCCTGTGTCCACAGTTAGTACGAGCTCTTTTCCATCCACATATGCAACAACAGTAACATTACTACCTTTCCTTCCGATCTGTGAGACAGAGATTATGGGGCATTCAGTTGCGGGAGCCAGTCCACGCCCCTTTCGGCTGGCTCTATTTAGTTTAACGACTGATTTGGTTGGGAAATTTGCTCGTCTCCTTCAGCTTTGCGTTTTCGTCCTGAATTGCAGGGGTTACTAGAGCCAGTGCCGCAATAACGTGCTATGTGACCTGAATTTTCACACTTAAAGCATTTAATGGCACCATAACTTTTTTTCTGTACTCCGTTCAACGCTTCCAAAATTTTGTCAACCCAAGCCGGAGTTTCCACTTCTACAAGATGAGCCTTGTATGCAGGTTTACTCAAAAGTGAGGCTGTTTCCTGCGTCAGAGCATGCGATACCGTTTCAGCGAATGTCCTTTTGGGGTTTGCATATGTGGCCCGTTTCGTCTCGACATCGCGTATTCCATTTATAAAACTTTGGATTTTTACCCTCTCAGTATACTCCATGGGTGCGTCCGCATTTGCTAGATGGGCCAACCTCTCAATGTCCGATGCAAATTTCTGCAAAGTCTCATTAGCCTTCTGGAAGCGATTCTGTAGCTCTATTTGGTATATCTTCTTCCGATGTTCGCTACCATAGCGTCTCTCAACTGCACCCATTAATGCTTCATAATTGTTCCGTTCTCCGTCAGGAATAGTCTGCAAAATTTCGGCTGCAGGTCCCTTCAATGCCACGAATAATGCAGCAACTTTGTCTTCCATGCCCCAATTACTGCCGTCTTCTCAAACTGTAGCTTAAATACCTGGAAAGGAACAGAACCATCAAATGACGGGGATTTTACCTTGGGAGTATTCGCTGAAGCAGATGGACGGTACAGTTGCAACTCCTGGATACGGCCCCTTAACGCATCTACCTCGGCCTCGATTTTCTCCTCAAACTGCATTATTTTCTCGTCCATGCGTGCCTCTAGCTTCAATGACATCCTGGCTTCCTGCTCTTCCAGTTTTGCAGAGTTCTGCGATAACAAATGTGCTGAACTTTGTGATGATATTTCGGAAATACGTGCCTCCAACTTGGATGTAATACGTCTATCTTGTTCTTCCAGCTGAGATGCCATGTGTGTCTTCTGTTCTTCCAGCTGAGATACTATACAAGTTTTCTGTTCTTCCATTTTAGTCGACATCTGAGTTAATACAGCCAATATCATGTTTGTGTCCACGGTTGCTACTGGATTCGGAGACTCCTTTTTTCTTCCATTTTCGTCGATGTCTCATCCACAAGATGGAAAACATGGTCATCAAAGTTGATACCTTCCACTTCCATAGCCTGCCGTAATCTTGACTGTAGCTCGGACTTATTACCTGTAGTGTTTAGTCCGCGTTGTTCCAACCCATTTTTGAGTTGCTGAATCTGCAATTCATTCAACTTAGCCATGTCCTTGTTATCCGTGAAATCACTGGTATTTAGTTAACAATCCCACTTCTGACACCAACGAATTCGATGATTCCTTGCTTAGCAATCCTGGGTTCGATCACTATAAAGTCAAATAAACACACGCACAGATATTGTAACTGATAGCTAGTTTTATTTACTAGTAATAAACGCAATACAAATTTAAGAGGTTGGTAACTTCGCAGTAGTTCACAGAACAACACTTGGAAATAAACTGATCAACCTGCCTTGCTTGGTCACCGCCTTATATAGTCCAACAGGGTGCTTGCCTACGCACCGAGAACTTTATTGGTTGTCCGGTTTTCGTGTTCTGGAAGGGTCGGTGTTATTTATTGGCATCTCCTCTTTGCATCGTATTCGCAAATTCTAGCGCCATCTCCCTTCCTCTTCCTAGTTATACGCTTGCATGCATAAGCGTAGCCATCGTTATCTCGGTTGTGTTAACTAGTGGTGGGAGTGTTATTGAGTTAGGGATGGTACATGCTTGAGAATAATCGCCACAACACACTCAAACGAGCAGATAAGTGAATATATGCACATACATTGGTTACATTTACTACTGGCTTTGTTGGTACAACACAAGACTCAATGAACAGTGAGCACTATATAATAAAATATGCCAAAGCAATTGAACTCTCAGAATATTAGGCGATTTCACTTATTTGCTACCCTGTAACGCAAATCGCCTAGCTAAAATGGAGTTACATTAGCTTTCGCTTGGGGCGCTGGAATAGCACTGCCAGCTGTCAATGTAGCTGTATTCCTTCCGAGCCAGAACTTGTCAGAAGTAGTTAGAGGTTGATTTTTGTTGGAACGATTTTCCGTCATCCCTTGTCAAGTTTGGTTTTGTGACAAACCGGTTTCGGCGTTCGGAGAAGCTAGGCATTGAAAATGGCAGAACGCCGAAACCGGTTTGTCACAAAAACAAACTTGACAAGGGATGACGGAAAATCGTTCCAACAAAAATCAGCTTACTACCCTGTCGGAAGATCAACACAACAAAATAAATCAGTTAGAGGTTCCTAGAAGTCAACCCTATACTTTTTGGTGGTACTTATCGGTTTCAATTAATTTTAATTTTTGGAAATTTTAATAGTTTTAGTCAAAGAAATATGGGATTGGACTCCAATTTCTTGTAATATTTCTAAACTAAACATTTTAGAAATTTAGGTGTTGGGAATAGCGAAAAATAGAGTTACTGAAAATTTAAGAGAAGTTTTTTTAAATAATCGAAGTCACGAGTGCCCTCAGAAGATATACTAATCGGATTTCAATAAATTCGCAAATAATTTTATGAGAGAGGTTCCGAAATAGGTGTAAATCGTTGCGAGATTTCGTTGATCCCTTTATTGTTTCGAAGGATCGGTTAATAATAATAAATATATTGAGGTTTGTAACCATAGCACGTCATATAAGAAGGCAAACTTCCAGCAAACCTACCGATTTAATTGACGTTTATGCTTGCACTGTGGTGTAGGAAGTTCGAAGGTCTTGAGCATGTCCTTCGCAGTTTCTTCCTAATTGTCACAAAAGTGGTACAAAGCCATCCTAAGAGTTTTCTTAGATATACCGATTATTGCATCGCTAAATACGTGGTTTCCTCGAAAGCGGTGCCGCTATATAGGGGCAGTCACAAAGCGGTAGAGCAGGTTGTTAAAAATATTGCAATGTAAAAGTAATAACGTGAAAACTAAGTAGACGGTGAAATTCACCGTAACGTAATCTAGCTGTCTGTGTCACAACTCGAACTTAAAGCGAGTAATGTTACTGTTGAAGGCTACGTGGACGGGAAAGAGCGCTTGCTGACTCTCGATACTGGTGCATCACATTCCATCATTCGGACTGACTTGGTCAGGGGAAAGGTGAGACCATTGCGGAAAGCTAAGTTGTGGACAGTAACTGGTGACAGCAAGCAAGTCCTGGGAGAAGTGAAATGCAAGGTTGTGATTGGGAATGTGGCCACGTATCACAACTTTTTGGTAGCGAATATTGTCGACGAAGTCATCATTGGCGTCGATTTCTTGGCTGAGAGAGACATTCACATCAACGTAAGGAACAGGGTTATGACTTTTAACGGCCAAGAAGTTCCTCTGGTTTTTGGACACAATAAAGGCTATACTACCAAAGGAGTGATCTTGAAGATGAAGAAACAGGAGCCTCGTAAAGCAGAGGTAGATCCTCGACCAAAGGCTTTCGCGGACAAGTACCTCCTGAAGAAGATTCGGCAAGACCAGGAGGAAGATCCAGATTTGGCACGTGTGTTGAAAGGAATAAAGAAAAACAAACAGCCAGGAAGAGAAGAGATGGTAGCAGAGAGTCGTATTGCAAAAGCATACTGGGCACAATGGAGTAGTTTGAAGCTAATATCTGGTTGTTTGCATCGGATATGGGAAAGTGAAGATGGCCAGAATCATCGATCACTTATTGTTGTTCCCAAGGCAAGAATTCCAGATGTTATCAAAGCGTCGCATAGGTGCCCAGATGGAAGGCACGTGGGAATAAAGAAAACGCTGCAAGAGGTAAAGCGGCGGTTCTATTGGATCGGTTGCAAGCAAACTGTGAGGAAATGGATTACTAAGTGTGCAGAGTGTGCTGAGAATAAAAGACGAACATCTGGTGGTCATGTTACGAGGAGGCAAGGCAACTTAGTGGATAATGTGAAACAGTGCAATGGGCATGAGAGAACGGAACGGAATCCTGAAGAAACGAGTTGCGGGATTGTTTGCCGGGTACCATTGGGAACGAAAGTGAAGGCACAAATCTATTCGAGATTAAGAACGGACAAAGTGGTTGGAATATGTGACACTGCAATGCATTGTGGGAATCTCTGCAGGAGAGGATTGATGTCGGAGTTTCAATCCCTGGAGGAAATGAGGTTTAGTAAAGCAGTGCCAACCATTGAGCGTCTAGCAGCGTTTGGTTTGGGAAATGTGTCTGATCGGGACGATCAGACTTAGGTGGAGGGCAGTGTGGCGATTATTCTCAAGCATGTACCATCCCTAACTCAATAACACTCCCACCACTAGTTAAACCACAACAGAGATAACGATGGCTACGCTTATGCATGCAAGCGTGTAACTAGGAAGAGGAAGAGAGATGGCGCGAGTGTTTTGCGAATACGATGCAAAGAGGCGATTCCAATAAATAACACCGGCCCTTCCAGAACACGAAAAGCGAATAACCAAGAAAGTTCTCGGTGCGTAGGCAAGTACCCTGTTGGACTATATAAGGCGGTGACCAAGCAAGGCAGGTTGTTCAGTTTATTTTCAAGCGTTCAATAGTGAACTACTGTAAAGTTATCAAACTCTTAAAATTGTTTTGCGTTTATTACTAGTAAATAAAACTAGCTATTAGTTACATTATCTCTGCGTGTGTTTATTCGACTTTATAGTGATCGAACCCAAGATTGATAATCAAGGAATCATCGAATTCGTCACAATATGTAAAGATAAAAGATGGTAGTTACATCTAGTGCAATTATCGATTTCAATGATTTATAGATAGATAGATGTATAGTAACAACACCTTCCCCTCTCAGAAAGGAAAATATTCAAATTACATTTAGCTTTACGTTGCAAAGACACTTCGGGGAACGTTTACGAGGGTGCGCCAAGCCTACGAATTTTATTTTTTAGAGGGGTAGAGAGGGTGGCACAATACACAAAATCAAAGACTGAAATTAGCGGTGGGTTATATATAATAAGAAATTTTAATTTAAAGTAGCAAATTTTTCATAACAAACCTACAAAATTTACCCGATTTACTTATAATTACACACTTAAAACAAATTAATACGCCTATCACTTAACTTATTGTATCACCAGCACTGCTTATTTTATATATTTTACACGTTTAAATATATAAAAAGCAAACAAAGATCTTCAAATAAACTGCCAACCATTTTGGCCGAATCAATTGTAAACAACAATGGCGGTTTGCTACTAGTTGAACCATCAGCAAGTAATAGGTAGTACCAGACATGTGTAAATGAATGTACAAGTAAAATTAACCACTTGGTTTTGTTTTAAAATTCTTTATTTCCCTTGGATTACCAAGGGCAGCCGGTCTCAGCGGATGAGTTGAAATAACTGATTACATGAAAGCGACGCTAGCGTCTAAATACCTACACTCTTGCACGTTATTTGTTGTTGTCAAGCGCAAGACTATATTTGCCCTGTCGGCAGAATGGTCGGATGAGTTATTGAAGCAGTATTGAACTTTTGCTTGTTGTGCAAAGCTATAGGCGCGCCGTCAGTAAATTCGGTGGAAGCGGTGTTTTGGCCGGATGGGTTATTAAAGCGGTATTGAACTTTTGCTTGCTGTTACGTGCAAAGCTATAGACGTGCCGTCAGCAAAATTCGGTGGAAGCGGTGTTTTGGCCGGTCGAATGGTTACCTGTGTTAACTACTCCCCCTCTTGAAGAGAAAGCGTCCCCGGTTTTCCTTTATGATATTTTTCAGTAGTACCATATTTCTTTGCCGTCTCTTCAGAAATATTGCTATGCTTGACGCTATGGCTAATAGGATTAAGAGCAAGGTGCTTCCCGATTGTACCGAGCGAGTATCAATAAGATTCCGTAGGTGTGCTATGTGCTTAAGGTTTTTCATATTAATTCTTTGCAGGTATGGAAGTGATAGTAACTCGATATATTCGGTGAAGTTAACGTGCTGTGTGGGTACTGCTTCGGGATGTGAACGCATTACCTCATTCCAGTTGTTATAAGTAGTGGTGTTTATTGTAATATCACCTTTGAAAGTTATCAAAAAAGTCCCTCCTTCCGTTTTGTATTATCGCGGGCTATTCGTTAATTAGAATTATGCCGTTATCGATCTCCTCAATGGCAGGCACGTGATCGGCAGATTTGGATTTGCATTTTGCGATGTGTTGGTTAAGTAGTTGTCGTACACAGGGACTTTCCTTCAAGGGTTGGCAGCTATAATATTTGTTTCCAAAGAAATAATTCTTCCCCTCTGGATAACGGGCAGTAACTTTACGTTAATACAAATCCTAGCTATTTTTGGGTATTTAATAATGAAATAAATAAACTTTGTATTCTGAAATATCTTAAATTTAGAAACAGAAAGTATGTCAGTTATACTGGTATTTGTAGAGAGCTCAGCAGCTAATATATTGTTTATTTCCATGCCATTAAGCAGAATGGGGTTAGTAACATTTACTTTTCCCAGAGCTACTGCTGTTATGATAGACTCTAACTCCATTATTACCGCTCTATTTCTAGTACTAACTAAAGAAAAGAGATTTCCCGTGTCGATCTGCGTCCGTTTTGCCTTTGCTAAAAGTTTATTGACTGCCACCGTCAGTTCGTTAATTTTTCCCTGTGTAGCTGAATTAATCGTTGCTTGTTGTTCATTTGCTTCTATTAGGGCTTCGGCTCTGGTCTCGATTGCTTGGAAGTCATCAAAGTCTGGGGTACCGGTTATGTACTTTAATGCAGTCCCCAGGATATTAATGCCTCTAGCATGTCGGTGATGTATTCTGACCGCGTCTAGTAGTTTTAATATTTCGTCAGCGTCGTTTCGGAGAAGTTGTCTCGCATGAGAAAGTGGAAACTGCTCTAAAATTGTGTCTATCTCTTCCGCTATCGCTTCGAACTCTGTCAAGATTGTCCTATGTAGTAGAAACTCGTAATGTTCGTGGAGGATCACTTTCCCTGTTGTTATTGGGATGTAGTGGGAGCTGGTATAATTGAATATCCTCGCGTTGGCCCAATGACCTATTGTCAAGAGCAGAGTCACCCTAAGTAGGAAGGAAAAATTTCAGTGTTTCAAGTTGGTTTTGTGAACTTTACGTCCGTCGATTAAGACAAAGGTACTTAAATCGCTCTGGACTGTTTGTTCGGTGTAAAGTTTAGTGAATTTGTTTCCTATTCTCTTATTCATCTTCACAAAAACTTTTCCCCTGGTTTATATTGTCTTGTTCTCTCATTACATTGTGTCTTTTTAAGTCATTTTGTTGGGTTTGTATAAGTCTATTCTTTATTTCATTAACCAGTTCGTCGGATGCTGCGTGGATGATATCTATAGGTTTCCTGTTTGTCACGGAATGGACGGTGCGGTTGTACTTAGCCGTTGCTAGAAGAATTAATTCGACCGTGTCGGAAATGCAAGTCTCGAGCTTTTGGCAGCGTGCAATTTCCGTAAGTGTACTGTGGAACCTCTCCACCTGGCCGTTCGTTGTACTGTGAGCCGGTGGCGTGGTGTAGATCGTGACTCCGAAGTGGTTTTTTAAGATTGCTTTAATAGTTTCTGAATTCAGTGACCTCTCGTTATCGCAAACCAGAAATTTAGTGTTTTTGTAAAAGTTGAGGAGTTCGTAGATTGGTTCCTTAATATCCACTATGGCCGTGATTTTATTGGGAAAACCATTGCAAATTTTGAGAATTTATCTATTGTTGTGAGAAAATGTGTTTTGTCTGTTAAATAAATGTCAACGTGAAGGATTTCTCCTGGGTATGAGGGTATGGGGTTTGATCCTATTTCGGGGTTTGGGGGACGTCGTTGGTATTTTGCTTCGTGACATATTTTGCAATTTGAAACTATTTCTTTTAGGATTTTTCTTAAGTCAGGGAAGTAGTAATTTTCCAGGATTTGCTGCTCATTTTCGCGACAGGATCTATGTGCACGATTATGTTCGGTTTGGAGGATTCCTCTTTGATCTTCCTTATTAAAAACGTGGATAACTTGTTTTGTAGTGTGGCGGAACTTTACCCCTGGAAAAGATGTGGTAAGCCCGTTTTGGATTAGTGCCAAATTTGGAAGTTCGCATAGCAGCCCGCTAACAACATTCGGATTTACGCATTGTTCCATGGCTTTCAATAAATCTTGTAGGTTGCTAAAAGATATTCGATGCCTCACTCGTGTCCTAAAAATAATAGTTGTGCCAACTGGTAATGTCTTTCCCTCTTCCAGAATAATTTGGGTTTTGAAGCAGTTAATCGGGTTTTTTACTGTGGGTATCGTTTGAGTCAGTGACAACTCACTGTTAGCGACCATGCTTTCTGAGTCTGGCTCGTGGCCTAGTGTGTTTATATGTTGCCGTGAGAGCGCATCAGCAACAAAATTTTCCTTGCCTGGTTTGTAATGGAACGTTGGTGAATATTCTTCCACAAAAGCGCGCCACCTTTTCATCTTTGCATTTGAGGTTTTGTCAGATAAAGCGAAGGTGAGCGGTTGGTGGTCCGTGAAGATGTTCAGGTGTTTAACACCGTACAAATAATTGCGAAGTTTTGGTAGGGCCGATACTATCGCCAAGAGTTCCCTTTCGTTGGTTGCATAGTTCTCCTCTGCTGGAGAAAGGGTTCTTGAGATCATGGTGATAGGTCTGCCGTTTTGGTATAAAACGGCGCCTATGGCGTGTGAAGAAGCGTCTGTTGTTAAGTCAAATGGTTGTTTATAGTCGGGATAAAGGAGAAGCACATACTCTCATGCAAGAATATTTTTAACTTTATTAAACGCGTTAAGTGCTTCTTCATCTAAGTTTATTTCTATCTTCCGAGATTGGTTAGTGCCAATGTTCCCATTTTCCCCACGTAGGTATTTTGTTAGGGGTTTGGTAACCGAGGCGTAGTCTTTTACAAACCGTCTGTAATAACCAGCCAATCCCAAAAAAGATCGTAAAGCTCTAAGTGATTTGGGAGTGGCAAAGTCCAAAATGTCCTTGACTTTATCGGGGCATGTCCTGATACCCCCTTTGGATACTGTAAAGCCTAGAAACTCGACACTTTCCTGAAAGAATTTAGGCTTGTCGGCGGACACTCGCGTATTAGCAGAGTAGAGTTTGTTTAATACTTGGTCGATGTCCTTTAAGTGTTGCTCAGCGCTTTCTGAAAAAATTATGACGTCATCTACATAGACGTGGCATATTTTTCCGATTTCTGCTCTAAGTACATCGTCAATGGCTCTCTGGAAAATACTGGGAGCATTTTTTAGGCCAAAGGGAAGCCTACAGAACTCGTACTTTCCGTTATTGACCGAAAATGCAGTTTTTTCTCGATCTCTCTCAGCTAGTTTAATCTGGTGAAACCCAGACTTAAGCTCTATCGTTGAGAAAAATTTAGCATTTCCCATGTTTGCCAAAATTACAGACGTGTCGGGTATAGGATACTTGTCGCTTACTGTTTTTAAGTTTAGTTTTCTAAAATCAATTACGAGTCGTGATTTCCTATCTTCATCGACACCCTTTTTACTTACTACCCAAATTGGATTATTGTAAGGAGAACGGGATGGTCTTATTATACCGTCCTGTAGCAAATTGGTTATCTCTTTATTGACGAATTCGGCCGAAGCTATGGGATATGGGTAGCTCCTAGAGTAAACGGGAAGATCGTCGGTGGTCCTTATTGTTCCTATAATATGGGTGTTATATGGTAGTGCCTCGTTAGGGTCCGCGAAGACTCAACAATGCAGGAATACTTAACTCGTGTTCGGTGTTTCTGCATCCGTTTCTATTAGTTTGTTAACGTCAGGACGATCATGATATAAAAGCTTTTCCTGACCATCTTTGTAACTTAGAAGTCCACTCATCAAATCTATTTTACTGTTCACTTCTTTGAGTAGGTCGAAACCTATAATACCGTCAAAGGTGTTAAGACTGGGTAGGATGAAGAAGCTGGTGTCTCTATTAAAAATGTTTATGGTGCAGTATTTGTCAATCCTAGTAGTGCCATGGATTGATTTCACCGTAAAGGTGTGACTTACGGGGTTGATTCCCTTTAAATCTTTGAACGGTTTTATGTAGCTCTTTGCTGCACCGGTGTCTATAAGGAGTTTTATGCCTCTTCCCCCGATTGTCCGCTCGACGTAGGGCAAGAGAAATTTCTTCCTAAAAAATTCACGTCGTCTTTGGGTTGGTCTTGACATTCGACTGGGTTCCAATCTTCATTATGGTAGTTAGTTGTCATATAGAGCATCATTACCATATTCTTCCTCGAGTTCATCATGTTCTTGGACAATGTTGTTTATTCGTTGTACCTTTTGTGTTGGCTGTTTATCACTCCCGTGTGATCTTTTTTCTGGTCGTGCTGCTACCTGTCCAATAGTCTGGTTGGTGGTGTTTCGGTTGGGCAAGCCACCTGGGGTACCAGCATATGGAAGAGATGTTGTTGGATAGGTTCCTAGACGGTTCCTCTCGTTATTGTCATTTATTGGTTGGAGTCTGTTTTGTCTGAACCTGGAGAGTGATGGGTCTATGTCCATTGGTACAGGCGTTTGTGTATGGATCTGTCCTTGTTGGTCTGGTTGTACCCTGCGGTACTGTGGTGAATACGGGTAGTGACCGGGACCTTGAGTTCCTTGCCTGCTAAAGGAATGGGCGAACATGGATCTGGCTTGGTTTGCCTCAAGTTCTTGTGCTAAGGCTAATGCAGAAGGGAGATCGCTAGGCCTGGAGGAAAACAATATGTCACACAAAGGACGATTGAGTCCTGAGATAAACAGGATACATAGCGGGTAGGGTCGCCCTTGAATTCTGGCATGGTTTTTACCAGATCTAAAGATTCGCCACACACTACGTTTGGTTGGATTGTGACTGGTTCATATTGAACGACCTGAGTTGGGGAGTTTCAATTCTGGCCAGCCTGCTTGTCAACTTATCTATGCGGGTTTGGAATTCCTGCCTGCAATGCTCCGTTGCCGTACGGATTGCGGTATTAAGAAGGGTCTGGAGAGTTGGGCGTCCGTCGTTTAGGGGATATCACAAATTCAAGTACAGTCTTTATTTAAGAATTTACTTCTCAAATCCAAGTACTATCTTCGTTTACTAATTGATTAAATTATAATTTGGAGTCGGAATTTTCACTTTTTACAAATTACACTCTATACTTTCATACAGCTGCTGAGTTTTCTACTTACATGAATATTCTCATTTTTATGCTATTTGCCAGTGTTCGTCTTCAGTGGATGATTGCTGGGGTCCTGTTTTCTTATTTGATGATATTTATTTGTTGCACTCCCTCGTTGGCAACGCCTCTGCGTGGCGTGCAAAGCCTTATATTGTCGATGATTTTTTTTTTTAGTATTTTCACTTGATGATGGTTTTATTTTGTAGCGCTTATATTTACTGTGGCACTTAGTCTCAAAATTTTCTTCTCTTATAACTCCGATGATTTTACTTGTAGTTTTTCTTAATTTTTTTGTATTTTCACTTGATGATGCTTCTATTTTGTAGTGCTTATATTTATTGTGGCACTTAGTCTCAAAATTTTCTTCTCTTATAATTTCGATGATTTTACTTGTAGTTTTTCTTAAATTTTTTTGTATTTTCACTTGATGGTAGTGCTTATATTTATTGTGGCACTTAGTCTCAAAAGTTTCTTATTAATTTTCTATATTTTATTGTAGCACTTAGCTTAAAACTTTTTTTATTTTTTAATTTTCTAGGAGGTGGGTCCGAACCCATGGCCAAACTCGCGTTCGCGTGTCCTTTTATGAGGATTTTTCTTCGCGTGTCCTTTTACAAGGATTTTCTATGGCTTGGCCCCACGTTGGGCGCCAGTAAAATTAACCACTTGGTTTTGTTTTAAAATTCTTTATTTCCCTTGGATTACCAAGGGCAGCCGGTCTCAGCGGATGAGTTGAAATAACTGTTTATATTAAAGCGACGCTAGCGTCTAAATACCTACACTCTTGCCCTAATTTCAGTTACTGAACGTTATTTGTTGTTGTCACGCGCAAGACTATATCTGCCCTGTCGGCAGAATGGTCGGATGAGTTATTGAAGCAGTATTGAACTTTTGCTTGTTGTGCAAAGCTATAGGCGCGCCGTCAGTAAATTCGGTGGAAGCGGTGTTTTGGCCGGATGGGTTATTAAAGCGGTATTGAACTTTTGCTTGCTGTTACGTGCAAAGCTATAGACGTGCCGTCAGCAAAATTCGGTGGAAGCGGTGTTTTGGCCGGTCGAATGGTTACCTGTGTTAACTTACATATGTTTCAATGATTAAATTTGAGGACTGAGAAAGGTTTTAAATCCTATCAGTACCACGTTTCTGTAACTTGTCGTTATAATAACGAATGATTATGTATCGCACGGCTTGTAACGATTTCGTTATGAAAAGCGTTTCTGTATGAAAAAAATTCACTTTGCGATATGTTTGTGGTGTGTTATGTAAAAATGCGAAAATGATAGGCAAAAAGGCCTAGGTGACAAATAAGATATTTGACGCACACCGCACAATGGTGTCAATAGCCTAGTAGATAAGTTACTGCTCTAACTAGCGAGAGAATCGAGTTCGAATCGTGGAAAAATTTTTATTTTTTTTTTCAACTTTTTCTTACATTTTATTTTTGTTTTTATTTTTTATAACAATTAATTTTTAATAAATATTAATAGCATTAAAAATTTGGGTAATTGTTTCCTTTAGGAGGCAACTGCTAAACCACGTCCGAGGTTATCGGGAAAGGTATCAAAAGACGCGTTTTGACCTCGGTAACAATAATCCGGAAGCGGATTTTCGAGTTTTTGTTTCAGTGAAGAGATATTTGCCATCAAAGTTGAAAATTTTCAGTCATTTTCATGTGGTTGTTGTAATGACAGATTATTGTGTACCGAAAAGTGTGTTCTGCGCAGAAATACTGTGGACCGCGTAGCCGGTGTTGGACCGGCTAAGGGTTTTTTTTAAGCCCGGCCGAAGACCGCCTACGCAGAGTTCTGCACATAAATACCTTGGATCAAGCCCCCTATTTGGGATCGGACCTGGGTAATTTTTGGAGTTTTTGCGAATAACTTTTCACTGAAACAAAAAATTTAAAATCCGCTTTCGGATTGTTAATACTGTTATGGTTTACTTTCAATTGATAGTAATTGTTATTTGGTTCAATGCGGTTGGTTGGGTGACAGTTTTGATTCACCTTCCGGTTTGACGTTTAGCTACGGGAAAGTGCGTGATTTTTGCTAAAGTGACAGCACCAAATGGTTCAATCCGTTCATAGCAATCATCTGAAGGTAACGAGCAATCAGAATGTTCCACCTGGCAATAATCACGCCACGTCAACGGGCAACGGAACTTTTCCATTGCGCAGTCGCGTTAAGTGAATAATTTTGGGCATAGCAGCGTCACTGGCATTCGACCAATTCAAAAAGTATACCTGATTTGAACGGGAGCGGTCATGCGCGTAAAACAAAATAAAAAAATTCGCGAATGTGTCAATGCTGAAACGAAACGTAGCGGCTTTTGTTTCTGCATAAAATAATCAACTTGCGTTGAAAACAAAATATTTAAGATTTATCCTGAAAATACAGTGACGATTACTATCGCTACCGAAATACGTGTACAATTGAATTGTTAAAAATTCTCGAGGAAACTCTAAAATCGCTTGCGTACGGGTGTGTCTCGTCGTTGAGATTGTGTGTCGTGTAGCAAAAATAAAGGAGAAAAGCAAAATTCATAAAGAACAAGTGGTTTCAACATATTTGTTCAGCCAAATCTTTGTAACGGCGTTGCATTTTTTTTAACAATCAAAGCAACTTATTTAGGAGGCAAAAATACCCCATAAGAGTGATATCTGCTTAATCTTTTTAGCAAAAAAGGTTGGAGAAAAATTCTGTGAGAAAATCGAACTACAAAAAGCTTACCACCTTAATCAAATTTATAATTAAAAGTGCATAGCGTGCGCTGCTGTAAAAGACTTGCTAGTAAAGCATAAACATAGATAACAAAATAAATAAACAAAAAAAAAAAAAAAAGCAGCAAGCTACAACGATTACAAATACAAAGCTTTTATTTTCGTTTTCGAGCACTCGAGAAACTTGACGTTACTTGCTTAACGCCTAAAAATTAAGTTAAAGCAACACACCTACGCGGCAACAACTATCCGGCCACAAGTAAACCTGTAACAAGACCGGCAACAACAACCGAACACGACTAAACCGGTAACAGGACCACCAGCAGCAACATCAGCAGGGGCCGCCCTCTTCTAGGCCCACTGCAAAACCACCCGGATTGACCACCACGACACCAGCAGTGACAACAGCGAGGGCCGCCGTAATATAGGCCCGCCGCACTAGCGACAACAACAACAGTAACCAGCGGTAACATCAGCGAGGGCCGCCGTAATATAGGCCCGCCGCACTAGCGACAACAACAACAGTAACCAGCGGTAACGTCAGCGAGGGCCGCCGTAATATAGGCCCGTCGCACTAGCCTCAGCAGCAGCGGGAACAACAACAGTAACCAGCAGTGACAACAGCAGGGGCCGCCGTAATGTAGGCCCGCTGCACTATTACCTACAACAACAACAGTAGCGCCCCACTAACGGCCTACTACAACAACCGGGTGAGACCTATCTGATGTAGACGTAACTTTTTTATAAATTAAGATAAAAAAATTTGGTAGAATTAAATGTAAAGTATATTTTCAAAACTAGAAGAAAAAAGAAGGATAAACACATAAGAGAAGAAAGTAATTTAAATTTAAGTATAATATGGTAGAAAAGAAACTTAAATTAGAGACTTATTAGATTAGGCTTCGGTTAGCTATAACTAAACGAGTTAGAAAAGCAAACAAACAAAAAACGGAACAGCCGTAAACTTTAATTATTAAAATAAATAAAAATAATAATGTGCTGAGTAAAACCAAAATATATAATTTCTAATAACATAACTTAATCCAATAACAAATAAAATGGCCACTTAATAATATATAAGCAAATAAATAATTAACAAACAGCTATATATAACCTATCAAAACTAAAAAAAAAAAAAAAAAAAAAAAAAAGAAAAACAATATTTGCCTTGGATTAGGTTGCTTTTATTGTCATTTTTCGTTCTTATAACCCATTTATACTGATATAAAATGCGGCATTGCAGTCCAATAACTCGAATGTGTTTATACTGGCTTTAAATACGCACTTTCTTTTTTATGAAGTATCAACCAAACAAGTTGACGCGTTCCAATCAGACATTCATGAATTCATCGCAATTGCTGTGTAATTTTGTTCGAATTTGTGATTTTGTGAATGCGATTTGTATGGGGAAATGTGCCGCATTTCAAACAGTTCTATGAAAATCGCTCATTTCATTCAGCGTAAATGTAGTATTACGACAAACTATAATTTAACTTAAGATTTTTTTTACGTAAGAAATGAATATTAAATAAATTGTAATTAATATGGGAATGCTGACTCTTTTGATTTAGAAGGCATATAGGATTTTAGGTAAGGGGCCATCGAAACCAGGTGCGTCGATGGCCATGGATGAGGGTGGGCCAAGCACCGGGCGTCGCAACAACACCCGCGGCGCCCCCTTATAATGTTCGGCCTCTTTTTTTTTATTTTTCCTTTTTCAGCACAGTAACCGGTCGTTTCCGGTTCGTTGGTTTATTTTCATGTTTTCTTTTCTTTCCGGTTAATTTAAATTTATCTTTGGTTTCTTTTTTCCGTTCGTTAGTTCAGTTTTAATTTCGTTTTCATATTCGGTTATTTTTAAATTTATATTTGAGTTAGTTTCGCTTTTGGTTATTTTTGAATTTTGATTTTTATTTTAAATATTTTAGTTGCCCGTTTCTTTTGAATTTATTTGATTTTCCGTCTTATTTGAGCTTTTGTAATTTAAATGTCAACGGTCTGTCCGTGGCATCCGGTGTTTTAACCGGATGTTGTTTTAAAAGTTGTTTTGCGCGGCTTTTTTGCGTTTTCCCCGCGTTTTCAAAAGGCATGATATGACCTTTTCTCTGATTATGGCGCAGGACGGTAAGGTTGGCAAGAACCCACCCCAGCCGACAATGACTAGCCACAGTGCGACCCTAGATCATGCCGACCGCCTTCCTTACTGCTCCATTTTGCTGCGAAACCATAACAGATGGCGCCCAACGTGGGGCTCTGAAGCGCTGACCGCGGTGACTTTTCTGGTCAGCTTGTGAGGTTTCACCATTCCGTATGTCCCAGGTAGGCAGGCCCAGGAGCCGCCACCTGCGTTGCGACGGGATGGTGGGGCCGATCAGGTTGTCCGGATTAGTCGTCGTGATCAGTAGCTGAGGGCTCCACGAGACTGAACGTCATGTCCACCGGAAGTTTTCATTTCACCCGGTGAGGCAGTGCTAAACGCACTTAGTTTTTTTGTAGTGACAAAAAATTTTTTTTTTGTACCGGGTCTGTGGTCCGATGTCGGCTTCGGGAAATATATATGTCCGCTAAATGGGGTTTAGCTTTGTTGGGATTATTAATTTTTTTTTGTTTGCCGAACGTGATGTTTTGTTTTGTCTTCGTTTTTTTTGAATGTATTTTTTTTTTGTGTAGTGATCCCTACTTCTCCGACCAGTCTCAGGGAGGCAGCCCTTAGCAGCCCCTGCATTGCGGGAGGAGGAGTAGGGACCCCATATCCACCTCTTTCCAACTGCGCAAGTCTGGGGAAAAGCGGTACCTAACCGCATCCTTTCATTGCGGCGTGGTTGAGGAGGGGTGTTTCAAAAAAAATAAATAAAGTTTTGACGTTTTGATCGCTGGTGTCCAGTGCTCCGATCAGTCTCAGGGAGGCAGCATTAGCAGCCCCTGCATTGCGGTCCGGAGTACTGGAGTCCAAATAAGATTAAAAATTTTGCCAATTCTCGCCATGGTACACCAGCCTGTCTCAGGGCGAGGTGTCTTATAACCACCCCTGCATTGCGGTAGGTGTACCTGGAAGAATGTCCTTGTCTAGTGTTATTTCGTTTTTTTTTTGTTATGCCTATGCATTCTAATGATGGGATGTCAGCATTCCCATTCAATATATAAATACACAACTAGCTTTTGCCAAACTTTATACCGTTTTTGCTTTTTACATAGTACATTTCAACACGTATATTTACTAATAATCAATTTCTTTCAGCATATATATATTTATATGTATATATTTATTTTTTTTGACATATCCGCGGTAATCAGTTGATGCAAATATCGGTTAGGAAAATTTGCATTAATTAGATTTTTATTTTTCAAAACCTTGCAATCGTCGGTATTATAGGGTGGGGGAGTGAATCTTGGGTTTTTATACCCTCCAACCGCCCCTTGTAACCGAACACCTTTTTTTTTTACCTTGGTTATCTAACGTGGTCATAGGTTCATAGGCCGTTTCCATGCTTCAGATATTCGTCCACAATAACCAGACTTTTGTAATTTTTTTTTACCCGAACTTACAATTTCATTTGGGCGTTTTGGCGGGCGGGGACAACTCGCCCAATATCCTCCCCGAGCATTGACTTAATAGGGTATTTACATACGCTTCCATCGGAAGTAGTGGATAACCTGGCAATCCTCGGTTATGCGGATTGTCTTTCGGAGTTTTGACGAGTTCTCCTTAATTAAAATGTCTACCGGGTGAAAAGTTTTTTTTTCATGGAACAAGCTTCTCCGGTTATTTTTTTGCTAAACCTTTTTGTGGGGGTGAAACCACTAGAATCAAAAATTTTCGGAGTTTTGACGAGTTCTCCTTTATTAAAATGTCTACAGCCGCGAAGCATTGTAACTAGGAAACCAAAATAAATTCTCCGTTTGCCTCGGAGTTTTGACTCGTTCTCCGATATCAAAATGTCTAACTAAATTACACGTTTTTCTTATAAGCCTATTTCGGTGGGGGTAAAGCCACTTAACAAATTTCCATTTGCCGCAAAACCTACTAAACTATGAAACAAAATACTTCAAAAAATCTCCTTTACTGGCGGATCTTCTTGCCCGGCTAGCTCGTGGTAGAACTAGAGACTCTTATCTAGGGGTGAGTCGTGCCCCACGTTTTTTACCCAGAAATGGCTTCCTTGCAAGTAAACCTTCTTCCTGTTCGCTTCATCGACCGGTCTTCGAAGCGAAGCAGGCCTGTTATGGTTTACTTTCAATCGATAGTAATTGTTATTTGGTTCAATGCGGTTGGTTGGGTGACAGTTTTGATTCACCTTCCGGTTTGACGTTTAGCTACGGGAAAGTGCGTGATTTTTGCTGAAGTGACAGCTCCAAATGGTTCAATCCGTTCATAGCAATCATCTGAAGGTAACGACCAATCAGAATGTTCCACCTGGCAATAATCACGCCACGTCAACGGGCAACGGAACTTTTCCATTGCGCAGTCGCGTTAAGTGAATAATTTTGGGCATAGCAGCGTCACTGGCATTCGACCAATTCAAAAAGTATACCTGATTTGAACGGGAGCGGTCATGCGCGTAAAACAAAATAAAAAAATTCGCGAATGTGTCAATGCTGAAACGAAACGTAGCGGCTTTTGTTTCTGCATAAAATAATCAACTTGCGTTGAAAACAAAATATTTAAGATTTATCCTGAAAATACAGTGACGATTACTATCGCTACCGAAATACGTGTACAATTGAATTGTTAAAAATTCTCGAGGAAACTCTAAAATCGCTTGCGTACGGGTGTGTCACGTCGTTGAGATTGTGTGTCGTGTAGCAAAAATAAAGGAGAAAAGCAAAATTCATAAAGAACAAGTGGTTTCAACATATTTGTTCAGCCAAATCTTTGTAAAGGCGTTGCATTTTTTTTAACAATCAAAGCAACCTATTTAGGAGGCAAAAATACCCCATAAGAGTGATATCTGCTTAATCTTTTTAGCAAAAAAGGTTGGAGAAAAATTCTGTGAGAAAATCGAACTACAAAAAGCTTACCACCTTAATCAAATTTATAATTAAAAGTGCATAGCGTGCGGTGCTGTAAAAGGCTTGCTAGTAAAGCATAAACATAGATAACAAAATAAATAAACAAAAAAAAAAAAAAAAGCAGCAAGCTACAACGATTACAAATACAAAGCTTTTATTTTCGTTTTCGAGCACTCGAGAAACTTGACGTTACTTGCTTAACGCCTAAAAATTAAGTTAAAGCAACACACCTACGCGGCAACAACTATCCGGCCACAAGTAAACCTGTAACAAGACCGGCAACAACAACCGAACACGACTAAACCGGTAACAGGACCACCAGCAGCAACATCAGCAGGGGCCGCCCTCTTCTAGGCCCACTGCAAAACCACCCGGATTGACCACCACGACACCAGCAGTGACAACAGCGAGGGCCGCCGTAATATAGGCCCGCCGCACTAGCGACAACAACAACAGTAACCAGCGGTAACATCAGCGAGGGCCGCCGTAATATAGGCCCGTCGCACTAGCCTCAGCAGCAGCGGGAACAACAACAGTAACCAGCAGTGACAACAGCAGGGGCCGCCGTAATGTAGGCCCGCTGCACTATTACCTACAACAACAACAGTAGCGCCCCACTAACGGCCTACTACAACAGCCGGGTGAGACCTATCTGATGTAGACGTAACTTTTTTATAAATTAAGATAAAAAAATTTGGTAGAATTAAATGTAAAGTATATTTTCAAAACTAGAAGAAAAAAGAAGGATAAACACATAAGAGAAGAAAGTAATTTAAATTTAAGTATAATATGGTAGAAAAGAAACTTAAATTAGAGACTTATTAGATTAGGCTTCGGTTAGCTATAACTAAACGAGTTAGAAAAGCAAACAAACAAAAAACGGAACAGCCGTAAACTTTAATTATTAAAATAAATAAAAATAATAATGTGCTGAGTAAAACCAAAATATATAATTTCTAATAACATAACTTAATCCAATAACAAATAAAATGGCCACTTAATAATATATAAGCAAATAAATAATTAACAAACAGCTATATATAACCTATCAAAACTAAAAAAAAAAAAAAAAAAAAAAGAAAAGAAAAACAATATTTGCCTTGGATTAGGTTGCTTTTATTGTCATTTTTCGTTCTTATAACCCATTTATACTGATATAAAATGCGGCATTGCAGTCCAATAACTCGAATGTGTTTATACTGGCTTTAAATACGTACTTTCTTTTTTATGAAGTATCAACCAAACAAGTTGACGCGTTCCAATCAGACATTCATGAATTCATCGCAATTGCTGTGTAATTTTGTTCGAATTTGTGATTTTGTGAATGCGATTTGTATGGGGAAATGTGCCGCATTTCAAACAGTTCTATGAAAATCGCTCATTTCATTCAGCGTAAATGTAGTATTACGACAAACTATAATTTAACTTAAGATTTTTTTTACGTAAGAAATGAATATTAAATAAATTGTAATTAATATGGGAATGCTGACTCTTTTGATTTAGAAGGCATATAGGATTTTAGGTAAGGGGCCATCGAAACCAGGTGCGTCGATGGCCATGGATGAGGGTGGGCCAAGCACCGGGCGTCGCAACAACACCCGCGGCGCCCCCTTATAATGTTCGGCCTCTTTTTTTTTATTTTTCCTTTTTCAGCACAGTAACCGGTCGTTTCCGGTTCGTTGGTTTATTTTCATGTTTTCTTTTCTTTCCGGTTAATTTAAATTTATCTTTGGTTTCTTTTTTCCGTTCGTTAGTTCAGTTTTAATTTCGTTTTCATTTTCGGTTATTTTTAAATTTATATTTGAGTTAGTTTCGCTTTTGGTTATTTTTGAATTTTGATTTTTATTTTAAATATTTTAGTTGCCCGTTTCTTTTGAATTTATTTGATTTTCCGTCTTATTTGAGCTTTTGTAATTTAAATGTCAATGGTCTGTCCGTGGCATCCGGTGTTGTAACCGGATGTTGTTTTAAAAGTTGTTTTGCGCGGCTTTTTTGCGTTTTCCCCGCGTTTTCAAAAGGCATGATATGACCTTTTCTCTGATTATGGCGCAGGACGGTAAGGTTGGCAAGAGCCCACCCCAGCCGACAATGACTAGCCACAGTGCGACCCTAGATCATGCCGACCGCCTTCCTTACTGCTTCATTTTGCTGCGATACCATAACAATACCGAAGTCAAAACGCGTTGTTTGATACCTCTCCCGATATTTTTGGACGTGTTTTAGCAGTTGTCTCCCAAAGGAAACAATTACCAAAATTTGCACATAATGCAATTAGTTTGGATTTTACACTTGTTATAACTGCCATTATAGGCATCGTTATTTTTATCGAAATCCATAACGAAAATACATTTTTACCACACTTATAGAAACACTATTCAGCGATAACTACATAACAGGGTTGCACTTTGCGTTAAAATTATTATCGAAGGGTTACAGAAACGGGTTACAGAGGTATTTTCGTTGAAAAAGTGCCGCAAACGAAAATTTGGAGTGAATATTTTGGAAATTAATATAACACACTCGTATTAGCACTCTGTAATTCTATTCGAAACAAAATTTGTTCGCTTTCGAGTGATTCGTACTCTGTAAGAAATTTTCGAGTAGAACGCATTCGTTGTTCGAGTTTCATTCTGTTCCCTTCGGATTTGATTTATCCCCATTTCTATTGTAGAAAATTTGGTACTCACTACTTCGAAAACATATGCCACAATGGTCGAAAGTTAGAAAATTCTATTCGACAACAATTTAGCAAACGGAAATCCAGAAAAATGTATTTTCTTATGACTATTATAAAACAATTAGTATTTTTTTCATCAAGAAGTAATTTTTATAGCAGAAAGAGTTAAGCAATCGTTGTTGACAGAAAATAATTAAAGAATTCTAGGTAAAAATTTAGAAAAATTTAACCAAAGAAATTTTTGGGATTAGATTATTTAAAAAAATTTAGTTTTATTTAATAAAAATAAAATTAAAAAATTTAAATTACTTGTGCAAGTACTTATGTTCGAACCTACAACCACACGCGTGGTAGTCGGGATTCTTATTACCTACGCTACCGCGACACGTAAAGCTGCGCTGCCTAATACCGCACTTGAGACTTATGCAAAGTGTTTTTGTATTTTGCTTTGCGCTTGAAATTTGTGAAACTGTTGGGTTAAGAACTCATTATTTTCTTCTGTTTTGCACAAATTCTATACACTCATAAAAGCAATATATTTTAATAGAATAAATTGCACACCGGCACACTGTGCTTTGAGCATTTACGGATGTCCGTTAAAAAATCACCTGATCAGAGAAACCCGGTCAACATAACAAATATATTTACTTAATTACACATAAGAGAACTAAATATACATATGAGTATGTATGTAGAAATGTCTATTCAGCTACCTAGCTATACAAACCATACAAATATGCACATATGTACATACATATCCCTTTATGAAGGCACATATTATAACTGTCCAACATATAATATTGAACATTATTTTAGTTGAAGCATTTTTTATGAATTTTATGAAGTCAGTCAAATATATGCTGTGACCCAAGAAAGAAGCTCACCTTAAAATCTGCGTTTTACTTTTGATAGACGCAACAGAAACAGTGATGCCTACTATTATGGATTATTTTCGAAAGTTAATTCTAACGAACTACAGAGTGCCTATGTGTATTAGAATCGCTTTTTGCTTTCGAGTAGAACAGCCTTTCGAATAGAACTACAGAGTAAGGGCCCAGGGTTTTTTGTGTTATGTACAGCCATTAGAAAAATAGAGGCAGTCAACCTTTTAGTTATTCCAAATGTAGTTGGTTTTTTGATAATAAGGCAGCTTATTAGCATGTTTCGGTTTTGATAGACGTTTAAAATGAGCGATGTCATTTCTTTGATGTTAGAAAAACTTATTGGCAGATGTGTCTGATCTGATATACATTAAATAAATTATTAATGTAGCTTATTGGCAGATGTTTTTGATCTGATAGACATAAATAATTATAATTATTTGAAAAAGCGCCGCCGCCGAAAATTTTTAATAAAAAATCGCGCTATTTTTTATTAAAAATTTTAAATTTTTTGACAAATATGCAACTAAATGGCAAGTTTTTCTGATCTTATGGTAATTTATTGGAAATCCGGTTTTTTTTTTATATTAATGTATCTTATTGAAATTTTTTTCTGATTTTATGGTTGTTTGTTGGAAAAAGCGGCGCAGGCGACAATTTTTAATAACCTTTTTTACTTTTCTTAAAAGGGTGTTTAACGAAAAAGATGACGCATACACTTAGGGCCACTTTCATGAAGAGCGGTTAAGCCTAATCGGCGATTAATTTGACAGCTAACCGTACAAAATACGTCAATTAAACTCCGGCTAGCAGTTACCGGCTTTTATGAAAGCGGCCCTTAGCAATAAAGATTTGCTTACTGTATTATCAATGATAGTTATTCACGCTATCGCGATATCACTTCCATACATGCATAATTTTCATAATACTCATTAAAGTTGTAATAAAATGTAAACAAATGTTGCGATAGTTCGGTCTTGTACAACAAAGTTACTTTTTGAAGGTCTGGCAACGTCTTTTTTATCATACTCGATAAACACACGGACAAATATGAACTAGTTCAAAATCATTCTCGCTAAAAGTTATTCAGTTTTCCGCATAAAACTGTTCGTGCTAAATAAACGAAAAAAGTCTTCGCGTTCCATAAAGTGCGTGTAGAAAAATGAAAAATTTGCAAAAACCAATCCAAAAATTGTGAATAAACAAACTATGTTGCAGTGAAAGTGCTATAACATGGTTTGTTTATTCCTTCGTAGACATCAGCAGTTACAACTTGTTATGGTATCGCGGGCGCCCATAGCTACTGAACACGATGACTAATCCGGACAACTTGATCAGTCCCACCATCCCGTCGCAACGCAGGTGGCGGCTCCTGGGCCTGCCTACCTGGGACATACGGAATGGTGAAACCTCACAAGCTGACCCGAAAAGTCACCGCGGTCAGCGCTTCAGGGCCCCACGTTGGGCGCCATCTGTTATGGTATCGCGGGCGCCCATAGCTACTGAACACGATGACTAATCCGGACAACTTGATCAGTCCCACCATCCCGTCGCAACGCAGGTGGCGGCTCCTGGGCCTGCCTACCTGGGACATACGGAATGGTGAAACCTCACAAGCTGACTCGAAAAGTCACCGCGGTCAGCGCTTCAGGGCCCCACGTTGGGCGCCATCTGTTATGGTTTGGCACCAAAATGGAGCAGTAAGGAAGGCGGTCGGCACGATATGAGGTCGCACTGTGGCTAGTCATTGTCGGCTGGGGTGGGTTCTTGCCAACCTTACCGTCCTGCGCCATAAACAGAAAAAAAGGGCAAATCGTGCCTTTAAACGCGGGGAACATTGCAAAACCGCGCAAAACAACTTTTAAAACAACATCCGGTTAAAACACCGGATGCCACGGACAGACCGTTGACAGTCAAATTTAAATAATCAAAATAACCGAAAATCAAATTAAAATTCAAAAGGAACGAAAAATTTAAACTACAAACCAAAATTTAAAAATAACCGATACAAAAAAAACGAACTAGTAACGGAAATCAAATAAAAGTAAAAACCGAAAATCTTAAACAAAAAAAAAACCTGAAAAAGAACCGAACCGGAACCGACCGGTTACCACATCGGAAAAAAAAGGCTGAAAATAAAATTAAATAAACGTAAAGGGCCGAACATATAAGGGGGCGCCGCGGGTGTGGTTGCGACGTCCGAAGCTGGGCCCACCCTCATCCATGGCCATCGACGCACCTGGTTTCGATGGCCCCTTACCTATACTTCCTATGCCATCTAATTGAAGGAGAACATCAGCATTCCCATTTTCATACAAAGTTTATTTCAAAGTCATTTAATAAGGAAAGTGTTGCTTAAATTTACCCTAACCAAAGCTTATAAATTTTGTTTTTTTTTTTTTTTTTTTTAAGATTCAAATTTCCAAAAGGTTCCCCCTTTTTTTTTTTTTATATATTCTTAAGTGGCCATTTGTTTGTTATTATGAGTTATTATGTTAGTAGACGTATTTTTTTTTTTTTTTTTTTTTTTTTTTTAGGTTTTAATTCAGATATTGTTATTAATTTACTCCTACTCCTTGCTTCCCAAAGCTTACTTCTACTTTAAATATATTTTTCCTTTTCAAAATCAATTAATGTTCATTTAAACTTTACAAGTTTAGTTCCTTTTTAAGTAACCATACCTATATTTCTTACTCTCTATTTCTCTCATTAATCCATAAATTTAAGTTTTTAGTTGGGTTTACATTAGTTACTAATATTAAGGTTTGGTCTCACCCGGTCGTTGCAGTAGGCTGTTGGTCGGGCGCTACTGTTGTTGTTGTTGGTAATAGTGCGGCGGGCCTACATTACGGCGGCCCCTGCTGTTGTCACTGCTGGTGCTGTTGTTGCTGCTGCTAGTGCGGCGGGCCTATATTACGGCGGCCCTCGCTGTTGTCAGTGCTGGTTGCTGTTGTCAATCCGGGTGGTTTTGCAGTGGGCCTAGAGGAGGGGGCCCCTGCTGTTGTCGATGCTGGTTGTCTTGCCGGTTTTGTTGTTACCGGTGGTTACTGATGTTGTTGTTACCGGGTTTGTTGTGCCCGGACTTGTTGTTACCGGTTTAGTTGCTAGTGATAGTTATTGTTGCCGGTCTTGTTACCGGTTGTTGTTATCGGCTTTTATTACTGCCGGATTTGTTAGTGGCGCGTTTGTTGTTGTGCTGTTAGCGCTGTGTTGCCCGGTCGTTGTTGCTCTTGTTGCATTGCTGGAATCGCATAGTCCGAGTTACACCAACTTACCAAATATGGGACAGATTCTCGAGTTCGCTGCAGTAACGGAATGGTTGAGAAGACGCTTTGCGAAAATAAAAAATTAAATTAGCCCTTTAACTAGCGTGTCCACCGATTCCCAGGTAAATTTTTATATTTTCAAAACATTGCAATCGTACAGCTGATAGGTGTAACGTTATCGGAAACCAATAGTTACTTTTTCTTGTTGCACAGTTGACCATGAGGATACTATAATGTAAATTGAGTCTTCTGTTTTCGTATTGAGTTGTAATCCTTTATATAGTGCGTTTGATGTTTTAATTTCAATATTTTCACAATAACATCAGCACAATTGATTTTATTGCTAAATAAATATTTCAGCCTTCTTGCAATTCTTTGAAGAGATTAAACGACGTGGTATATTCCTTTCACTTTATCACCTTTTATTTAAAGCAAACTTTTAAGGTTTAATTACTAAACACTGATGTAATCTATTAGAACACAATCTCAGGCACAATATGCATTAGCTACATTTATGGTTTTTGTATATATGTTGTCAACTTTAATTCCAATTATATTAGTATCCCATATTACGTAGAGGGAAATGCATTGAGAATACGGTCGCTTTTATGTTTATGATGCTGGGTATACGCTGGCCGCGTTACTTATAAATGTGTGAAATCGCTTTATTTGTTGGTGGGATTGCGTTCAGCATTTAATCCCAATTGGCAGATATTCATAGGGAAGACAATTATTGCTTAACTTCGCAGATTTTGTGGCTTAGATATTAACCAAGACGCTTATCTACAGCTAAAACTATATATTCAGACAAATGCACGCGTATACACGACTGAAGGCGTAGGAATGTGCTGCTGGTTTTCGTTTTATATTTTTAGTATTAACAACGTTTTTCTCAATTACAATTTATATGTAATCGGTCCGTTATTCTTTGCAGTACATTTTTTTTTTCACTATTCACTTAACTTTGCCCTTTAAGCATTATGCGAAAAATTTAATCGAAAATTTCAGCAGCAGCAGTCGAGCAAAATGTTCACGATTCTCAACCAATTTTCAACGTTCTTTTTTTTTTTCCTCGCGCACACGTCCGTTTGGTTTTATCGTTTGATCACCTTTTTTAAAATCTCTTTAAGGACGGCCGACGCCGCCCTGGCGACGAGAAAAATTTCCAGGCCTTAGCGACTGCGCAATGGAAAAGTTCCGCTACCCAGTTTGACGTGGCATGATTGTTGCCACTCGGGATGGTGGTTGCCATCAGGGATCGGACTTTTACTTTTGTTTTAAATACCTTTTCCTTACTACCGATCTTCGTAAAAGTACAGCACGCATTTCAAAACAAAAAAAAGGATAATATATATTATTGAAACTAACGTTGAAGATATGACTTTGCTTTTTCACAGTTGATTTAATGAGTATCGCAATGTAGGAATTACTTAAAACACAAAGTACTGAAATTACGCTTTGATGTGAGACATAAATGAAAATGATTTTTGTACTCTTGCTTTTACTACTATTTTACACTAATTTTATTAAAGGTAAACAAATTTTTTTTTCTAAAAATACAACGCAAGAATATTTGTACTGTTGACTGACTTCACAGACGAGTTTATAATTAGGAAAAAGCATCACTTATCAAAATAAATCGGAGTTTGGGACTATTCTAAGGGAGCATAAAGCGTAGTAGTATTGGGTAAAGTGCAGTAGGTATTAAAATTACTGCAATTTTGATCAAGTCCGAACCCTGAAGGCACGCTTTTGTTGGCGCGCAAAATAAGAAGGTTCTAGACTATGCGCTTGGTGTGTTCCCTTGGTGACCCGTGGAACCCCACGTTACTGAGTTTGGAGTAGGAGACACATGGAGATCCCCATCCGACCTAGCCATTGACAATACTATTCCGCTCTACTGATTTCGTTAATAAAGCACATTGCAACAAATCACTGCCGCTTTAAACTCATTCAAGTCTAATTATACCATACTTTACAAGTTGACAAATAATGTATCGCCATTTGCTGCTAAAATTTATTCTGTCAATATTCCTAGTTTTACTCGCGTTCGGTTGAAAATTTGATGTCAGCCGTGTTAAAGTCAGGGATCAGGACAGGATTCCATGTGTCTCCCACCCTGGTCAATATGGCATTTTTGGGGGCGTATCTTTCACTTTGGTGGTTTTGCAATTTGTTGGTTTTGGTTTTCGAGATATTGCTTTACAAAAACTGCATTGTTTATTCCGTACATACTTTGTACTCGTCATCCTTACCAACATAATTACTTTGAATTCATCACACCAAGAAAAAACCTTTTTGGCTGCCAATTGCCCATTTCTCTTTATTTGACACTTATTGGTTACCCGAAATTTAACTCTGGGCACACCAAGAACATACCAAACATTTGTTTGTCTGGCAATTAAAAGTTCCGTTATTGGTGCCTTTTCCATTCTATGGAAATATTTGTGCTGCCACTTCAGCAAAAATCACGCACTTTCCCGTAGCTAAACGTCAAACCGGAAGGTGACTGAAAACTGTCATCCAACCAACCGCATTGAACCAAATAACAATGACTATCAATTGAAAGTAAACCATAACAAACTCGCTGTAACTGCAACTAACACAAAGGCATTGTTGTTGCAAAGTAAAAAAACATGTCGGGCTTTGTATTACAAAAAAATTTGGTACTAGTGCAGTTTAAGGGACCCACCGAAAATTATGCCAATAAAGTCGAATGGGGTATCAAAAGACGCGTATTCACGTCTAAATTCAGAGTCTGAAGTCGGAGTAAAATTTTGTTTAACCGTTCAAAAGTTATAAACAAAATACTAATTGATCGGAAACACTTTGCTAATACACTTCTTGTGTTACTTTAAGCACAAAAAACTTTCATTTATGTATCTTCTATCACTATTTTACACAGTGAAATCGGACTGAAGCTAAACCGACGAGAAAACTTAATAATTTTAGCGTATTTAAGACAAAAAATATACTCGCAGCAACCGAATTAGTTGAAGTAAAAACATTGAGCATTGCCAGATATTAGGTACTCCTAATGATACACTATGATGCCAGCTAGCTTAAAATGTACATTCAATATTGAACAACCACTTGTTGCTGGAATAAAATACTTGTGCTTTAAACATAAATCAATTAGATTGCGTTAATATATACTGGCAATCCACATTAGGTGTTCGGTTCCCCTGTAGGCCTATTTTTACCTTTTAATGGTCACCTAGGGTGACGTGATATTCCAAAGTATACCGCAATCTGTTTAAATTTATACAAATTATTAATGTTAAAACGAATAATAAACATATATGCTAAACTTACATATGTGAATACCGCATGTTTACAAAAATTAAAAAATGGTCAATCTATAATAAAGAATAAAATTAGAAAATGAAAATTTGGAATAAAACATCGCGCGATTTTTTATTCAAAAATTTCGCCTGCGGCGCTTTTTAAATAAAACGTTAACATTTCATAATACAGTAGAAAATGAAAATTTTCGCCTGCGGCGCTTTGAAATCAAACTCAATTTTTCCATCGTTTTATTTATTCTGAACTTTCGCCTATAACGCTTTTTAAATAAATGATAATTTACTTTGTTTTATATTTTATTTGTTGGTATTAACAATTCTAGATACTGTTGCTATATTTGTCTTAAAACTAATTGAGGCTTATGATTATATGGATTGTGTAAGCAGCAACTTAAGAAGTTCTTCATAAGTGGTCTAGGTTTGTTTTTCATATATACTGGCACCGCTGTTAAACTTTACTTGTAATGATATGTTGGCGACGCTCAAAATCTCAATGGTTTTACTACAAGTAATTCGCATTATGAATTTTCGGGTCGGTTTCTTTTCAGGTTGGCTTTATTATGTAAATTAATAACAGAAGATATAATAAAAAAAGAGTATTGTGCTCTGAAAGCAATGTAAAAAGTGTAGTAACAAAGTGTATCCGTTCAAACAGTATTTTGTTTATAACTTTTGAACGGTTAAAAAAAATTTAGCTGCGACTTCAGATTCTCAATCTAGGCGTGAATACGCCTATTTTGATACCCTACTCGATTTTTTGGGTCTAAATTTGGGTGGGTCCCGTAAACTGCACTTTTACCAAAAATTTGAATGTTTATATCGGTTATTCGCGCAAAACTCGGTAAACAGTACGGGAGGTAGAGAAATGCTGTTTTGTGTCATATAAATTAGTTTTGTGTGTATAATGTTAAAAAAATAGAGTGAAATAGTTCGGAAAAATTCGCATCTTTAAATGCAATATTATTTCAAAATATTAGTCGCCGACAAATGCGGTTTGTTAAATTGTGATCTATGCGAACTCCTTGACCCATCCATATTAAAATTTGTTTTGTACGCGTGGCGCATTCTCGTAAACCCAACCCACACTTCGAATGCCGCCTTACAATTCAACTCAATTAAGGGCCATAAAGGCCGGTTAAGCTCAATTGGCGATTAATTTCCCAGCTAACCGTACAAAATACGTCAATTAAACTCCGGTTAGCAGTTACCGGCTTTTATGAAAGCGGCCCTTAACCTTTCTTCATAGGATTTAAAATATTCGTCATATGTTAGACGTTGTTTCGAGATGCGCTGACGTTGCGACCGTCTAATAGGACCCGACGGTGTCTGCTGATCGGTAATTATTTCCTCCGAAGATTGAATATTCTCTGTACAAGTGTCGATTAACTGGCCTAATATCTTTTTCTTGCTCTGTTGGCGCTGATGGTATTAGCAAATCTAATATTGAACGGATCTGTCTATTAAACATTCGCTGTGCCAGTGATTCGCCCGTCGACGTATTTACCATTCGACGATAACACATTAAAATTTGGGCCAAATCTTTGTCTAGGTCTTTTGTACTGCTGCACATAGCTTTAAGCTTATTTTTAAGCGTTTGAACATACCTTTCGGCCTGTCCATTTGTTGCCGGGTGAAATGGTGCACTTCGTCGATGTATAATTCCATTCATTTGTAAAACTTGGGGGAACTCGTACGCCGTGAGCTGTGTTCCGTTGTCGCTCCCTAATAATTTTGGGACTCCGAATGTTGCGAAAATTTGGCGACCGATTTTGATTGTCGGGTGCGCTGTTATATTGTATGTGTATTTCCGGCCATTTTCTGTACGCGTCTACCTACCATGATGAAGAAATACTTTCCCATAAACGGCCCTGCAAAATCGACATGTACCCTTTCAAAAACGCTTGATGCTGGCGCCCAGACGTGTGTTGAAATTTTATTTAGGATTTTCCTATTGTGTTGACATGTGCTGCAGTTAAGTGTAATTTTTCAACATCTGAATCTAACCCAGGCCACTAAATGTAGCTACGTGCTAGCGCTTTAATTTTGGATGTACCAAAATGTGCGTGATGTAATTCCTCAAGTACAGCTGTCCTTTGTGGTGGGGGTATGTAAACGCGTGTTCCCTTTAAGTGCAAATTCTTGTTGGTCGATTTCAAAGCGGTGTTCCTTGGCAACTGTTTTTCCATCTGCTAGACCCTGAACAAGTTTGCTTACTGGTTTGTCGTCTTCTGTAGCTGCATATTCTTTATGAGGTTTACCTCGATAATAATGTCTATTTCGGATATTGTTGCTGCTGTTTGGGATTGTGGTAACCGGGATAGTGCATCTGCGGTGCTGTTGCATATATGTTGCTGACAAAATAGGAAGACCCTGTTGCGGTGACAAAATCTGTGTAACTGGTTTGTTGTCACATTGTAAAATGAAATGTCGGGCGTAGACGTACTGGTAAAACTTATTTACGCCATACACTATTGCGTATGCCCTTTCGGTCGAACGGGCTATATCGTTGTCAATGTTTGCGATGCGAACTGTATCGGTCGCTCTGTACCGCCCGGATACACGTGGCTTAATACAGCACCAACTCCGACCGGACTTTGCGTCGGTTGCCAGAACAAGGGGTAATTTTGGGTCATAATGCACTAAATAATTCGTGGATGAGATTTTTCGTTTGACCGTATTGAAAGCTAACTCGCATTTTGCATCCCAGTTGAACGGAACTTTGTCTTTGAGTAAGTTATTTAGGGGATATAGCACGGTGCTTACATTTTCAAAAAATCTGCCATAATAATTAACTAAACCGATAAAGGAACGTACCTCATCCTTGGTTGTTGGCTCTTTCATCTGCTGTATTGCGTCCATTTTTTCTTGTATTTTGTGTATGCCGATCCAATCTGCCATAAACTCACATTTGTTGAAATTCACCCTCATGTTGTACTTCTCGAGGCGTTGTAGTACAGTTTCTAGATGTTGAATGTGCAATGTATCATCTGGCGCTGTTATTTTGATGTCATCAAGGAAAACTGTAACGCCGTCGATGTCTTTAAGAATATTCTCAATTTCGCGCTGCCATTTTGCTGAACCGATTGCTATTCTGTACATTAACCTTGTCGGCGGGTATAACCCCTTGTGTGTTGAAAGTGTTAGGATCTTTTGATCATCTTCGTGCACTTCCACTTGGAGATACGCTTTGGTGAGGTAAATTTTGGTGACTTTTTTCCGCCAGACATCTGTGAGAACAGCTCTTCGATAGATGGCAATGGCTGTTCATCGATAAGAATGCAAGGATTTACGGTGATCTTGCAATCGCCGCAAAATTCGTACTTTTCCTTACTTCTGGGTACTGGCACGATTCGTGTTGCCCATTCGCTGGTGTCGACTTTTTGCAACACGCCACTTTGTACTAAGTCTTCGATCGCTGTTTCGATACGTGCACGCATTGCGAATGCTGGTCGCCTTGCTTTCACTGGAACAGCATTAGGTTTCAAGCGAATTCGTGCTTTTAAGCCGATGAATTTGCCCATCGATGTTGTGTTGAATACTCGTGGATACTTCTGCCTCAGTGTTTGCAGTGATATTTGTGCATCGATTTTTGAAAGTGTGTGTTCGCCAGTTCAGTGGCAATTTGTTAAGCCACTCTCGACCCAACAGTGGATGGCGGGTTGATTCGACGATGTATAATCGTAGCTTATAATCTTTTCCGTTAGAATCGACGTTCACGCACACGAATCCGAACACCTTGATGTTGTTCCCTGTGTAACTGACCAGGTCTATGTCCGGTTCGTGTGATTGATGTTCTTCAATGCGTCCGATTTTGTTGTTATAGTCAATCTTGCTCATAATTGTCACGGGTGCACTGCTGTCAATTGCGAAATCTACCAGGAAAGAGTTTACTTGTATTTTTGTCCAAAACTTTTCTCTGTGTGCGTGCTTAGCTTTTGTTTCCCCCATATGACAGATCTCCTCAACTTCTCGATGTTCAGCGTAGTTCGCCTCCGTTTTGTCTTTCTGCTTACGTTTTGACTTGATGCACACCTGTTTTGTATGCCCGGCTATGTGACATTCAGTGCAGTACAAGTTTTTTTCTGTACATTGTCGCGAAAGATGCGGACCACCACAACCATAGCAGCTTTTGTTTGCTTTGTTTGCTAATGCTTTTTGTTTTGTTTTATTGGTGTACTTCCCATGATTTCCTGATGAGGGACGATTTTCCTTTTTGTTGTGTGATACATACGCAACTTGGTTTAGGTTATGTGACATTTCCGCATTGCCTTTTTCCGACAGCTCCATTGCACGTGCTGTCTTCAATGTACTGTCGAGTGTCAAACCCGTTTTTTTTAGTAATCGGTTCCGCATTATTTAGCTTTTTAGACCGAAAACTTATTAATTCCTTAAGGCAGTCTCGAGATATGTGCCGAAATTGCAATGCGTAGCTATTTTTTTAGCTCAGTAAGAAATTCGTCAACCGATTGATGGTCCTGTTGTCGGCTTAGATGGAAACGATAATTTGTTATGGTTTACTTTCAATCGATAGTCATTTTTTATTTGGTTCAATGCGGTTGGTTGGGTGACAGTTTTGATTCACCTTCCGGTTTGACGTTTAGCTACGGGAAAGTGCGTGATTTTTGCTGAAGTGACAGCACAAATATTCCCATAGAATGGAAAAGGCACCAATAACGGAACTTTTAATTTCCAAACAAGTGTTTGGTGTGTTCTTGGTGTGCCCAGAGTTAAATTGCGGGTAACCCAGGGCGCCCAAAAGTGTCAGAAAAAAGGGAAATGGGCAATTGTCATCAAAAAGGGTTTTTCCTTTGGAGGGTGAATTCAAATTAATTATGTTGGTAAAAGTGCACGAGTACAAAGTATGCACGGAATAAACAATGCCGTTTTTGTAATGCAATATCTTGAAAAACAAAAACCAATACATTTCCAAAGCCACCAAAGTGAAGGATACGCCACCAAAGTGAAGGATACGCCCCCAAAATGCCATATTGTCCAGGGTGGGAGACACATGGAATCCCGTCCTGATCCCTGACTTTAACACAGCTGACCTCTAAATTTTAACCGAATGCGCGTAAAACTAGGTATATTGCCAGAATACATTTTAGCAGCAAATGGCAATCCATTATTAGTCAAGTTGTAAAGTATGGTATAATTAGACTTGAATGAGTTTAAAGCGGCAGTGATTTGTTGCTATGTGCTTTATTAACGAAACCAGTAGATCGGAATATTATTGTCAATGGCTAGGTCGGATGGGGAGCTCCATGTGTCTCCTACTCCAAACTCAGTAACGTGGGGTTCCACGGGTCACCAAGGGAACACACCAAACGCATGGTCTAGAACCTTCCTATTTTGCGCGCCAACGAAAGCGTGCCTTCAGGGTTCGGACTTGATCAAAATTGCAGTAATTTTAATACCTACTGCACTTTACCCAATACGACTACGCTTTATGCTCCCTTAGAATAGTCCCAAACTTCGATTTATTTTGATAAGTGATGCTTTTTCCTAATTATAAACTCGTCTATGAAGTCAGTCAACAGTACAAATATTCTTGCATTTTATTTTGTTCCATAGGAAAAAAAAAAAAATTTTGTTTACCTTTGATAAAATTAGTGTGAAATAGTATTAAAAGCAAGAGTACTAAAATCATTTTCATTTATGTCTCAGATCAAAGCGTAATTACAATACTTTGTGTTTTAAGTAATTCCTACAGTGCGATATTCATTAAATCAACTGTGAAAAAGCAAAGTCATATCTTCAACGTTAGTTTCGATAATATATATTATCCTTTTTTTTGTTTTGAAATGCGTGCTGTACTTTTACGAAGTTCGGTAGTAGTAAAAAGGTATTTAAAATAAAAGTAAAAGTCCGAGCCCTGATGGCAACCACCATCCCGAGTGGCAACAATCATGCCACGTCAAACTGGGTAGCGGAACTTTTCCATTGCGCAGTCGCCGTTGATTGACGATTTTCACCCTAGCGACGTCGCAGGCACTCAAATGAATTCAAAAGTAAAATTGATTTTGGTAGAAACGGTCGTGTGCGGAGTGTATGAAAAAACGTCGAGTGTAAATTGAAGTAATTTCTAATCATAAAAGTGATACAACTTCTAAAATAGAGAAACAATTAATAAATGCTAGGTGAAAAGTGTCCCATTAATAAAATCTCAACAAAATCAATTATTCATAACGTAACTGCTTAGTAGCAGCGACAGCAAACGAAACGAGACGTGAAGAAAAACGAATCAGAAGCAAAGAATTTTTTTTTGCTCAAAGACAGAGCAAAGAAGTTTTTGTAGTCTGGCAAAATTCATAATTGCACGGTGCTTTTAGTTAATAAATAATTAATTCCATGTGTTGAACAAAAATAAAATATAATGTGCTACAAGACATGGTACAATAAGAAGGTAAAGTCAACTCTAAAGCAACAACATACTGGCGTGAAGATTGTCAAAAGCAACTGTCTGGTGCTAGCGAATGAAGGGAAGAGAAACCAGAAAAATGTTCATTTGTGAGAAATTATGTGGTGCAAGCGTGGTTGAAAAGTGATTGTTATTGAATGATGTCGAAATATTTGCAATTGTTTTTACTATAAGTGGTAGAAAAACCACAAAATTGCAAATGCAAATTACGCTTGGTATCATTTTGCTTGTTCAGATTCTGCTGTTTGCATCTCCTTTCCAATGTATACGCCAGTGTGTTCAAAAATATTCAATCAGCTGATGAAATGACACAACCTTATTATTGAACCATGCTACAAGACATTTGCAGAAAAAAAAAAAATATACACTATTATTCTGTTATAATAGGTATTTGGAATTTGTGCGAAGATTCGGCAAAAGTAGCCCGAAGCGTGGAAAAAAATCAAAAAAAAAAAACTAAAATTTCGTGAAAGAAAATTTAAAACGAAACTGAAAGAGAGCAACAACGAAATGCGGCATTTAAAAAGCGCATTGTGTGGCATCAAATTGTGTTCTGCCAGCTGCTGTATTAATCGGCCGGTTAATGTTGAACGATTATCCTAATTATTCTATTATCGATATAAATACAGACATACTCTACAATCGATTGCGCTTATAAGGCGAATGAAGTAACTCTTAAAACAAATTTTTAGTTATCACTGTGAAAATAATACCAGTATATAAAATAAATATTTAACGCAATTCTGCTTTTATGATGGTGCCTTCAAAAATGGGTACGACTTCAGCGTCGTTTGTTAATTATGTCCACCGGCGCACAACTGCAGATGGCACCACAGTCAGCTTCGTCTATAAGTCATCTTCAGACACAGCAACAACATCATTTTGAGACAGCACATAATAATCCGCACCAACAGCAACAAATATTAACACAACAACAACAAACAAGCACATACTCAACAGCAGCCGCAAACGTTGCATACACTAACCAATCATCATCATCACCAACAACAACCACACCAGCAGTGACAACAGCGAGGGCCGCCGTATTATAGGCCCGCCGCACTAGTACCCGGATCGACCACAACAACACCAGCAGTGACAACAGCGAGGGCCGCCGTATTATAGGCCCGCCGCACTAGTACCCGGATCGACCACAACAACACCAGCAGTGACAACAGCGAGGGCCGCCGTAATATAGGCCCGTCGCACTAACCCCGCAACAACAACAACAACAGCAGTAACCAGCAGTACCAACAAAAAACCACAGTAGCGCCTTACGAACGGCCTACCACAACCACCCGGTGAGTTCGTTCCATTTTGAAAACAAAATGTAACTAAAAATTAGAGGAAGTAAACAAAAATTGATAGTAATGCAAATTAAATAAACTACCTTACTAAATGAATTAAAGGAACTGTTACTAGACTACTAAGTAAATTGATAGAATTAGATTCCTAAGTAACGTAAAACGAACAAAAAGGGGAAATTTAGAATTTAAAGTAACATAAAATTGAAGTAATGAATATAACCACTTTTGACTATAAGCCTTAGTTTAGAAGAAAATAAAACTTATCAATATTAAAAAAAAAAAAACAGTACTACACAAAAAAGAAAAAAAAAGAAAGAATTTCTAGATGCTAAAATATTTGAAATTAACAAATATGCGACACATAAACAAATTCTATAAAATTATTTTAAACTCGTGAATAAATAAAGAGCAAATGAACAATTTAAAATAAATAAAATAAAGTAAATATTTTTATCAATTAATAGAATAATACCTAAATACGGAAAAAAATGTATTTAAAAGCGGCCACTTCAAATAAAAAAAACCAATAAAATGACAATTCAACATCTAAATAAGAAATTGTATAAAAAAAAAAAGGTTTACGAAACTGTCTCTTTGAACTTGAGGGCTAAGTTTTTTTTCTTTCTTGTGTATATTTCGGGGTCAGGGTAGAACATGATCAAATAATACAGGTCGTGTTATTAGACCAGCTAATTAGTACTTTTTTTCGAATTTTGAAAGGGCACTCATTTCTCAGTACGATTTTGAAATTGAACTTATAAATATCAAAAACACAATACCATGGTGTAAAATGTAATTATATGCAAGATTCTTTTTTTGGGTTAAGATAATAAACTGTAAATAAAATTGTAATTTGGTAATGGGAATGCTGACGTTTCTATTTATCTAGTAGGCAGGAAGGATTTTTTGGTAATGGGCCATCGGGATTAGGTTTGGTGCACCGATGGCCATGGATGAGGGAAGGTTAGCACCAGGGCGTCGCAACAACACCCGCGGCGCCCCCTTATATTGTTCGGCCCTTTTGCTTGTATTTTTCTTTTTTTTTAGCGTGGTAACCGGTCTTTTCCGGTTCGTTTAAAATTTCAAGGTTTTTATTGTTAATTTAAATTTATCTGTTTTTTTCTTATCTTCCGTTCGTTATTTCAGTCTTGATTTCATTTCCTTTTCAGTTATTTTTGAATTTTAAGTTTCCTTTTTGAACATTTTTTCGCCCGTTTTATTTTGAATTTTAACTTGATTTTCCGTTTTCTTTTCCATTAGAGTTTTGAATATTTAAATGTCAACGGTCTGTCCGTGGCATCCGGGGTTTAACCGGATGTTGTTTTATAGACGTTGCGCGGTTTTTTGCGGTTTCCCCCGCGTTTTAAAAGGCATGATTTGACCTTTTTCTGTTTATGGCGCAGGACAGTAAGGTTGGCAAGAGCCCACCCCAGCCGACAATGACTAGCCACAGTGCGACCCTAGATCATGCCGACCGCCTTCCTTACCGATCCAGTTTGACGCGTTACCATAACAGATGGCGCCCAACGTGGAAACCGAGGCGCTGACCGCGATTACTTTTCTGGTCAGCTTGTGAGGTTTCACCATCTCGTAAGTCCCAGGTAGGCAGGCCCAGGAGCCGCCACCTGCGTTGCGACGGGATGGTGGGACTGATCAAGTTGTCCGGATTGGTCATCGTGTTCAGTAGCTAAGGGCTCCACGAGACTGAACGTCATGTCCACCGGAAGTATTCATTTCACCCGGTGAGGCAGTGCTAAACGCACTTAGTTTTTGTAGTTTCAATTTTTTTTTGTCCCGGGTCTGTTGTCCGATGTCGGCTTCGGGAAAAATATATATGTCCGCTAAGTGGGGTTTAGTTTTCTTTTGGGGATTATTAATATTTATGTTTTTGCCGAACGTGATGTTTTGTTTTGTCTTCGTTTTTTTTTGTATGTATTTTTTTTTTTAGGGATCACTAATTCACCAACCAGTCTCAGGGAGGCAGCCCTTAGTAGCCCCTGCATTGCGGGAGGAGGAGTAGGGACCCAATAGCCACCCCTTTCCAACTGCGCAAGTCTGGAGAAAAGCGGTACCCAACCGCATCCTTTCATTGCGGCGTGGTTGAGGAGGGGTGTTTCAAAAAAAAAATTTTATTTGACGTTTGGTCGCTGGTGTCCAGTGCTCCGACCAGTCTCAGGGAGGCAGCCATTAGCAGCCCCTGCATTGCGGCCCGGAGTACTGGAGTCCAAATAAGTTTAAAATTTTGCCAATTTTCGCCCTGGTACACCAACATGTCTCAGGGCGAGGTGTCTTATAACCACCCCTGCATTGCGGTAGGTGTTATTTCGTTTTTTTTTTGTTATACCTATGCCTTCTAGTGATGGGATGTCAGCATTCCCATTAAATATATAAATACACAACTTGCTTTTGCCAAACTTTATACCGTCTTTGCTTTTATATATTTACATTTCAACACGTATGTTTACTAATAATCAATTTCTTTCAGCATATATATATTTATATGTATATATTTTTTTTTTTTTGACATATCCGCGGTAATTCTCTATCTCTATGGCGCGATATACAACAGGTATATCATCATAAACCTCCTAAGAGATTTTTGCGCCAAGCTTCTCTTCCAATTTGTGGTGTGCCGATTTGAATTTTCCCTACAAATTGGTGGGACGTACAGTTTTTTGCCGACTCCGAACGGCATCTACAAAGGAGACGAATTTTTGCTGAGAAGCCTGTCATGGCAGAAATACACTCGGAGAGTTTGCCAAACCACTGCCGAGGGGCGACCCCGTTTTTGAAAAACTTTTTTCAAATCACTTTTGATGTTACCTGTACCAGGGCTCGAACCATGGACCTTCGGTGTGGTAGGCCGGCAACACTACCTTCACACCACGGCGGCCGCCGCGGTAATTAGTTGATGCAAATATCAGTTAGGAAAATTTGCATTAATTCAATTTTTATTTTTCAAAACTTTGCAATCGTCTTTATTATAGGGTGGGGAGTGAATCTTGACTTGTTATACCTTCCAACCGGCCCTTGTAACCGAATACTTTTTTTTTATATTTTTTTGTTTATCTAACGTGGTTAGGAGACTTTTTTCAATATGGATCAGTCGGCTGACCGCATGACTACTAGGAACTCTGTACGAGGAAGTGGGGGCAAGCCTCGGCCTCTGGTACTGCATTCTCCAATAGGTAGTCCGGGCGGAGGAGATCCGACCAGGATCGTATTGAATTCTGCCTCCAACCAGAAAATTGATAGACCAGGTAGTACTAATATCCTTGACTCGTCCATGGCAGCAGAGCCAATGCAGAATCTCTTCGATCCCCCGAATAACGTGTTGACAGGTATGCAGGGGGGAACTAATGGTTTGCTAGAAAACCCTATACCTCCTAACACTTTAGGTGATAGGATCGCTACTCAGAGGAATATGGCTGAGGCCCCTCCTGGAGACTCGTGAGTGAACGTGCTACATCAGCTGTTCAGGACTTCTCAGGAGGAGATGAGGAACGAGATGAGGACGATCAGGGAAAACATGGACTTACTTAACGCGGCAGTAACCTCATCACAAGCCGGTGCTAGCTACACTAGGAATATCAACAGGATGGAAGCAAACCAAGCCCAGACATTCGTGAACAACCAGGCCAGCATCGTTCCCAGTGGCATCGCAGTAAAACCACAGGATTGGAAGGTTTCTTTCGATGGTACTGGAAGCGTCGCGGATTTTTTGTTTAAGTTGGACACTTTATGTGAGCGGACTCAATGCTCTAGCGACCAACTTATGGCAAGCTTCCATTTATTTTTATCAGGGCGGGCTGAAGAGTGGTACTGGCTTTTTACCAAGCAGAACCCAACCGCGAACTATCCTTTTTTGTGCTATTCCCTGAAGCGTGAGTTTGGAACATTGAAAAGTGACCACGAGATCATGATGGAGATCTCAATGCGTAAGCAGAAGCTGAGTGAGTCATACGACGTGTTCCACACTGACATAGTAGCACTAAACGCGCTCCTTAGAGAGCCGATGTCAGAAGCCCAACTGATTGACATAATAAAGAGAAACGTCAACAGTAGCCTTAAGCTAATGCTCTTCAATGCGGCTGCCAGGACATTGCATGATTTACGCGACATAGCACGAAAAGGAGAGCAAGTGTTGAAAGAAAGCAAAATATTGGGTACCACTTACCATGGACGTCAGGTCAACGAGGCCCGCACGATAACACCGGACATGAGGATGGAAGGCGAGGATTGCGAAGCTGACCCGCAGATAGAGGCGTTGGAGTACCGACGTAATAGGAAACCGGACTATTCAGGCATCCAGTGTTGGAATTGCCATGGGCCATTCGTATATTTATTGCGAGGAACCCATTAAGAAGCCGTTTTGCTTTAAGTGTGGGAATAGGGAGTCTTTACTGCAAAATGCCCTAGGGACCATCGCAGGCAGGGAAACCAGTACCCGAGCGAGAAGATGGGGGAAACTCGTTCGACACTATAGCCCCCATATCAGCCAGTTCTCGAGTCGTCTCGTGCGCTGAACCAAATGAGTCCTTCGAGGGTATGCATGGAGCTAGTGAGCTTCCGAGGAGTAGTGGCACCCTGGCGAAGGAATACCCAAAAATAATAGTAACTTTTCCTGATAGTGCAGATAGCTCCAATAGTTCTGATTCCGATAGTCTTAGGTCATCAACGGCAATTTCCAAACCAATAAAAATCTTGAAAGCTTCGAAAAAAAATGTTGCGTGTCAGGCCAGTTTCTCACCTAGTTTGGAACAGAGGGCAACCAATTACGAGCTAGTTAGGTCGCGAATTTCCACAAACAATCTAGAGTCATTTGTGTCCGAAAATATTTTAAAATGTAGGAAAAGATATTATAGCCGAGTACAGGAGCGTAAATTTTTGCAAAGCACCACTTTGGTGCTCACCGAGGATGAAAGGCCTCTGGTGCGAGTAAAAATAGAAAACCGTTTCATAGTAGGGTTGCTGGACTCAGGCGCGAATGTCTCTATCCTCGGGAAGGACTGTGAACAGTTTTTGGATTCAATTGGACTTAAATACCACCCACTACAGGCTTTCGTATACACGGCGGGTGGCGGCAAGCAGAAAATATTAGGGTCTGTTTCTTTACCAGTGACTTTCAAAAATTCCACCAAATCTATTCGTTTTTATCTTGTGCCGTCGCTTCTTCAAGAAGCCTATTTCGGAGTTGATTTCTGGAGAGCTTTTGCGTTAGCACCTGATATATTCCCCAGTGTAGCATGTCTAGAGTTTGGCGAAGAAAGGGAACAGGAGTATAATTTCCATAATTTAACAACAAGGCAGAAGGTCGAGCTGCAGGAGGTAGTAGATATGTTTCCATCGTTTGAGAAGTTAGGGCTGGGTCAAACAAAGCTAGTCGAACATCACATTGACACGGGCGATGCGGTCCCAATCAAAAGTAAACATTTTCCTCTTTCGCCACCGAGGCAAGCCGAAGCTTTTAGCGAGATAGATAGGCTGCTCGAAATGGGAGTTATAGAAGAGTCAAACTCGCCCTGGTGTAGTCCAGTTGTTCGAGTTCGGAAGCCAGGGAAGGTCAGGCTCTGCATAGATTCCAGGAAGGTGTAGCATTACTCAGAATGCTTTTCACTGTCAATGCACTTCAAATATTGACCCACTTAAATTATGCTGAACCCACGGGAGTTCAACAGCATATACCAACTGACACCTATCTATTTACAAATTGTCAACCCATTACTCAATGCGTCGCTTTGACCAACACACGTATCGATCAGCACGACTGATCGACACTATCGGTTGGTCAACGTGAACTACCAAATTATTTGCTGACATTGCACACAATGCAAATACTTTTAGTGTCTAAGTATTAGTGTAAGTTTGTATACGTAAGTTAAGCTAGAAATGTATAAAAGAGAAAGCTTTTGAATAAAGAACAATCAATTCAACGATATACATCTGCGTACCTCATTTGAAGATTTTACATGGCGATCCTGCCAGTCTCACAACATAGAGAAAACTTTGCAATTAAATTTGCGAAATCGCTTAGAGACTGAGCAGAAGGAATCTACAAACTCAGTTTGGGTCAAAAGATCTTGCCAGCATAAACCAGATCCTGCCAGTATAAACCAGTGGATTATTGGATCACTGCATGATGACATAAAATCCGTATTATTGGATTCTTGGATCGCTTCAGGATCAGAGATATCAGCGAAAATAAATTTTGCTAAAATAGCGAAACCGCTAAAATCGCAACAACAACACATTGTTAACAACGCCAACAACTGACAATTTTGGCCCGGCAAAGGCAATGTCTGCAAGAAATTATGTTTCAGCACCACGCAACACTTAACTACTGAAGATAAAACACAAAAATTTTTTACTGGCAGCACGCAGTGAATAGTGAAGATTGAATACAAAATCACTGACTGGCAGCAAGCACCAAAAACAGCACACAGACTTAAATTAGTCGTAAGACTTTTTAAAATATGTATACCACTAACAAAAAACCCAGAATAATTTGAGCACGCCTTATGGCCGCTAAACAAGTAGCAATTAAATTTGCTTAGGGACAAGTATCCTTAATTAAAAAAAAAAATAAGTAAATAGTTAAAATAATATGCAAGAAATTACAACAAAAGAGGAATTTGACAGAATTTTTAAGAAATGTCACGATACTATTAAAGAATTTATAGCTATTTCTGAACAAATTTTGAAGAATCGTAAAGCAGAAAAGCAAGGGCCTACACCGATCACTATAGAAGAGTATCGGCGAAGGAATAAGCCTAGCAAAAAGGAAGAAATTCCAAAAATACCTGCCCCTACAATAATTCATAACAGAAAAAGGGGAGGCAAACAGGTCAAAAGACAAATAGAAATAGCCAAAACGTTTAGGCTCCTTAATTTGACAACAAACACGGTTGATAGGTTAAAACTGAAAGAAAAAATTTATGTATTAAGAAATAGAAAGTAATGAAAAAAAAATATATAAAATAAAGAAAAGCTTATACAATATTTCGCAACTAAGAAATGTCATTAAATAAATTAAATTGAGTAAATTGGAATGTGAAAAACTTTTAATAGTTACTGAAATGTCAATAAATTGATTACTGAATACTAGTAAATATCTATTTCCTATGGATAGTGCACTTTCACCTGATCTTGATTATGGAATAATCAATGATATTATTGATCGTTTAGAACGTGAAAACGAACAAATAGAAACACGTAGGTCAAGACCTCGTAACAAGGGAAGCGACAGGAATCATTTAAATTGGCTAAGGCAACATTGGTACAATATAGGAATGAATAGGGAACCTACTTTAAGTGATATTCTATACCCTACAACTACGGAAGAGGAAATCATGAGAATGATTAAAATAGCATTCCCAAATAAAGAATAAGTAAACCTTGTAAATTTTTAAATAAATAAACACAAAATATATTAAAGAAGAAATTTTAGGTTGGAAAAATGGCATCATGGTGGAAAATTGCCCTAAACAGCATTTTAGTAGGTATAGCATAGGATATGAAGTTGGTAAAGAAAGTTCAGCAGAGAAAAGTCAGGAAAATAAATTGGTCAAATATGAACCACATCCTATTATAGAAAACAAGGAAGAGCTTTCCGATAAATGGTTGACTGTTTTTGCATGCGTAATTACATGTCTAATCGTCGCAATTGCAGTCCTAATAAAAAACTATATAAAAAATAAATTGAGACGATTAAACAATGTACAACCACGCATATGAATAAACACGCTATACCAAGAAATGAACCAATGAAAAGAAATCCACGAAAAATTACATGAAGAAAAAGCAAAAGCTAGCAAGTCGTACAAATGTATAAATAAAAGCATCCCTATTACAACAGAAACAATAGTAAAGCACCTGAATACAATATTAGAATCTTTAAATAACATAGGACAGGTGATTAAATCGGTAAATAAGTTGCTTACAGAAGAACACCAAAAAGAAGCTTACCAATTTTTCATTGCAGTACGAGACAAACTTGTATCTTCATTAGCTAGACACAATATAGAAGTGACAATACCAACCACATTAGAGGAGAATCTCCAAGTTGATTTTAACTTACTTTTGCCAGAACGTGTCCGAAGCCGGACTCCATCACCTTCTTTTAGTCAAGGGGAAGACACCCAAAAAGTAAACATCCCCATCATAAACGTCACAATGGTACAAACAGTAGTCGAATTCATTAAAACCGCCTCGTCAGTACTTCCAGAGTTTGATGGGAAGCCAGAAAACTTACACAGTTTCTTAGATGCCCTCGACATACTCGATCAAATCAAGGATGAGCAAGAACTTTTAGCAATAACAATGATTAAGACCAAGCTAAAAGGAACGGCAAGAAACTTCATCAGTAATGAAAACACGATTGGACAAATAAAAACAAAACTCAAAAGCGCGATAAAAGGTGAATCGGTAGAGGTTTTAACCGCTAAACTTCTAAACGTTCAACAACGTAGCAAAACTGCTAACCAATACACAGCAGAAATAGAAAAAATAACAAAATCATTAGAAGGAGCGTATATCTCGGACGGACTCAATCCAGACCTAGCAACGAGATATTCTACACAGGCAGCCGTCAAGGCAATGTGTAAAAACAGCTCCAACAATAATGTTAAAATAATAATGCAAGCGGGAACGTTCACAACAATGAACGATGCGATCTCTAAGTTCACCAACAGCTGCACCGAAATAACAGGCAGCTCGAATACAATTTTGAACGTACGACAACAAAGTCAGTACAGGAACAATTTCCGGGGAAGATACCGAAGTAACAACTATGGAAATTACCAAAATCGGATATTCAGACCACAACCGAGATACAACAATAACTCGAGGTCGTACAGTAATAATAATAATAACCGAAGAGGATCACAAGCCCAAAACGGCAACAGAGCCTACAACCAGACCCGTAATGTGCGCAGCTGCACCCAGACGGAAAACGAGGAAGCTCCACTTCAAAATTAATAGAAAGAAAAATATGTGTACTGAACCTAAATCTAAACAGCTATATATCCACAAGGACATCTCTAAATAATTCTATTTAATTGATACGGGAGCAGACATTTCCATTATAAAAATGCATCAAATTAGAAAAATTAGCAAAATTAATAAAGAACAAATTATAGATTTAAAGGGCATTGGTCAGGGAATAACTAGCACATTAGGCACAATTAAAGCTGATTTAAAAGGTGATGACCTTCTAATTTACCATAAATTCCACGTCGTAGAAGACGACTTTCCAATCCCGTGTGATGGAATAATAGGACTAGATTTCATAAAGAAATACAATTGCATTTTAGATTATGGCAAAACAGAGGATAAATTAATACTAAGGTCATATGATTTCCCCCAAACAATAACAACGCACCTAACAAATTGTCTGTCTGTCAACACACTAACTATCCCTGCTAGATCTGAAGTCATTAGACAAGTTAAAGTAAACACCGATAACAAAAACATCTTCATACCACACCAACAATTATCTGAAGGCATTTTCATAGCAAACACTATCACAAATAAACATCAAACTTTTGTTAGAATTATCAACACAAAACATAAAAACACAACTATCCAAAATTACAAGATTAATACCGAAAATTTAGACGATTACACACTAATTAAAGCAGAAACACACAGTAAAAAGTGCAACAATACAGAAAAATTAAAAAGATTAACCAAAAATTTTCCAAAATTTGTCAATTCTCAATTAACAACGCTATGCACAGAATTCATAGACATATTTGCACTAGAAACAGAACCAATTTCTTCTAATAACTTTTACAAACAAAAATTATACATGAAGGAGGACACTCCTGTTTACATAAAAAATTATAGATTACCTCAAACACAAAAAGGAGAAATAAGCAAACAAGTAAATAAGTTAATCGAAGATGATATAATAGAACCTTCTATTTCAGAGTATAATAGCCCAATTTTACTAGTCCCTAAAAAATCACTCCCAGGCAAAACAGAAAAAAGATGGAGATTAGTGGTAGACTACAGACAAGTAAACAAAAAGCTAGCAGCAGACAAATTCTCACTTCCAAGAATTGACGATATTTTAGATCAACTTGGAAGAGCAAAATATTTTTCATGCCTAGACCTTATGTCAGGTTTTCATCAAATTGAATTACACACAGACTCCAGGGATATAACCTCATTCACAGCCGAAAATGGCACATATAGATTTAAAAGGCTACCCTACGGATTAAAAGTAGCACCGAATTGAGAACGAAACTAGGCATTGAAAATGGCAGAACGCCGAAACCGGTTTGTCACAAAACCAAACTTGACAAGGGATGACGGAAAATCGTTCCAACAAAAATCAGCTTACTACCCTGTTGGAAGATCAACACAACAAAATAAATCAATAGCACCGAATTCATTCCAAAGAATGATGACCCTAGCATTCGCAGGCCTCAAACCATCTCAAGCATTTCTCTACATGGATGATTTAGTTGTATTAGGTTGTTCTGAAAATCACATGCTAAAAAATTTAAGAGACGTATTCTCCACTTGCAGAAAATATAACCTAAAATTACATCCAGATAAATGCCTATTTTTCAGCCAAGAAGTAACCTACTTAGGACATAAATGTACAAACAAGGGAATATTACCCGATCCAGGCAAATTTGAAACCGTTCAAAATTATCCAACACCAAAAACAGCAGATGAAGTTAAAAGATTCGTAGCTTTCTGCAACTATTACAGAAGATTTGTACCGAATTTTGCAGAACATTCAAAAAAGTTAACTAGGCTATGCAAAAAGAATGTTGCCTTCAAATGGACAGAAGAATGTCAAAAAGCTTTTGTCTACTTAAAGGAAGCATTAATTAGTCCAAAACTCTTACAATACCCAGATTTCGATAAAGAATTCTGCATAACAACAGACGCTAGTGGATACGCTTGTGGAGCAGTCCTTAGCCAAGAACATGATGGCAAACAGTTACCAATTGCTTACGCTTCAAGGTCCTTTACAAAAGGCGAAACCAACAAAGCCACAATAGAAAAAGAATTGGCCGCAATCCATTGGGCCATAACCTTCTTCAGACCATATGTCTATGGCAGAAAATTCCTAGTTAAAACCGACCATCGTCCTTTAACATACCTATTTTCAATGAAAAGTCCTTCATCTAAGCTGACACGAGTAAGACTAGATTTAGAAGAGTACGATTTTGAAGTGGAGTACATAGCCGGAAAGGAAAATCATATAGCGGATGCATTATCCCGCAGAACAATAACAAACTTAAAAGATATGTCAGTGGAAGCAAGTAAAATATTAAAAATAACAACAAGATCAGCAGCAAAAAATATCAGCAAAAGTAATGTTGAAAATAAAGAAAGTCACAAAGAGAACCCCAAAATTTACGAAGCGCTAAATAAATTTGAAGTAAAGAGACATGTCGAGCTCGTTTTCACTCCTCCGAAATGTTATTTCAAAAAAGGAAAGAAAATTTGTAGCAATTTTGATACAAGCAACCTAATTGTTGAGGATAAGATTGTTTTAGGACAATTCTTTACCAGGCTTGAAAAAGAAGCCGGCAATTTAGGACTTGTACAAGTACAGTTGTCCTTAGGGGACAAAATGTTTAAAAAGAATTATACTGCAGTAGGCAAATTTATAGAAATGGGTAATAAAGTTCTCAAAAAGTTAACAATCGCTCTAACCCCAGAGGTTATATCCGTGACAAATCCCGGGAAAATTAAGGAAATTCTGCATAAATATCATGACGATCCGATTAGTGGTGGCCACCCAGGAATAAATCGCATGACAGATAAAATCAACCAGAAATATAGCTGGCTGAATATGAAAAATGACGTAAGAAAATACGTAAAGAACTGCATCCACTGTAAGAAAAATAAAATTACCAAGCATCTAAAAGAACCAATGACAATAACGGAGACACCTCCGAAGGCATTCGATATTGTACAAATCGATATAGTAGGCCCATTACCGAAGTCGATAAACGGAAACGAATATGCAGTTACCATTATATGCTCTCTCTCTATGGCGCGATATACAACAGGCATATCATCATAAACCTCCTAAGAGATTTTTGCGCCAAGCTTCTCTTCCAATTTGTGGTGTGCCGATTTGAATTTTTCCCTACAAATTGGTGGGACCTACAGTTTTTTGCCGACTCCGAACGGCATCTACAAAGGAGACGAATTTTTGCTGAGAAGCCTGTCATGGCAGAAATACACTCGGAGAGTTTGCCAAACCACTGCCGAGGGGCGACCCCGTTATGAAAAACTTTTTTTTTTTTCAAATCACTTTTGATGTTACCTGTACCAGGGCTCGAACCATGGACCTTCGGTGTGGTAGGCCGGCAACACTACCTTCGCACCACGGCGGCCGCCAATCCAATACCATTATATGCAATCTAACCAAATATTTGGTAGCTATCCCAGTTCCAAGCAAACACGCAATAACAGTCGCTAAAGCCGTGTTCGAACATTTCATATTGATTTACGGACAAATGAAAACAATCTTACCGGACATGGGCACAGAATATAAAAATAGCTTATTCAAAGAACTGTGTAAATTGTTGAAAATTGAACATAAAGCTTCAACACCGTACCATCATCAAACTCTGGGCACTGTAGAACGCAGTCACCGGACATTCAACGAGTACATACGTTCATACATATCCAGTGACAAAGACGATTGGGATGAATACCTCAAATATTTCGCGTATTGTTACAATACGACGCCATCCACCACACATAAATATTGCCCTTTTGAACTCATATTTGGAAAAAAACCCACCAAATTACGAATTTTTAAAAGAAAATATAATCAGCCCATTATACAATCACGAAGCTTACTACAAAGAGGTAAAATATAGACTCCAAATAGCCGAGCAAAGAGCTAGGAAATTAGTCCAAGAGGCTAAAAAAAAACAAAAAACGAATTATGATAAGAATAGCTATAGTGAAGAAATTAACATAGGAGATTTAGTATTAGTTAGAGAAGAGGCCTCCCATAAGCTAGAAAATAGATATAATGGACAATATAGAGTTAAAAATATTGATAAGAACAACAATTTTACTTTAATTCCACATAGCATAGGAAATAGCAATAAAAACAAAAAAGAAATCATAATTCATAAGAATAGACTTAAAACAGTATAACACCACTCACCACCAGAAATCCAGTTTACTCACTTTAATAAACAGGCACAAGCCAAAGAAATAAAAACCACATATTATGTTCAAAATACAACTATACACTAAATAAATAAATGTAAACAACTGAAAAAAAAAAGAAACGAAAAAAAAAAATATATATATATACGAGTATATGTAAATGCAATAATGACAAACGAGAAACAAATGTAAACAAGTGAAAAAAAAATATTCGTATGCAATAATGACAATAAGAGCCGAAAAACAATTAAAATTTTGTAAACGCAAACCAACCCTAAGTAGGTCAATAAGTCGCATTAATAGTCGTATACAATTGCCTTCAAGTGTATACGACTATTCATAAGGCGGATGGTGTAGCATTACTCAGAATGCTTTTCACTGTCAATGCACTTCAAATATTGACCCACTTAAATTATGCTGAACCCACGGGAGTTCAACAGCATATACCAACTGACACCTATCTATTTACAAATTGTCAACCCATTACTCAATGCGTCGCTTTGACCAACACACGTATCGATCAGCACGACTGATCGACACTATCGGTTGGTCAACGTGAACTACCAAATTATTTGCTGACATTGCACACAATGCAAATACTTTTAGTGTCTAAGTATTAGTGTAAGTTTGTATACGTAAGTTAAGCTAGAAATGTATAAAAGAGAAAGCTTTTGAATAAAGAACAATCAATTAAACGATATACATCTGCGTACCTCATTTGAAGACTTTACAAAGGTCAACGCGGTAACTAAAAAGGACTCGTACCCGTTGCCTCATATCAACGGCCTATTGAGCAGACTGAAGGACACGCACTTCATTAGTGGCATTGATCTGAAGGACGCGTTCTTTCAGATCAAGCTGACAGAGTCTTCCAAGGGAAAAACAGCATTCGCAGTTCCTGGGGAGCCTCTGTACCACTTTAAAGTGATGCCCTTTGGTCTGTGTAATGGACCGCAGACTATGAGCCGCCTGATGGACAAGGCAATTCCCTCGCGTTTGCGGGAGAATGTCTTCGTCTACCTGGATGATCTAATGGTATGCAGCACTAACTTTGAAGTCCACCTAAAGTTGCTGGCGGAAGTAGCGAATTGTTTGAGGGACGCGGGCCTCACAATCAATGTGAAGAAGAGCAAATTTTGTCAGAAGGAGATTCGGTATTTAGGGTACTTGATAGGTAGCGGGTGCTTGAAGGTGGATCCTGGGAAAATAGAAGCAATTCAGAACTTTCCGATCCCTAAATCTCCGCGACAGGTTCGTAGGTTTGTGGGCATGGCAAATTGGTATAGAGCATTCATTACCAATTTTGCTGACTTAGCAGGTCCTCTGACCGATTGTCTTCGCAAGTCAGCAGGCCCATTTAAACTTACCCCTGAAGCGGTAGAAGCATTCGAAAAGTTAAAAGAAGCCTTGAGCTCCGCTCCTGTCTTGGCCCAACCCGATTTCTCGAAGGAATTTGTTATTCAGTGTGACGCTTCAAAAATAGGTGTAGGGGGTGTGTTATTCCAGGTCGATGACGAGGGCGCTGAGCATCCAATCGCGTTTGTTTCGAAAAAACTTAACAATGCTCAGCGCAATTATACTGTAACCGAACTGGAATGCCTCGCCGCCATTATAAGTGTCAAGCGTTTTAGACCGTACATAGAGGGTTTGCCATTCCGAATCATAACTGATCATTCAAGTCTGAAGTGGTTGATGACTCAGAAGGACTTGAGTGGCAGGCTGGCTCGATGGTCACTCCTACTGCAAAGATACGATTTTGCAATGGAGCATCGCAAGGGAACCCTGAATATAGTACCGGATGCCCTCTCGCGTTTTGATGTAGACGGGCTAAGCTTCTCCGCCCCACCTCACCATACTTAGATCTTTGCAGAACCATTTTGGAAAACAAAGATGTGCTACCAGATTTGAGTGTAAATGATGGCGTGGTTTTAAAAAGGGTTAAATTTCGTAAGGGTGTGGCGGATGAGGAGGACTCGTTATGGCGGGTGTGGCTACCGACAGGGTTAACTGAGAAAGCGATAAGTCTTGCACATGATGCGAATAGGAGTTACCATGGGGGTTGGCAGAAAACTTTAGAGCGTGCTAGACAAAATTACTTCTGGCCTAGGCAAGCTAAAGACGTTAGAGACTATGTACAGAAATGCGACACTTGTAAGGCTGTTAAATCAACAAATCAGCAGTCAAGGCCACCTATAGTGAACACTTTTGCTTCAGAAAGACCATTTCAGCGGTTCTCTTGCGACTTTCTAGGACCTTACCCGCGATCTAAGCGGTGCAATCAGTTTCTCTTCATTGTTCTGGACCATTTTGCAAAGTATGTTTGGTTGAAGCCCATGCAGAGAGCAACAACTGTAATGTTATGAATTACTTTACTTCTGAAATTTTTCCATCGGTTGGGGTTCCTGAATATATCCATAGCGATAATGGTAAACAGTTTATCTCTAAGGAAATGAAACAATTCCTCGAGAATTATGGGGTGACCCATATGAGGACGGGGTTATACTCGCCGCAGGCTAACGCGTCGGAACGCGTAAATAGAGAAATTGTTTCAAAAATAAGAATTTTCCTTAAAGATAAACAGGATCATACCGACTGGGACAAGCATATACCCGAAATTTTAGCGGTGTTAAGAAGCGATTTTCATACCTCAATTCAGTGCTCTCCATACTTTGCCTTGTACGGTCAGAACATGGTCCAACACGCCTCAGCCTATAATATATTAGATAAACTCGGTACTCTTAGGGAAGATGACATTCCAATAATAACTAGGGCGGAAAAGTTGTCCAACATTCGCGAGCAAATTCGTAGGAATTTAGATCAGGCGAAGGATAGGGGAAACAACGTTTATAACAAACGCTCTAGGCAAGTTAACTATAGGGAAGGTCAGGAGGTTTTTAGGAAAAATTTTGCTTTGAGTAACTTTAAACAAGGCATAAACGCCAAATTCTTGCCGAAATACCTCAAGTGCCGAGTTCGTCGAAAAGTAGGCAATGCGTTGTACGATCTAGAGGACCTGACAGGGAAACTGATAGGTCGCTTTCACGCTTCGGATATTCGCCCACAATAACAATTTTGATTTTTTGGTACATATATACATTTTGACATTTGGAACCGTAACTGGGCGTTTTGGCGGTCGGGTACGACTCGCCCAGTATGCTCCCCGAGCATTGACTTAATAGGGTATTTACATACGCTTCCATCGGAAGCAGTGGATAACCTGGCAATCCTCGTGTAAGCGGATTGTCTTTCGGAGTTTTGACGAGTTCTCCTTAATTAAAATGTCTACCGGGTGAAAAGTTTTTTTTTACCATGGAACAAGCTGCTCCGGTTATTTTTTTTTGCTAAACCTTTTTTGTGGGGGTGAAACCACTAGAACCAAAAATTTTCGGAGTTTTGACGAGTTCTCCAATAACAAATGCAGTTAAACTAAGAAACAAAAAGTAATTCTCCGTTTGCCTCGGAGTTTTGACGTGTTCTCCGATATCAAAATGTCTATTGCCGCAAAGCGTTAAACTAGGAAACAAAAACTTCTCCGTTTTTTCTCTAGCCTATTTCTGTGGGGGCAAAACCACTATATCAAATTTCCATTTGCCGCAAAGCCTACTAAACTATGAAACAAAATACTTCAAAAATTTTCCTTTACTGGCGGATCTTCTTGCCCGGCTAGCTCGTGGTAGAACTAGAGACTCTTATCTAGGGGTGAGTCGTGCCCCACGTTTTTTTTACCCCAAAATGGCTTCCTTGCAAGTAAACCTTCTTCCTGTTCGCTTCATCGACCGGTCTTCGAAGCGAAGCAGGCCTGTTATGGTTTACTTTCAATCGATAGTCATTTTTTATTTGGTTCAATGCGGTTGGTTGGGTGACAGTTTTGATTCACCTTCCGGTTTGACGTTTAGCTACGGGAAAGTGCGTGATTTTTGCTGAAGTGGCAGCACAAATATTCCCATAGAATGAAAAAGGCACCAATAACGGAACTTTTAATTTCCAGACAAACAAGTGTTTGGTGTGTTCTTGGTGTGCCCAGAGTTAAATTGCGGGTAACCCAGGGCGCCCGAAAGTGTCAGAAAAAAAGGGAAATGGGCAATTGTCATCAAAAAGGGTTTTTCCTTTGGAGGGTGAATTCAAAGTAATTATGTTGGTAAAAGTGCACGAGTACAAAGTATGCACGGAATAAACAATGCTGTTTTTGTAATGCAATATCTTGAAAAACAAAAACCAATACATTTCCAAAACCACCAAAGTGAAGGATACGCCCCAAAATGCCATATTGTCCAGGGTGGGAGACACATGGAATCCCGTCCTGATCCCTGACTTTAACACAGCTGACCTCTAAATTTTAACCGAATGCGGGTAAAACTAGGTATATTGCCAGAATACATTTTAGCAGCAAATGGCAATCCATTATTAGTCAACTTGTAAAGTATGGTATAATTAGACTTGAATGAGTTTAAAGCGGCAGTGATTTGTTGCTATGTGCTTTATTAACGAAACCAGTAGATCGGAATATTATTGTCAATGGCTAGGTCGGATGGGGAGATCCATGTGTCTCCTACTCCAAACTCTGGGGTTCCACGGGTCACCAAGGGAACACACCAAACGCATGGTCTAGAACCTTCCTATTTTGCGCGCCAACGAAAGCGTGCCTTCAGGGTTCGGACTTGATCAAAATTGCAGTAATTTTAATACCTACTGCACTTTACCCAATACTACTACGCTTTATGCTCCCTTAGAATAGTCCCAAACTCCGATTTATTTTGATAAGTGATGCTTTTTCCTAATTATAAACTCGTCTATGAAGTCAGCCAACAGTACAAATATTCTTGCATTTTATTTTGTTCCATACGAAAAAAAAAAAAAATTTTGTTTACCTTTGATGAAATTAGTGTGAAATAGTATTAAAAGCAAGAGTACTAAAATCATTTTCATTTATGTCTCAGATCAAAGCGTAATTACAATACTTTGTGTTTTAAGTAATTCCTACAGTGCGATATTCATTAAATCAACTGTGAAAAGCAAAGTCATATCTTCAACGTTAGTTTCAATAATATATATTATCCTTTTTTTTGTTTTGAAATGCGTGCTGTACTTTTACGAAGTTCGGTAGTAGTAAAAAGGTATTTAAAATAAAAGTAAAAGTCCGAGCCCTGATGGCAACCACCAACCCGAGTGGCAACAATCATGCCCCGCCAGACTGGGTAACGGAACTTTTCCATTGGGCAGTCGCCGTTGATTGACGATTTTCACCCTAGCGACGTCGCAGGCACTCAAATGAATTCAAAAGTAAAATTGATTTTGGTAGAAACGGTCGTGTGCGGAGTGAATGAAAAAACGTCGAGTGTAAATTGAAGTAATTTCCAATCATAAAAGTGATACAACTTCTAAAATAGAGAAACAATTAATAAATGCTAGGTGAAAAGTGTCCCATTAATAAAATCTCAACAAAATCAATTATTCATAACGCAACTGCTTAGTAGCAGCGACAGCAAACGAAACGAGACGTGAAGAAAAACGAATCAGAAGCAAAGAATTTTTTTTTGCTCAAAGACAGAGCAAAGAAGTTTTTGTAGTCTGGCAAAATTCATAATTGCACGGTGCTTTTAGTTAATAAATAATTAATTCCATGTGTTGAACAAAAATAAAATATAATGTGCTACAAGACATGGTACAATAAGAAGGTAAAGTCAACTCTAAAGCAACAACATACTGGCGTGAAGATTGTCAAAAGCAACTGTCTGGTGCTAGCGAATGAAGGGAAGAGAAACCAGAAAAATGTTCATTTGTGAGAAATTATGTGGTGCAAGCGTGGTTGAAAAGCGATTATTATTGAATAATGTCGAAATATTTGCAATTGTTTTTACTATAAGTGGTAGAAAAACCACAAAATTGCAAATGCAAATTACGCTTGGTATCATTTTGCTTGTTTAGATTCTGCTGTTTGCATCTCCTTTTGACAATGTATACGCCAGTGCGTTCAAAAATATTCAATCAGCTGATGAAATGACACAACCTTATTATTGAACCATGCTACAAGACATTTGCAGAAAAAAAAATATATACACTATTATTCTGTTATAATAGGTATTTGGAATTTGTGCGAAGATTCGGCAAAAGTAGCCCGAAGCGTGGAAAAAAATAAAAAAAAAAAACTAAAATTTCGTGAAAGAAAATTTAAAACGAAACTGAAAGAGAGCAACAACGAAATGCGGCATTTAAAAAGCGCATTGTGTGGCATCAAATTGTGTTCTGCCAGCTGCTGTATTAATCGGCCGGTTAATGTTGAACGATTATCCTAATTATTCTATTATCGATATAAATACAGACATACTCTACAATCGATTGCGCTTATAAGGCGAATGAAGTAACTCTTAAAACAAATTTTTAGTTATCACTGTGAAAATAATACCAGTATATAAAATAAATATTTAACGCAATTCTGCTTTTATGATGGTGCCTTCAAAAATGGGTACGACTTCAGCGTCGTTTGTTAATTATGTCCACCGGCGCACAACTGCAGATGGCACCACAGACAGCTTCGTCTATAAGTCATCTTCAGACACAGCAACAACATCATTTTGAGACAGCACATAATAATCCGCACCAACAGCAACAAATATTAACACAACAACAACAAACAAGCACATACTCAACAGCAGCCGCAAAGGTTGCATACACTAACCAATCATCATCATAACCAACAACAACCACACCAGCAGTGACAACCGCGAGGGCCGCCGTATTATAGGCCCGCCGCACTAGTACCCGGATCGACCACAACAACACCAGCAGTGACAACAGCGAGGGCCGCCGTATTATAGGCCCGCCGCACTAGTACCCGGATCGACCACAACAACACCAGCAGTGACAACAGCGAGGGCCGCCGTAATCATTCCCACAACAGCCGGTTCTATCGCACCGGAATGACCCGGGCTTTTTCACCCGGCCAAGGGCTGTTATTTCAGTGTAACCCTGACCAATCTGGGGCAGGGCGAAGCACTGTTAACAACAACAACAACAGGGCCGCCGTAATATAGGCCCGTCGCAGTAACCCAGCAACAACAACAGCAGTAACCAGCAGTACCAACAAAAAACCACAGTAGCGCCTTACGAACGGCCTACCACAACCACCCGGTGAGTTCGTTCCATTTTGAAAACAAAATGTAATTAGAAATTAGAGGAAGTAAACAAAAATTAATAGTAATGCAAATTAAATAAACTACCTTCTTCTTCTTTAAATGGTCATCTAACCGCCTGGGCGATTTTGACCGTCCAACATAGCTCGCCAGTCGTTTCTTCGTTGCGCCAACTGGCGCCAATTGGAAACACCGCGGGATCGCAAATCGGTCTCCACTTGGTCCTTCCATCGGAGTGGTGGTCTCCCTCTTCCTCTGCTTCCACCGGCGGGTGCCGATAAGAATACCTTCTGGGCTGGAGCATCTTCGCTCATTCGCACTACGTGGCCTAGCCAGCGAAGCCGCTGTGTTTTAATTCGCTGAACTATGTCGGCGTCTGCGTAAAGTTCATACAGCTCATCATTAAATCTTCTTCGGTACTCGCCGTCGCCAACGCGTAGAGGTCCACAAATCTTTCGAAGATCCTTTTTCTCGAATACTCCCAGAGCCGCCTCATCAGATGTTGTTAGTGTCCACGCTTCTGCACCATATAGCAGGACGGGTGCGATGAGTGACTTGTAGAGTGTTATTTTCGTTCGTCGAGAGAGGACTTTACTTTTCAATTGCCCACTCAGTCCGAAGTAGCATTTGTTTGCTAGAGTGATTCTTCGTCGGATTTCTAGGCTAACATTATTGTTGGTATTAATACTGATTCCCAGGTAAACGAAGTCCTTTACTATTTCGAAATTATTGCTGCCAACAGTGGCTTGGTTGCCAAGGCGCGAATGCGCTGACTCTTTGCATGATGACAGAAGGTACTTCGTTTTGCCCTCGTTCACCACCAATCCCATTTTCTCCGCTTCTTTTTCTAATTTGGAGTAAGCAGAAGTTACCAGAAGTTACGGCCAATGATATCAATATCGTCAGCATATGCCAACAGTTGGACGCTTTTATAAAATATTGTTCCAGCGCGGTTAAGTTCTGCAGCTTGTATTATTTTCTCCAGCATTAAATTAAAGAAATCGCACGATAGGGGGTCACCCTGTCTGAAACCTCGTTTAGTTTCGAACGGCTCGGAGAGGTACTTCCCAATTCTGACCGAGCTGGCGGTGTTGCTCAAGGTCATTTTGCATAGCCGTATAAGTTTTGCGGGAAAACCAAATACAGACATAGCGGCATATAGGCAGCTCCTTACTAAATGAATCAAACTACCTTACTATAGAATTAAAGGAACTGTTACCAGACTACTAAGTAAATTGATAGAATTAGATTCCTAAGTAACGTAAAACGAACAAAAAGGGGAAATTTAGAATTTAAAGTAACATAAAATTGAAGTAATGAATATAACCACTTTTGACTATAAGCCTTAGTTTAGAAGAAAATAAAACTTATCAATATTTAAAAAAAAAAAAAACAGTACTACACAAAAAAGAAAAAAAAGAAGAAAGAATTTCTAGATGCTAAAATATTTGAAATTAACAAATATGCGACACATAAACAAATTCTATAAAATTATTTTAAACTCGTGAATAAAAAAAGAGCAAATGAACAATTTAAAATAAAGTAAATATATTTATCAATTAATAGAATAATACTATTTAAAAGCGGCCACTTCAAATAAATAAAACCAATAAAATGACAATTCAACATCTAAATAAGAAATTGTATAAAAAAAAGGTTTACGAAACTGTCTCTTTGAACTTGAGGGTTAAGTTTTTTTTCTTTCTTGTGTATATTTCGGGGTCAAAGTAGAACATGATCAAATAATACAGGTCGTGTTATTAGACCAGCTAATTAGTACTTTTTTTCGAATTTTGCAAGGGCACTCAGTACGATTTTGAAATTGAACTTATAAATATCAAAAACACAATACCATGGTGTAAAATGTAATTATATGCAAGATTCTTTTTTTGGGTTAAGATAATGAACTGTAAATAAAATTGTAATTTGGTAATGGGAATGCTGACGTTTCTATTTATCTAGTAGGCAGGAAGGATTTTTTGGTAAGGGGCCATCGGGATTAGGTTTGGTGCACCGATGGCCATGGATGAGGGAGGGTTAGCACCAGGGCGTCGCAACAACACCCGCGGCGCCCCCTTATATTGTTCTCCCCTTTTTCTTGTATTTTTGTTTTTTTTAGCGTGGTAACCGGTCTTTTCCGGTTCGTTCAAAGTTTCGAGGTTTTTATTGTTAATTTAAATTTATCTGTTTTTTTCTTATCTTCCGTTCGTTATTTCAGTCTTGATTTCATTTCCTTTTCAGTTATTTTTGAATTTTAAGTTTCCTTTTTGAACATTTTTTCGCCCGTTTTATTTTGAATTTTAACTTGATTTTCCGTTTTTTTTTCCATTAGAGTTTTGAATATTTAAATGTCAACGGTCTGTCCGTGGCATCCGGGGTTTAACCGGATGTTGTTTTATAGACGTTGCGCGGTTTTTTGCGTTTTCCCCCGCGTTTTAAAAGGCATGATTTGACCTTTTTCTGTTTATGGCGCAGGACAGTAAGGTTGGCAAGAGCCCACCTCAGCCGACAATGACTAGCCACAGTGCGACCATAGATCATGCCGACCGCCTTCCTTACCGCTCCACTTTGACGCGTTACCATAACAAATTTTCCACGATTTTTAGTGGCTTTGGCTCGAATATTTCAGCCAATATTTTGCAAATTTCGTCGCATTTTTTGCTTTCGGGCTCGGCCGGTGATAACTTGTCACACAGCGTATTGTAAGTTGCATAGCCTATGTAATGCAATAGCAAGTACATTTTTCTTTCTTCCTGCGTTTCATTAATGGCTAATGCGCTTTCCAGGCGTTTTTGCCAACGACTCCATTGGATATTTTCTTTACCGAATTCTTCGAATTGAAAAAATTCTGATTTCCTCGTGTTGTTGATGATTGCAGCATCTGCTGGTGGTGGCTTTGTTGTAATTTTATTACTGATGTTCGTAATAATTTTTGGTAGAAACCAACGTGTTTTTTTTACAATAATACGATTATTGAAAAACGTGCGTTAAAGAAGTTTATTTAATAATAAAATCTCGTAGTTATATCTAGTATCGATTACAATGCTACAATGTGTTATGGTTTACTTTCAATTGATAGTAATTGTTATTTGGTTCAATGCGGTTGGTTGGGTGACAGTTTTGATTCACCTTCCGGTTTGACGTTTAGCTACGGGAAAGTGCGTGATTTTTGCTGAGGTGGCAGCACCAAATGGTTCAATCCGTTCATAGCAATCATCTGATGGTAACGACCAATCAGAATGTTCCACTTGGCAATAATCACGCCACGTCAACGGGCAACGGAACTTTTCCATTGCGCAGTCGCGTTAAATGAATAATTTTGGGCATAGCAGCGTCACCGGCATTCGACGAATTCAAAAAGTATACCGGATTTGAACGGGAGCGGTCGTGCCGCGCAGTGTGGGAAAAAAAAAAAAGAAAGAAAATTAAAACATAAACTGAACTCAAGAAAATGTTAAGTGGTGAACACAGTGAAAAGTTCAGAAGAAATTTGTTTATAAAGTACCACTTTAATTACAAAAACATAAACGGGTTTAAAGCAAGATTGTTCGACTTTTGAGGTGTTCGATCACACGTGTGTGCACGTCGGTGTGTGTAACTCCTTTCGGTTTTTGGTGAAGTTAAGCTTCTTTACCAACAAAATTACAAGACGTACTCTGCAAATTTATAGCAAAATTTTATATCATTTTACATATGGAGTTATAAATGTGTTAAGAATCTCAAGGTGGAAGTTTAACTGTGTTTACAGTACAAAATAAAATATATACGCTGATGTAAAAAAAAAAAAAAAAAAAAAAAAATTGGAACAAACATTATTCATCGATCTGTGCCCAGTGGGTGACTATAAAGAGTGTAAATAAAAGTTTCAACCGGAACTCAGATCATCATCACACATGTACGGGTGTAGCATTGGTAAGTTTTGATATTTGTAGTTAATTGGTGCGAGTATGGGAAAATTTTACCTAAATGCTCTACGACTAGGGCGTCAGCCCTTCACAAAACTGGTCCTTATTTGTCTAAGAAGCCAATAGGTTATTAATAAATTGTCATTAAAGTTGCAAAATTCACTGAAGAAAATGTTTAAACTATGCGGTATAAAACAAATATGAGCCTACAAAAAATGGTAATATCATGAATATTTAGTGTTTTTAACATATATTCGTGATTTTACAATTGAAAATGTATGTCTTTTAATGCTTTTTGATGTGATGATAATATCATCTATTAAACTTGCCCGACAGGCGAAAAAAAATTCTGATAAAGAATCGCGCGATTCTTTTCTTCAAAATTTCCATATCTTAATTTATTGTAAATTTAAATGAAGTTCGAAGTAAATTCAGCATATTTTTTTGCATATAATTGAAAATTGCTACAACTAAGAACATTACACTTAACATTCGAGTTGAAAATATTATGTGCCAGTCTGGCATCACGTTTTCACATTTGTACATGTCAGCCACTAGAAAAAAAATGTAAATACCCGATTTCTTCGTAAATTATAGAAAACAATTTAACACAATTTATTGAAATAAGTGCGAACGCTCGAAAGTATATATGTGTGCTAATATAAGTGGTAAAATATATGAACTTTTCAAAAGAATGGGTTTGTCATTGAAATTAATTAAACAACAGTTTCTGGAAATAAGGGTGGTTCTTCGGGGCCTTCTCCATGGGTGTTATAGCCGATCCAACACCGGCTATGCGATCCCCAGTATTTCTACCAAAAAAAAAAAAAAAAATACTTCTGCACAGTTCGGCACCCTAAATATGTGTGATTGCAACAACCACATGAAAATGACAGACATTTTTAAACTTTGATTGCAAATATCTCCTGATAGATATATATAATCGAGTTTCCGCTTTCGGGTTGCTGGTGCCGGGGTCGAGACGCGCCTTTGGATACCTTTCCCGATAGTTTTGCACATGTTTGAGCGGTTGCGTGCAGTCGTATAGAATTACCGTATCTTTGTATATGCTTGCCTAGATATCGTGCTTATAACGTATGAATGAAACAATTTCTGTTTACCTTTCTTTTTGTTGCAGAATCCACCATCGCGCCACATCAACGCGTCGGTATAGCGCGCAACCGCAACAACTACCAGCAACAACAACAGTAACCACCGGTAACAACAAAACCGGCAACAACAAAACCGGCAACATCCAGCATTGACAACAGCGGGGGCCGCCCTATTATAGGCCCGTCGCACTACCGGCAACAACAACAGTAACCACCGGTAACAACAAAACCAGCAACAACAACAGTAACCACCGGTAACAACAAAACCGGCAACAACAAGACCGGCTGCTCCAACAGTAACAACCGGCAACATTCAGCATTGACAACAGCGGGGGCCGCCCTATTATAGGCCCGTCGCACCACCAGCAACAACGCGCAACAGGGCGCGCAACAACCAGCAGCAGTAATTACAGCGGGGGCCGCCCTCATATAGGCCCACCGCACGACGACATCCAGCATTGACAACAGCGGGGGCCGCCCTATTATAGGCCCGTCGCACCACCAGCAACAACGCGCAACAGGGCGCGCAACAACCAGCAGCAGTAATTACAGCGGGGGCCGTCCTCATATAGGCCCACCGCACGACGACATCCAGCATTGACAACAGCGGGGGCGCCGTAATATAGGCCCGCCGCACTAGCAGCAGCAACAACAACATAACCAGCAGAGACAACAACAACAGTAGCGCGACCCACAGCCTACTGCAACGACCGGGTGAGATCAAACTGTAACAGTAGTACATACTTTAGACTTAAACAAACTTGAATTATGCGATTTGCGTAGAGAAATAGAGAGTAGAAGAGAAATATATATTTACTTAGAATAAACTTAAATTGTAAGGATTAAATAGGAATTAATTAATTTGGAGAGAAGAGAAAAAAATGTTATTCACATTTGAAGTAAAGTAAAATTTAAGATGTAAGAAGTTATGTATAGAAAATAAAAAGACAACAAAACAATTAGAATAGAATGGAGTTACGTGAGAAAAGAATCAACGTAGACATGTAAAAGAAACGATAGCTGTAAGAAAAGAAAATTTACAACTAATCGGATACAGGTAAAAAAAATAATTAATTACATATGTAGGTTAAAATCAAAAATATGTTTGCTTAACGTAACCATATACCTAAAAATGAGGAAAAATTTTATAATTATATAAGGGAGTCAAATTATTTTCAAAGATAAGCAAACAGTATCTTAACAAAGAAAAATAATATAACATAAAATAAAATAAAATGATTAAGACTAAACCAAAAATAATTATACCAATGAAATAAATGAACACTTAAACGAACTACAGTATATAAAAATACTTATAAACAAACTACCCTTAAAATACACATAAATCGTAATAAAATAAATTATACATATCTATGATTGCTTATAACAAACTAAAGGCCGCAGTAAATAAAAGTGATATGCTAAAATAAATACAGATCAGCAAATTAAATAAGTAAATAATGAAACCAGATAAATAAAATAATAATATAATATACATAAGTTAAAAGTAATATAAGTAAGGGAATTAATAAGCAAGCAACTGAATTTCAATAGTAAAACTAAAATACTATAGGAGCGCAAAGCAAATCTTGTTAGTGCTATGGGGTTTTTTTTTGTATTAGCGTTTTTTTTTAAACTATGCAACCTAAACTTAAATGAATACCTCATCGTAGGGTAAATTTAAGCAACATTTTTTTAAATGAATTTTGAATAAAATTGTCATAAAAATGGGAATGCTGACGTTCGTCATTATTTAGAAGGCATATAGGAGGTTAGGTAAGGGGCCATCGGGATTCGGTTTGGTGCACCGATGGCCATGGATGAGGGTGGGTCAGCACCAGGGCGTCGCAACCACACCCGCGGCGCCCCCTTATAATGTTCGGCCTCTCTTTTTTTAAATTTTTTTTTCTTTTGCAGCAGGGTAACCGGTCATTTCCGGTTCGTTTAAAATTTCAGGGTTTCTTTTCGGTTAATCTAAATTTATCTTTGTTTTCTTTTTCCGTTCGTTATTTCAGTTTTAATTTCGTTTCATTTTCGGTTATTTTTAAATTTATATTTGAGTTAGTTTCGCTTTCGGTTATTTTTGAATTTTGATTTTCATTTTAAATATTTTAGTTGCCCGTTTCTTTTGAATTTATTTGATTTTTCGGTTTTTTTTATTTGAGTTTGAAATTTGAATGTCAACGGTCTGTCCGTGGCATCCGGTGTTTTAACCGGATGTTGTTTTAAAAGTTGTTTTGCGCGGTTTTGCATTTCCCCGCGTATTTCAAAAGGCACGATCTGACCTTTTCTCTGAATATGGCGCAGGACGGTAAGGTTGGCAAGAACCCACCCCAGCCGACAATGACTAGCCACAGTGCGACCTCATATCGTGCCGACCGCCTTCCTTACTGCTTCCATTTTTGTTGCGTTACCATAACAGATGGCGCCCAACGCGGGGCCCTGAAGCGCTGACCGCGGTGACTTTTCGGGTCAGCTTGTGAGGTTTCACCATTCCGTAAGTCCCAGGTAGGCAGGCCCAGGAGCCGCCACCTGCGTTGCGACGGGATGGTGCGACTGATCAAGTTGTCCGGATTGGTCATCGTGTTCAGTAGCTATGGGCGCCCGCGAAACCATAACAGATGGCGCCCAACGTGGAAACCGAAGCGCTGACCGCGGTGACCTTTCGGGTCAGCTTGTGAGGTTTCACTATCCCGTAAGTCCCAGGTAGGCAGGCCCAGGAGCCGCCACCTGCGTTGCGACGGGATGGTGGGGACCGATCAGGTTGTCCGGATTAGTCGTCGTGATCAGTAGCTGAGGGCTCCACGAGACTGAACGTCATGTCCACCGGAAGTTTTCATTTCACCCGGTGAGGTAGTGCTAAACGCACTTAGTTTTTTTGTAATATACCTTTTTTTTTGTCCCGGGTCTGTTGTCCGATGTCGGCTTCGGGAAAATATTATGTCCGCTAAGTGGGGTTTAGTTTTCTTTTGGGATTATTAATATTTATGTTTTTTGCCGAACGTGATGTTTTGTTTTGTCTTCGTTTTTTTTGTATGCATTTTTTTTTTGTAGGATCCTTACTTCTCCAACCAGTCTCAGGGAGGCAGCCCTTAGCAGCCCCTGCATTGCGGGAGGAGGAGTAGGGACCCCATATCCACCCCTTTCCAACTGCGCAAGTCTGGGGAAACGCGGTACCAAACCGCATCCTTTCATTGCGGCGTGGTTGAGGAGGGGTGTTTCAAAAAAAAAAAAAAATAAATAAAGTTTTGACGTTTTGATCGCTGGTATCCAGTGTTCCGACCAGTCTCAGGGAGGCAGCCATTAGCAGCCCCTGCATTGCGGTCCGGAGTACTGGAGTCCAAATAAGTTTAAAATTTTGCCAATTTTCGCCATGGTACACCAACATGTCTCAGGGCGAGGTGTCTTATAACCACCCCTGCATTGCGGTAGGTGTACCTGGAAGAATGTCCTTGTCTAGTGTTATTTCGTTTTTTTTTTGTTATGCCTATGCCTTCTAATGATGGGATGTCAGCATTCCCATTCAATACATAAATACACAACTAGCTTTTGCCAAACTTTATACCGTTTTTGCTTTTTACATAGTACATTTCCACACGTATATTTACTAATAATCAATTTCTTTCAGCATATATATATTTATATGTATATATTTATTTTTTTTTTGACATATTCGCGGTAATCAGTTGATGCAAATATCGGTTAGGAAAATTTGCATTAATTAAATTTTTATTTTTCAAAACTTGTCAATCGTCGGTATTATAGGGTGGGGGGAGTGAATCGTGACTTTATACCTTCCAACCGCCCCTTGTAACCGACCCTTTTCTGTAAATTCTTTTTTTTAAATTTGGTTCGGAGATTTAATTCAACATGGACAGGTCGGCTGAACGCATGACTACTAGGAACTCGGTACGAGGAAGTGGGGGCAAGCCTAGAAGTCAGGGTAGAGGGGCGCTTCCGAAGCAACCCACCAATCGACCTCTGGTACTGCATTCTCCAATAGGTAGTCCGGGCGGGGGAGATCCGACCAGGATAGTGTTGAATCCTGCTTCCAACCACAAAATGGATAGACCAGCTAGTACTAATATCCTTGACTCGTCCATGGCAGCAGATCCAATGCAAAATATTTTTGACCCTTCAACTGGCGTGTTAACAGGTATACAGGGGGAAGCTAGAGCTTCGGTTCAAGACCGTATACCTCCTGACACTTTAGGTGATAGGATCACTACGCAAAGGAGCAATGCCGAGGTCCCTCCTGTAGATTCGTGGGTGAACGTGCTACATCAGCTGTTCAGGACATCGCAGGAGGAGATGCGGAACGAAATGAGGACGATCAGGGAGAACATGGACTTACTCAACGCCGCAGTAACATCGTCGCAGGGTAGTGCGACCTATAACAGGAACACCAATAGGGAGGAAAGGAACCAAGCCCCTACATTCGTTAGGCCAACCTCGTTTCGAATAGCGTGGCAGTGAAACCACAGGATTGGAAGATTTCCTTCGATGGTACTGGAAGCGTTGCTGATTTTTTGTTTAAGTTGGACACCCTATGTGAGCGGACTCAATGCTCTAGCGACCAACTTATGGCGAGTTTTCATCTCTTTTGTCAGGACGGGCGGAAGAATGGTATTGGCTGTTCACGAAGCAGAATCCAACCGCGAATTATCCCTTTTTGTGCTATTCCCTGAAGCGTGAGTTTGGAACATTGAAAAGTGACCACGAGATTATGATGGAAATCTCAATGCGTAAGCAGAAGTTAAGTGAGTCATACGACGTGTTCCACACTGACATAGTAGCACTTAACGCACGCCTCAGAGAACCGATGTCTGAAGTCCTGCTGATTGACATAATAAAGCGGAACGTCAACAGTAGCTTGAAGCTAATGCTCTTCAATGCGGGGGCTAGGACATTGCATGATCTACGCGATATAGCACGAAGAGGGGAACAAGTTCTGAAAGAAAGCAAGATATTGGGAACCACTTACCATGGACGTCAGGTCAACGAGGCCCGCACGATAACACCGGACATGAGGATGGAAGGCGAGGATTGCGAAGCTGACCCGCAGATAGAGGCGTTGGAGTACCGGCGCAATAGAAAACCGGATTATTCCGGAATTCAATGTTGGAATTGTCAGGCCATGGGGCATTCGTATATTTATTGTGAGGAACCCATTAGGAGTCCCTTCTGCTTTAAGTGCGGGCACAGAGGCGTGCTTACCCCAAAATGTCCAAAGGACCATCGCCGGCAGGGAAACCAATATCCGAGCGAGAGGATGGGGGAAACTCGTTCGGCGCCATAGCCCCCATATCAGCCAGTGCTCAAGGAGTCGCCTCGAGTACTGAACCAAGTGGTAGGTCCCTCGCGAGCGGAGAGCTACAAGGCAGTGTTGAACTTCCGAGGAGCAGTGGCACTCTGGCGAAGGAATACCCAAAAATAGTTGTAACTTTTCCTGACAGTACAGACGGTTCTGATTCCGATAGTCCGAGGTCATCAACGGCAATTTGCAAACCAATACAAATTTTGAAAGCCCCGAGTAGGGAGGTCGCCTGTCAGACGCAATTTCCACCTAGTTTGGAACAAAGGGTAACCAATTACAAGCTAGTTAGGTCGAGAATTTTTCATAACCCAGAGTCATTTGTATCGGAAGATATTTTGAAATGTAGGAAGAGATATAACAGCCGAGTACAGGAGCGTAAACTTTTACAAAGCACCACGTTAGTTCTTACGGAGGATGAAAGGCCTCTGGTGCGAGTGCAAATTGAAAACAGTTTTCTGGTAGGATTGCTGGACTCGGGTGCGAATGTTTCTATTCTCGGAAAAGATTGTCAAAAGTTTTTGGATGCCAATGGGCTTAAGTACCACCCACTGCAGGCTTTCGTGTATACGGCGGGCGGGGGAAAACAGAAAATATTAGGTTCTATCTCCTTACCAGTGACTTTTAAAAATACCACCAAAACTATTCGTTTTTATCTTGTTCCTTCCCTTATTCAAGAAGCCTATTTCGGAGTTGACTTCTGGAGAGCGTTTGCGTTAGCTCCCGAAATATTTCCGAGCATAGCATGTCTAGAGGTTATCGATGAAAAGGAGGAGGGACATAGCTTCCATGAGTTGACACAAACCCAGAAGGCCAAACTGCAGAGGGTAGTAGATATGTTTCCGTCGTTTGAGAAGTTGGGATTGGGGCAAACGAGATTGGTTGAGCATCATATTGATACTGGTGATGCAGTCCCAATCAAAAGTAAACATTTTCCTCTTTCGCCACCGAGGCAAGCCGAAGCTTTTAGCGAAATAGATAGGGTGCTCGAAATGGGAGTTATAGAAGAGTCAAACTCGCCTTGGTGTAGTCCAGTTGTCCTAGTTCGGAAGCCAGGGAAAGTCAGGCTCTGCATAGATTCCAGGAAGGTCAACGCGGTAACTAAAAAGGACTCGTACCCGTTGCCTCATATCAACGGCCTATTGAGCAGACTGAAGGACACGCACTTCATTAGTGCCATTGATCTGCAGGACGCGTTCTTTCAGATCAAGCTGACAGAGTCTTCCAAGGAAAAAACAGCATTCGCAGTTCCTGGGAAGCCTCTGTACCACTTTAAGGTGATGCCCTTTGGTCTGTGTAATGGACCGCAGACCATGAGCCGCCTGATGGACAAGGCAATTCCCTCGCGTTTGCGGGAGAATGTCTTTGTCTACCTGGATGATCTAATGGTATGCAGCACTAACTTTGAAGACCACCTAAAGTTGCTGGCGGAAGTGGCGAATTGTTTGAGGGACGCAGGCCTCACAATCAATGTGAAGAAGAGCAAATTTTGTCAGAAGGAAATTCGGTATTTAGGGTACTTGATAGGTAGCGGGTGCTTGAAGGTGGATCCTGGGAAAATAGAGGCAATGCAGAACTTTCCGATCCCTAAATCTCCGCGACAGGTTCGTAGGTTTGTGGGCATGGCAAATTGGTATAGGGCATTTATTACAAATTTTGCTGACCTAGCAGGTCCTTTGACTGATTGTCTTCGCAAGTCAGCAGGCCCATTTAAGCTTACCCCTGAAGCGGTAGAAGCATTCGAAAAGTTAAAAGAAGCCTTGAGCTCCGCTCCTGTCTTGGCCCAACCCAATTTCTCGAAGGAATTTGTTATTCAGTGTGATGCTTCAAAAATAGGTGTAGGGGGCGTGTTATTCCAGGTCGATGACGAGGGCGCTGAGCATCCAATCGCGTTTGTTTCAAAAAAACTTAACAATGCTCAGCGCAATTATACTGTAACCGAACTGGAATGCCTCGCCGCCATTATAAGTGTCAAGCGTTTTAGACCATACATAGAGGGTTTGCCATTCCGAATCATAACCGACCATTCAAGTCTCAAGTGGTTGATGACTCAGAAGGACTTGAGTGGCAGGCTGGCTCGATGGTCACTCCTACTGCAAAGATACGATTTTGCCATGGAGCATCGCAAGGGAACCCTGAATATAGTACCGGATGCCCTCTCGCGTTTTGATGTAGACGAGCTAACCTTCTCCGCCCCACCTCACGAAATTGACTTAGCATCGCCGGAATTTGAAAGCGCGGAATACTTGGATCTTTGCAGAACCATTTTGGAAAACAAAGATGCGCTACCAGATTTGAGTGTAAATGATGGCGTGGTTTTAAAAAGGGTTAAATTTCGTAAGGGTGTGGCGGATGAGGAGGACTCGTTATGGCGGGTGTGGTTACCGACAGGGTTAACTGAGAAAGCGATAAGTCTTGCACATGATGCGAATAGGAGTTACCATGGGGGTTGGCAGAAAACTTTAGAGCGTGTCAGACAAAATTACTTCTGGCCTAGGCAAGCTAAAGACGTTAGAGACTATGTACAGAAATGCGACACTTGTAAGGCTGTTAAGTCAACAAATCAGCAGTCAAGACCACCTATAGCGAACACTTTTGCTTCAGAAAGACCATTTCAGCGGTTCTATTGCGACTTTCTAGGACCTTACCCGCGATCTAAGCGGCGCAATCAGTTTCTCTTCATTGTTCTAGACCATTTTGCAAAGTATGTTTGGTTGAAGCCCATGCAGAGAGCAACAGTTGTTAATGTTATGAATTACTTTACCTCTGAAATTTTTCCATCGGTTGGGGTTCCTGAATATATCCATAGCGATAATGGTAAACAGTTTATCTCTAAGGAAATGAAACAATTCCTCGAGAATTATGGGGTGACCCATATAAAGACGGGGTTATACTCGCCGCAAGCAAACGCGTCGGAACGCGTAAATAGAGAAATTGTTTCAAAAATAAGAATTTTCCTTAAAGATAAACCGGATCATACCGACTGGGACAAGCATATACCCGAAATTTTAGCGGTGTTAAGAAGCGATTTTCATACCTCAATTCAGTGCTCTCCATACTTTGCCTTATACGGTCAGAACATGGTCCAACACGCCTCAGCCTATAATATATTAGATAAACTCGGTACTCTTAGGGAAGATGACATTCCAATAGTAACTAGGGCGGATAAGTTGTCCTCCATTCGCGAGCAAATTCGTAGGAATCTAGATCAGGCGAAGGATAGGGGAAACAACGTTTATAACAAACGCTCTAGGCAAGTTAACTATAGGGAAGGTCAGGAGGTTTTTAGGAAAAATTTTGCTTTGAGTAACTTTAAACAAGGCATAAACGCCAAATTCTTGCCGAAGTACCTCAAGTGCCGAGTGCGTCGAAAAGTAGGCAATGCGTTGTACGATCTAGAGGACCTGACAGGGAAACTGATAGGTCGCTTTCACGCTTCGGATATTCGCCCGCAATAACAATTTTGATTTTTTTTTTCACATATACATTTTGACATTTGGAACCGTACCTGGGCGTTTTGGCGGTCGGGGACAACTCGCCCAGTATCCTCCCCGAGCATTGACTTAATAGGGTATTTACATACGCTTCCATCGGAAGTAGTGGATAACCTGGCAATCCTCGGTTATGCGGATTGTCTTTCGGAGTTTTGACGAGTTCTCCTTAATTAAAATGTCTACCGGGTGAAAAGTTTTTTTTTACCATGGAACAAGCTTCTCCGGTTAATTTTTTTTGCTAAACCTTTTTGTGGGGGTGAAACCACTAGGACCAAAAATTTTCGGAGTTTTGACGAGTTCTCCTTTATTAAAATGTCTACAGCCGCGAAGCATTGTAACTAGGAAACCAAAATAAATTCTCCGTTTGCCTCGGAGTTTTGACGCGTTCTCCGATATCAAAATGTCTAACTAAATTACACGTTTTTCTTATAAGCCTATTTCGGTGGGGGTAAAGCCACTTAACAAATTTCCATTTGCCGCAAAGCCTACTAAACTATGAAACAAAATACTTCAAAAATTTTCCTTTACTGGCGGATCTTCTTGCCCGGCTAGCTCGTGGTAGAACTAGAGACTCTTATCTAGGGGTGAGTCGTGCCCCACGTTTTTACCCAGAAATGGCTTCCTTGCAGGTAAACCTTTTTCCTGTTCGCTTCATCGACCGGTCTTCGAAGCGAAGCAGGCCTGTTATGGTTTACTTTCAATTGATAGTAATTGTTATTTGGTTCAATGCGGTTGGTTGGGTGACAGTTTTGATTCACCTTCCGGTTTGACGTTTAGCTACGGGAAAGTGCGTGATTTTTGCTGAGGTGGCAGCACCAAATGGTTCAATCCGTTCATAGCAATCATCTGATGGTAACGACCAATCAGAATGTTCCACTTGGCAATAATCACGCCACGTCAACGGGCAACGGAACTTTTCCATTGCGCAGTCGCGTTAAATGAATAATTTTGGGCATAGCAGCGTCACCGGCATTCGACGAATTCAAAAAGTATACCGGATTTGAACGGGAGCGGTCGTGCCGCGCAGTGTGGGAAAAAAAAAAAGAAAGAAAATTAAAACATAAACTGAACTCAAGAAAATGTTAAGTGGTGAACACAGTGAAAAGTTCAGAAGAAATTTGTTTATAAAGTACCACTTTAATTACAAAAACATAAACGGGTTTAAAGCAAGATTGTTCGACTTTTGAGGTGTTCGATCACACGTGTGTGCACGTCGGTGTGTGTAACTCCTTTCGGTTTTTGGTGAAGTTAAGCTTCTTTACCAACAAAATTACAAGACGTACTCTGCAAATTTATAGCAAAATTTTATATCATTTTACATATGGAGTTATAAATGTGTTAAGAATCTCAAGGTGGAAGTTTAACTGTGTTTACAGTACAAAATAAAATATATACGCTGATGTAAAAAAAAAAAAAAAAAAAAAAAAAATTGGAACAAACATTATTCATCGATCTGTGCCCAGTGGGTGACTATAAAGAGTGTAAATAAAAGTTTCAACCGGAACTCAGATCATCATCACACATGTACGGGTGTAGCATTGGTAAGTTTTGATATTTGTAGTTAATTGGTGCGAGTATGGGAAAATTTTACCTAAATGCTCTACGACTAGGGCGTCAGCCCTTCACAAAACTGGTCCTTATTTGTCTAAGAAGCCAATAGGTTATTAATAAATTGTCATTAAAGTTGCAAAATTCACTGAAGAAAATGTTTAAACTATGCGGTATAAAACAAATATGAGCCTACAAAAAATGGTAATATCATGAATATTTAGTGTTTTTAACATATATTCGTGATTTTACAATTGAAAATGTATGTCTTTTAATGCTTTTTGATGTGATGATAATATCATCTATTAAACTTGCCCGACAGGCGAAAAAAAATTCTGATAAAGAATCGCGCGATTCTTTTCTTCAAAATTTCCATATCTTAATTTATTGTAAATTTAAATGAAGTTCGAAGTAAATTCAGCATATTTTTTTGCATATAATTGAAAATTGCTACAACTAAGAACATTACACTTAACATTCGAGTTGAAAATATTATGTGCCAGTCTGGCATCACGTTTTCACATTTGTACATGTCAGCCACTAGAAAAAAAATGTAAATACCCGATTTCTTCGTAAATTATAGAAAACAATTTAACACAATTTATTGAAATAAGTGCGAACGCTCGAAAGTATATATGTGTGCTAATATAAGTGGTAAAATATATGAACTTTTCAAAAGAATGGGTTTGTCATTGAAATTAATTAAACAACAGTTTCTGGAAATAAGGGTGGTTCTTCGGGGCCTTCTCCATGGGTGTTATAGCCGATCCAACACCGGCTATGCGATCCCCAGTATTTCTACCAAAAAAAAAAAAAAAAATACTTCTGCACAGTTCGGCACCCTAAATATGTGTGATTGCAACAACCACATGAAAATGACAGACATTTTTAAACTTTGATTGCAAATATCTCCTGATAGATATATATAATCGAGTTTCCGCTTTCGGGTTGCTGGTGCCGGGGTCGAGACGCGCCTTTGGATACCTTTCCCGATAGTTTTGCACATGTTTGAGCGGTTGCGTGCAGTCGTATAGAATTACCGTATCTTTGTATATGCTTGCCTAGATATCGTGCTTATAACGTATGAATGAAACAATTTCTGTTTACCTTTCTTTTTGTTGCAGAATCCACCATCGCGCCACATCAACGCGTCGGTATAGCGCGCAACCGCAACAACTACCAGCAACAACAACAGTAACCACCGGTAACAACAAAACCGGCAACATCCAGCATTGACAACAGCGGGGGCCGCCCTATTATAGGCCCGTCGCACTACCGGCAACAACAACAGTAACCACCGGTAACAACAAAACCAGCAACAACAACAGTAACCACCGGTAACAACAAAACCGGCAACAACAAGACCGGCTGCTCCAACAGTAACAACCGGCAACATTCAGCATTGACAACAGCGGGGGCCGCCCTATTATAGGCCCGTCGCACCACCAGCAACAACGCGCAACAGGGCGCGCAACAACCAGCAGCAGTAATTACAGCGGGGGCCGCCCTCATATAGGCCCACCGCACGACGACATCCAGCATTGACAACAGCGGGGGCCGCCCTATTATAGGCCCGTCGCACCACCAGCAACAACGCGCAACAGGGCGCGCAACAACCAGCAGCAGTAATTACAGCGGGGGCCGTCCTCATATAGGCCCACCGCACGACGACATCCAGCATTGACAACAGCGGGGGCCGCCGTAATATAGGCCCGCCGCACTAGCAGCAGCAACAACAACATAACCAGCAGAGACAACAACAACAGTAGCGCGACCCACAGCCTACTGCAACGACCGGGTGAGATCAAACTGTAACAGTAGTACATACTTTAGACTTAAACAAACTTGAATTATGCGATTTGCGTAGAGAAATAGAGAGTAGAAGAGAAATATATATTTACTTAGAATAAACTTAAATTGTAAGGATTAAATAGGAATTAATTAATTTGGAGAGAAGAGAAAAAAATGTTATTCACATTTGAAGTAAAGTAAAATTTAAGATGTAAGAAGTTATGTATAGAAAATAAAAAGACAACAAAACAATTAGAATAGAATGGAGTTACGTGAGAAAAGAATCAACGTAGACATGTAAAAGAAACGATAGCTGTAAGAAAAGAAAATTTACAACTAATCGGATACAGGTAAAAAAAATAATTAATTACATATGTAGGTTAAAATCAAAAATATGTTTGCTTAACGTAACCATATACCTAAAAATGAGGAAAAATTTTATAATTATATAAGGGAGTCAAATTATTTTCAAAGATAAGCAAACAGTATCTTAACAAAGAAAAATAATATAACATAAAATAAAATAAAATGATTAAGACTAAACCAAAAATAATTATACCAATGAAATAAATGAACACTTAAACGAACTACAGTATATAAAAATACTTATAAACAAACTACCCTTAAAATACACATAAATCATAATAAAATAAATTATACATATCTATGATTGCTTATAACAAACTAAAGGCCGCAGTAAATAAAAGTGATATGCTAAAATAAATACAGATCAGCAAATTAAATAAGTAAATAATGAAACCAGATAAATAAAATAATAATATAATATACATAAGTTAAAAGTAATATAAGTAAGGGAATTAATAAGCAAGCAACTGAATTTCAATAGTAAAACTAAAATACTATAGGAGCGCAAAGCAAATCTTGTTAGTGCTATGGGGTTTTTTTTTGTATTAGCGTTTTTTTTTAAACTATGCAACCTAAACTTAAATGAATACCTCATCGTAGGGTAAATTTAAGCAACATTTTTTTAAATGAATTTTGAATAAAATTGTCATAAAAATGGGAATGCTGACGTTCGTCATTATTTAGAAGGCATATAGGAGGTTAGGTAAGGGGCCATCGGGATTCGGTTTGGTGCACCGATGGCCATGGATGAGGGTGGGTCAGCACCAGGGCGTCGCAACCACACCCGCGGCGCCCCCTTATAATGTTCGGCCTCTCTTTTTTTAAATTTTTTTTTCTTTTGCAGCAGGGTAACCGGTCATTTCCAGTTCGTTTAAAATTTCAGGGTTTCTTTTCGGTTAATCTAAATTTATCTTTGTTTTCTTTTTCCGTTCGTTATTTCAGTTTTAATTTCGTTTCATTTTCGGTTATTTTTAAATTTATATTTGAGTTAGTTTCGCTTTCGGTTATTTTTGAATTTTGATTTTCATTTTAAATATTTTAGTTGCCCGTTTCTTTTGAATTTATTTGATTTTTCGGTTTTTTTTTATTTGAGTTTGAAATTTGAATGTCAACGGTCTGTCCGTGGCATCCGGTGTTTTAACCGGACGTTGTTTTAAAAGTTGTTTTGCGCGGTTTTGCATTTCCCCGCGTATTTCAAAAGGCACGATCTGACCTTTTCTCTGAATATGGCGCAGGACGGTAAGGTTGGCAAGAACCCACCCCAGCCGACAATGACTAGCCACAGTGCGACCTCATATCGTGCCGACCGCCTTCCTTACTGCTTCCATTTTTGTTGCGTTACCATAACAAATGCTTAGTGCTATTATCAACTTCAATACTTAAAGCTAGTTTATAGGTGTATAGTTATAACAGAACCAAATAACCCAAAAGTGGGTTTTAGAAACTAATTAAGCTATACTCGTATTTGCAATTCTGGAATTTTAGCCATCTCCATTTTTCACCTAAGGATAGCTTATTTAGGCAACGAAAAAAAAAACAGTTCCTAAAAGGCAAAATATATGATAAAAGGTTATAAATTTGATGTTCTGGGTCATAAAAGCACTCAATGACATAAAATATATGTAGTTTGTATGAAAAATGGAAATTTTACATATGTATTTAACCAATAAGTATTTGTCCATAATATTGAACACTTCTCTAGAATAGATATTCTACTATGTGACTTATTTACTTTGTCAGAAGAAAGGTGTTATCGTTCTATGGCCCAGAAAAACTCACAGGGACTTCATACGTAGGTGAGATCATCAGCTTTTAGAATTCAAAATATAACTGGGAGAAAAAGTAGCCTAGGATGCATCCAAAGTTAAATGATTCCGTTCTAAGAACACCCGAGTATACTACTGGCGGCGGTGGGCCTTATTAGCCTATGCAGAGATAAATCTGCAAAGCAGTTAATTTAAAGAGAATATCAATATATTTACTAAGGGATATAGTACAGGGTGTTTTTTTTACAGGTTTGTTTTTCGAATAGAAATAAAACTGGCATTTTGTGGTCAAATCTGGCAACTCTAATGTCATTTATGTTCAGTTTGGTTTGCCATTTCATCATGAACAGGTTGACAAAAGAAAAACGCTTGCAAATCGTGCAAATTTATTTCGAAAATAATGGTTCAGTTCGCGAAGTTTACCGTGAGCTCCGTCCATTTTATGGTCGACATAATCGTCCATCAGAGCAATTAATTCGGTTAACCATGGATCGTTTTCGCACTACGTTTACTCTATGTGATAATACGCATCCGCAGAGACGTCGAACAGTGCGCACCGAAGAAACACTTGCCGCTGTAGAGCAAAGTGTTGAAGAGGACCCGAATGAATCGATTCGCCACCGTGCACAGCAATTGGAGCTTTGTCCATCAACTTTATGGAAGATTTTGCGCAAAGATCTTGGCTTGCGACCTTACAAGATCCAGCTTGTGCAAGAATTAAAGCCGCGAGACCATGCAATGCGTCGTGATTTTGGTGTATGGGCCGAAAGTGAGATTGATTTCGATGCTGATTTTCATCGCAAAATTTTGTTCAGTGATGAGGCTCATTTTTGGTTGAATGGCTACGTCAACAAGCAAAATTGCCGCATTTGGAGTGAAGAGAATCCACATGAGACCCTTGAAACGCCATTACATCCACAAAAACTGACTGTTTGGTGTGCTCTATGGGCTGGTGGAGTCATTGGGCCATACTTCTTCCGCAATAATGCTGGAGAGGCAGCTACCGTTAATGGAGACCGGTATAGAGCCATGATAACCGACTATTTTGTTCCCGAATTGGATGGCATGAATGTGGATGAGTTGTGGTTCCAACAAGACGGCGCTACATGCCACACAGCGCACGTCACAATCGATTTATTGAAGGAAACATTCGATGAGCGCATAATTTCGCGGAATGGACCTGTCAATTGGCCACCAAGGTCGTGTGATTTGACACCATTGGATTATTTTCTTTGGGGATATGTGAAGTCGCTCGTCTACACCAACAAACCAGAAACGTTAGGGGAATTGGAAGCCAACATTCGTGGCGTTATTGCCGACATACGGCCCCATATGCTCGAAAAAGTGGTTGAAAATTGGACCTGTAGAATTGGCTTTATTCGAGCCAGCCGCGGCGGCCACATGCCCGAAATCATATTTAAACATTAATGGCATAAAATTATCCTTCCAATAAAGCCAAATTGATGGACCTTAAAACGATTTTCTTGTGTTTTATTTCAATTTGAAGTTCTATACCCCTAAAAAAAACACCCTTTATGTTATTGTGAGACAAAATGCTAAAATGCAACGAAAAATCATATGAGCCAGCCGGAAAAGCTGCAGATAAAGAGCCAACGTTCGAACTGAGAGTAAGGCAATGATGAGTGGGACAACACTAAGGGCCGGTTTCACCAGCTCGACTTAACTAAGTTGAGTTTTTAACTTTTTCAGTTTCACCATCTAACTTAACTAAGTCACAGCTTAGTCAGCCTGCCAGCTGACTTATTCTCGACTAAGTCAGTGTTGCTGTCGTTCAAAACCTAAATGTCAGTAATGCTCCTAATTTAATTTGTACAATGTCCCAACCGGAAAATTCGTCAAGCATGACTTTAACGGCGTATGCGTAGATGCATGTGAACGCTTGTTTTCTAGCATGCAACCATTACGAAGCTATCGTTTTCAATTAAGCGCTACCTTCCAACTAAAAAGAAATGGGTGTAAGATCAATACATTCCTTCGTGTATGGCCATACATGGCCATTTCGCACTGGGGTATTGGGATGCGCAGAGTTGTCTGGTATGAAAAAATAGTACTATACATAAAACAGCTGATCGGGTTGTTGTGTTCAAAATTATTTAAGTCGCTCAGTTGGTGAACCCCAAAATTAAGTTAGTCTCGAATCTCTGCTTACTTAAGTCACGACTTAGTTTTAGTCTTAGCAAAGAGCATGTATGAATAAAGAGGCACCAACACGTATGTTCCAGCATAGCTACTCGCTACACTTGCTCGTCGATATCTATTAGGGTTTCAAGCATTCCCTTTTGTGCATTTTCTTAATTTATTTAGAGTGATTTTGCCAATATCAGCTGATCGAATGCGTAGCAAACTTTTATTGAGTTTTTGATGAAGTTGAGTCTTTTCGGACATTGCGTTTTCATGAAGTAGAGAATATTTGCCTATTATGTGTGCGCAAATCGATCAACTTAATGGAAATAAAATATTAAATATGACAAATATCAAAATATTGGAATATTTTCATTTTATTATTTGAAAATGTTTTCCAATAGATATTTGAAGATATTTTTAATTTTATTTCCATAAAATATGCATGCAAGCTTCCGCTTGATATGGTGGTTTGGCTTACTACCAGGTTCAAGTCCCATCACAAGGAACAAAAATTTTTTTTTTCCGATTTTAATAATATTTGATACTTTTTTTAACTAGACCACGCATTTTAGATTGAAAATAAAACAAAATAAAATTTTCAACTAGATATGAAAAGCCTTGCATATCTTGAACCAATGCAAGGCATGGTTACAAGTATGAAATATTTGATTGCAAAGTGTTCTGCTATACATATATATGTGCAAAAGTAGAAATAGAAATCAAATAGCTGAAATATACAGACTATTTCATTAATATTATTATACCTCTTCATGTATTTAATTTCAAATTTTTATATTTTTTACCGAATTTGAATTCAATTTTCAAAAAAAAAATTCATTAGTCCATAGTTTTCAAAAAAGCTATACCTACTTCTAATGGCAATTGTTTATTTTTTTTTGAATTAACTAATCTATTTTACCGTACCTATTTTTTTGAAAAAATTTATAGCTAATTCTATATATTTTTTCCGAATTTTATTTAAAAATACCTAGCCATAACCTATTATTTTTTATAATAACACTAATATAATAATTTTATCCGAAAAAAGATTCATTCATAAGAAAATGTTTCTTCTTTCTTCTTTAAATGGTCATCTAACCGCCTGGGCGATTTTGATCGTCCAACGTAGCTCGCCAGTCGTTTCTTCGTTGCGCCAACTGGCGCCAATTGGAAACACCGCGGGATCGCAAATCGGCCTCCACTTGGTCCTTCCATCGGAGTGGTGGTCTCTCTCTTCCTCTGCTTCCACCGGCGGGTGCCGATAAGAATACCTTCTGGGCTGGAGCATCTTCGCTCATTCGCACTACGTGGCCTAGCCAGCGAAGCCGCTGTGTTTTAATTCGCTGAACTATGTGGGCGTCTGCGTAAAGTTCATACAGCTCATCATTAAATCTTCGGTACTCGCCGTCGCCAACGCGTAGAGGTCCACAAATCTTTCGAAGAACCTTTCTCTCGAATACTCCCAGAGCCGCCTCATCAGATGTTGTTAGTGTCCAAGCTTCTGCACCATATAGCAGGACGGGTGCGATGAGTGACTTGTAGAGTGTTATTTTCGTTCGTCGAGAGAGGACTTTACTTTTCAATTGCCTACTCAGTCCGAAGTAGTATTTGTTTGCAAGAGTAATTCTTCGTCGGATTTCTAGGCTAACATTATTGTTGGTGTAAATGCTGGTTCCCAGGTAAACGAAGTCCTTTACTATTTCGAAATTATTGCTGCTAACAGTGGCTTGGTTGCGAAGGCGCGAATGCGCTGACTCTTTGCATGATGACAGAAGGTACTTCGTTTTGCCCTCGTTCACCACCAATCCCGTTTTCTCCGCTTCTTTTTCTAATTTGGAGTAAGCAGAAGTTACGGCGCGGTTGTTAAGGCCAATGATATCAATATCGTCAGCATATGCCAACAGTTGCACGCTTTTATAAAATATTGTTCCAGCGCGGTTAAGTTCTGCAGCTTGTATTATTTTCTCCAGCATTAAATTAAAGAAATCGCACGATAGGGGGTCACCCTGTCTGAAACCTCGTTTAGTTTCGAACGGCTCGGAGAGGTACTTCCCAATTCTGACCGAGCTGGCGGTGTTGCTCAAGGTCATTTTGCATAGCCGTATAAGTTTTGCGGGGAAACCCAATTCAGACATAGCGGCATATAGGCAGCTCCTTTTCGTGCTATCGAAAGCGGCTTTAAAATCAACAAAGAGATGATGTGTGTCGATTCTCTTTTCACCGGTTTTTTCCAAGATTTGGCGTATTGTAAAAATTTGGTCGATGGTAGATTTACCAGGTATGAAGCCACACTGATAAGGTCCAATCAGTCTGTTCACATCAGGCTTCAGTCTTTCGCACAATACGCTTGATAGGACCTTATATGCGATATTCAAAAGGCTGATTCCGCGATAGTTGGCGCAGTTTGCAGGATCGCCCTTCTTGTGGATTGGGCAGAGAACACTTAGATTCCAATCTTCAGGCATGCATTCATCCGACCATATTCTGCATAGAAGCTGATGCATGCGCCTTACCAGCTCCTCGCCTCCGTGTTTGAATAGCTCAGCAGGCAAACCATCAGCGCCAGCTGCTTTATTGTTTTTCAATCGGGAAATTGCTATTCGCACCTCATTATAGTCGGGTTGTGGAAGGTCAATTCCATCATCTTCGATTGTGGGCTCGGGTTCGGCATCTTCTCTGGTTTCTTGCTCAGTTTCTCCATTTAAAAGGGCAGAGAAGTGATCCCTCCATAATCTGAGTGCTCTCTGAACATCGGCCACCAGGTCGCCGTTCTCATTCTTACAGGAGTTTGCCCCGGGTTTAAAACCTTCTGTCATTCGCCGAATTTTTTGATAGAATTTTCGGGCATTATTCCCTTTGGCCAGCATCTCAAGCTCCTTTATTTCACGCTTTTCTGCCTCTCTTTTTTTCCCCCGGAAAAGCCGCCTCGCTTTACTCTTCAACTCGCGGTAGTGTTCACACACACTCCTCGTTGCATTCGATCTCAGCGTTGCCTTGTAGGCTTCGTCCTTTCTTTTCGTTGCAGCGCGGCACTCTTCATCATCATACCAGTTGTTTCTTCGCGTTCGCCGGAATCCAATTACTTCTTCGGCTGCGGTACTGAGTGCTCCTGAGATATGATTCCACTGCTCATGCATTCCACTAGGTTGAATTGTGCTCTCGGAGAGCAGGTGTGAGAGGCGATCTGCGAAATAATTGGCGGTCTGTTGCGATTGCAGCTTTTCGACGTTGTGTCGATGTTAGGTCCTCGTATTGTGCGAACATCTAAAACGCTGGAAGCATGCCGTCCGTCTATCACAACGTGGTCGATCTGGTTGCGTGTTTTTCGATCAGCGGACAGCCATGTAGCTTGATGGATCTTCTTGTGCATAAACCTAGTGCTGGATATGACCATGTTTCGGGCACCGGCGAAGTCGATCAGCTTGAATCCATTTGGCGAAGTCTGATCGTGGAGACTGAAAGAAAATGTTTATTATCACATAATTTTGTGCAAACATTTAAATTTCGCGAAAACTCAGTTGAATGTTTTGAATTTTCATAGACATAGCGAAAATGCTGAAATTCCATATAACACCTTCATTCATGCAATATGAACATTCACACATAAATACATATGCATGCGCGACAGTGAAGAACAATGTTTCCATTACAGCTTCTAGTAAAATGCAAGAAAAGGGTGACTAAATAAATTACTAGTGAAAACGCAAAATCCGTACTATTTTCATGTATTATGGTGTGTAACTTGGCAGGACTATAGCTAGTCGGTTGACTACGCTTTTATTTTACATTTCAGAAATGTCAATAGCATAGAATTCTCGAAAATATCCAAATTTGCAAAAGGCAGTCACAAAGGAAGCTGGTGCCGAAAGGGTGAAATTGATAATTAGTACAACATTGTCAAGCAAATCAGTCACTCTGCTACTGCGATCTACTTTTTTAAGGGTTCTCATCACAAAGCTCAAAAATTTAACAAACGACATATACTGCGTACTTTGGCACGTTTAAAATAAAAATGCCAATTTTGTATGAAATATATGAAAAATGTATAGAAAATTTTGAATAATAACTTTTTCGTGTTTTAGTATAGATTAATACCAATTGCTGGTCAATATCTGTATTTTTTTGTTTAAATTTTTGGAAAGATTTCCAATATATTGGTCTATATAGTAATAATATCAACATATTGCATATATATATCTAGTGTCTTACTTTCAATTTCTTCATGTCACCTGTCCCGGTACTTGTACCTGTATGGTGGGTCAGAATTTTATCCAATATACAATGCTGGTTGCCTAGCAAAGTACCTATGAAGTTCCTAAATTAATGCCCAGTTGAATTTAAGTTTACCCCGTGACTGAATACCCCCAATATGAATTGAAGTTGGAAATTAAGATTTTTGTCAGATTTTAACTTTGTCGATTTGTGAAAGATCAGTGTTGCCACATTGCATCAGGAAATAATATTTGATTTATGAATGAAATTGCTATTGTTGTATTTATGACGACAGATTTCGCTGCTGCGACTGTGCGTAGGAATGGTTTTTGTTTTTGTATCATGGTAGTTGGTGGACAGCACATTCATTAGAGGGAGATGTGAGAACATGTGTAGGTATTTATGTGTGATTGTGCGCGTACGTTTGTTTGCTTTTTTGGGCATATGTATGTACACAAATATGTGCGCGATAGCTTTACGCATGTACACTTTTTGGTGGATGATATGGGAATATCAAAGTGTGATTTGCCGACGGCAAAATGCATTCTTCCCATATTAATGATTTATTGATATGATATTCACATGCATATTTCCTTTTTTCTGCAATTTTATTATCCTTACGTAAAAGCCTACTCCCTATATTTATTTTTTATGTTCAATAATTCAAATTTATTTCAAATGCAATTGCTATGAAACTAATTTTTGTAATTGTTTCCTTTAGGAGACAACTGCTAAAACACGTCCGAAGTTATCAGGAAAGGTATCCAAAGACGCGTTTGGCCTCGGTAACTATAATCCGGAAGCGGATTTTCGGGTTTTTGTTTCAGTGAAGAGATATTTGCAAACAAAGTTAAACATTTTCTGTCATTTTCATGTGGTTGTTGTAATCACGTATTAAGGTGTACCGAAAAGTGCAAAAGTGTGTTCTGCGCAGAAATACTGTGGACCGCGTAGCCGGTGTTGGACCGGCTAAGGGTTATTTTTTTGAAGCGCGGCCGAAGGCCGCCTATGCAGAAAGTTGTTCTGCACATAAATACCTTGGACCAACCCCCCTATTTGGGATCTGAACTGGGGAATTTTTGGGTTGTTTGCGAATAACGTTTTAATGCAACAAAAGATTTTAAATCCGCTTTCGGATTGTTGATACCGAAATCAAAACGCGTTGTTTGACACCTTTCCCGATATTTTTGGACGTTTTTTAGCAGTTGTCTCCTAAAGGAAACAATTACCCTAATTTTTTGTTTAATTTTAAATTTAGGTTTTTTTTACCTATAACCAATTTATTAGAAATGAAACGCCAAATTAACAGCCTTAACAAAAAATTTTCAACAAAATCAATCTATATTTAAATTATTATAATCAAATCTTAAATTCCATACCTAATGAAATTTATCAAAGCTAAAAATATCGAATAATTACAGTTTTTATGTGTGAAAGGTAAAAACTGTATACCTACCTACCTATATAAATAATATACCTACGACTACGAAAAATAAGCTATTTAAAAAAATTACCTATTGGAAATTAACAAAACAACAATTGTTTAATAAAGGGCGGAAGTCATAAATATACGTAGATTTAGGATCGGAAATATCGAATAAGCATTTTGTATCATTTAAATAAATTTTTGCATCAAAAATATATTCCTGTAAAATAATTGCATTTTTTGGCAAACAAACGTCAAAATCCACGGCCATTGCATTAAAATGAGTCGTTTGTTCAACTCATTCCGTTTGTTTACCTTTTGGGTTTACTCAATTCCCACTCATAAAATACAAACTTTAACTCAAATAATTTGGAAATATTAAGGCCAAAGCACAAAGAGGAATCGCTGAAACCCTAATAGAAAACATCGAGTAGCATCGAACATACGAGTAAAAATTCTGCCGATTTTCAAAAGAGCGAACTGACGCCTCTTATTCATACATGCTCTTTGTTATTAGAATCGCTTTTTGCTTTTGGAGTAGAACAGCCTTTCGAATAGAACTACAGAGTAGCTAACACTTTTCGTGTGGTTGAAAGTTAGTAAATAGGGAAAAGCGTTAAAAATTGTGCTAAGCGAAGTTGACGCTAACACCTGGCGTTAAAATAGTTACAGAATCGACCTACAGGGTCGAACGATCTATATTGAAAGTTATCCGAGATTTTAATAATGGGGAACCAAGTATATGGCACTTTTTGGAACGTTCGAAATATGTGTAATATCTGGTGATTGCGGGTGACAAAAACAACATTGCTACTTATAGAAAACAAAACAACTTTGGTTGAAGGAGAAATCTTGATAAGTTATTTTATTTCTTTGTCTCAGTCGTCATTAGAAGCTTATTAGAGGTTGTAGATAAAACATTTTACTGGGATAGTGACAAGAACTTTATCATCGTCCAAACTCTATTCGTTTTGTGTTAAATGTTTGGATTTACAGTAGTAGCCATCGTTAAGCAAAATCAGTGGAATTGCCGTTTAGCTAAATGCAAAAAACTATGAGGGCTATGGAATATATTTGTAATTGTGATGGCACTGGAAACAAACCGAGAACAGTTTTGGATAGCATTAAGTTTGTTGGATCTCAAATGGACTGCTGCGAGTGGCAGGTAATATAGATTTGTAAACCTAAAACAATCCTACGGTAATTGTTTCCTTTAGGAGACAACTTCTAAAACACGTCTAAAAATATCGGAAAAGGTATTTTAAGACGCGTTTTGACCTCGGTAACAATAATCCGGAAGCGGGTTTTCCAGTTTTTGTTTCAGTAAGGAGATATTTGCAACCAAAGTTGGAAATTTTTGTCATTTTCATGTAGTTGTTGTAATCACAGATTAGGACCGCGTAGCCGGTGTTGGACCGGCTAACGGTTTTTTTTTGAAGCGCGGCCGAAGGTTCTGCACATTAATACCTTGGATCAAGCCCCCTATTTGGGATCGGACCTGGGTAATTTTTGGGTTTTTTGCGAATAACTTTTCACTGAAACAAAAAATTGAAAATCTGCTTTCGGATTATTAATACCGAAGTCAAAACACGTTGTTCGATACGTAGTTGTATCCTAAAAGAAACAATTACAAATGTTACCACTAATTATGTGGTCCTTAGGTCGAAGACGTAATTAAATGGGCAAAGGATCAAGGATTGCATTTCGAAGTTATAAATTGTCTTGCGACAGAACGAATTGATGGTAGTGATCTTCTAGAACTAAGTGAAAACGACATACGTGATTTTCGTTATCGGCTTCAATACCAGCTAACTGTGAGTGATATTAAAAAGCTTTGGGTAGCTGTGCGTACATTACAACGAAACCATTCTTCATTGCACACAACCTGCTTATTTAACCATTTGAATCCGCAAGTTTCAACAGGGGGTTCGCCGATTCATCGTCCTAGCAATATTGGCACATGTAGTTGTATTGGCGGTAGTTCATGTTGCTGCTATCCAGATACCTGTTCACCACCACCACCCGCAACGTTGAGTGTTAGTGCCGAAGGAGATAATCTGTCACCACCCATGTCAATTGATGGATGTGCAACTAATATACCACCAGAACTCCTTAAAACCACTATAAGCTTAGGTGAGTTTTTTTTTCCAGCAAGGGTTAAACTCGTACATTTTTGACACATTTTCAAATTAACTCTGGGCCCTAAAGTCCGATGTTATTTTTAAGCAGACCTTTTTTGTAATGGTTATTGGTTGGATTGATTATTTTTTGGGTAATTGTTTACGACCGCCACCGTCCAAAAATGTCGATATGGGTGAAAATTTTTCCGGAGGCAGAAAATTTGGTAATTGTTTCCTTTAGGAGACAACTGCTAAAACACGTCCGAAATTATCGGGAAAAATATCAAAAGACGCGTTTTAATAATCCGGAAGCGGATTTCCTTTAGGAGACAATTGCTAGGTTAGGTTAGGTTAGGTTGCAAGGGCTGGACAGAGTACCTGGGCTCTGCCCGACACTTAGGCTTCCAAATAGGCCCATTGTGATACCCTATACGGTATCTACCCACTTCTATGCCCCAGAGATGCGAGCAGGTCATCCCTGGAGCCGACAGCAGCTCAGCCGCTTTACAGTCAACCGATCTAACAACCCTAGAGTAATAGTGTTCAAAGATCTCCAGAGGCTGAAAAAGGACCAGCCGACTCTCACGGTCGAGCCACCGACGACGCCAGGGGAAACCAACTCACACTCAGGGCAGGGGATCGAACCACTTCGTGGAGTCAATAAATTTGGATAACGCTTTTATTTCTATTTTTGATACCTCAGCGAGGTCATCGAGAAACGGTTGGCCCAGGATAGCCAACCGTCGCCTGCTGAGTGCAGGGCATTGACACATCAGATGCTGAACACTTTCCTCCTCCTCAATACATCTGCAGCTGCGACAGTAATCATTAGACATTGCGCCCATTCTGGCGCCGTGAGTGCCTATTAAACAGTGCCCTGTTAGAACCCTTACCAGGGATGAAATGCCCGATTTATTAGGGGCCACAGGGAATTTGTACGTCTTTTGTTGTAAGAAGGGCAGGTTAGCTTGGATATCTCGCACGTCGAGAGCCCCGACCAGAGCATATTTGCTATTTTCATTGTGTTTGTGCTGACACTAAATTTAAAGGAGGCCATGGGTATGCCTACCGACATATTTCCCGGAAGGAGATGGGTGGTGGGACCTCGTCTGGCCAGCTCATCCGCTCTGCAGTTACCTTCAATATCCCTGTGCCCAGGTACCCAAATAAGGCTAATACTGAAGTGCTGAGCCATCTCGTTGAGAGATCTGCGACATTCAGATAACGACTTTGCATTGTCGACGTATGAGTTCAAGGCTTTAAGTGCGGCCTGACTGTCTGAGAAGATATAGATCTGTTTACCATTTTGGGGCATGGATGCCAAGCTTTTCACCGCACCGTGTATTGCCAGCATTTCCGCTTGGTACACGCTGCAGTGGTCGGGAAGACGGAAGGAGATCTCTAGTCCCAGGTCCGTTGAAAAGATTCCTCCCCCCACCTTTCCCTCAAGCTTGGAGCCATCAGTGAAGATGTTAATGGCGCCCCGAACCGTATGTGGTCTGTTGTCCCATTCTTGTCTTGTTGTTGTTGTTGTTGTAACGGCAGAAACACCCCGAAGGTTTTGGGGGGTGCTGTCGAACTGACAGTCCTTGGCCGGATATGAATCCGGTACGCTCCGGTACTCCCTTACGGTACTGCCCGACTGTCGTGATAGCGATTTGGTATGACCAGTGGAACCTTCTAGGTCATGTCACCCCTCCTTCCGTAAGGAAGGAGAGATGGGTAATGAGAGGTGAGAGGCATCATATCCGTAGATCAACCATCGAGTTGCACGTCATTACCTTCGTGCATATTAGTCGCCTCTTACGACCGGTATGCCTACCTCGGGCATATTGTTGTTGTTGTTAACAGTGCTTCGCCCTGCCCCAGATTGGACAGGGTTACACTGAAATAACAGCCCTTGGCCGGGTGAAAAAACCCGGGTCATTCCGGTGCGATAGAACCGGCTGTTGTGGGAATGCTCGGGCATATTCTAAACCCCTAACCCGCAGGGGCCATTCTTGTCTTGTCGGTATTATTACCTCGTAGTTCCTGACGAACACGTTATTTGAACAGACGCCAGTCTCCCTTATTCGCAAAGCTGTGATCAAGCGGTGGTAGATGCAGCATAGTGTTGAGTGCTTCTGTCGGGGTGGACCCAAGGGCCCCGGTTATGCAGAGTTCTGAACTCCTTTGGACTTTTTGTAGCTGCTTGAGGTACGTATTCTTAGCTAGTGCAGGCCACCAGACCAGCACTCCGTAGAGTAGAATCGGGCTAACAATGGCTGTGTAGATCCAGTGTGCCACCCTGGGAGAAAACCCCCACGAGACACCAATTGCTCTCTTGCAAGTAAACAACGCGCACGTTGCTTTTTTCACTCGTTCTGTTATATTGTCACCCCAGAGTAGTTTCTTGTCTAGAGTAACTCCTAAATATTTGACTTTGTCACTGAATGCCAAAGTCGTGTTACCAATTTTTGGTGGTATAATGTTCGGTATTTTGTACCCTTTGGTGAAGACGACTAGCTCGGTTTTCTCGGGGTTAACCCCCAAACCTGTTGACTTTGCCCAATCACATATTTTAGATAAGGCTGTTTCCATTAAATTGCAAAGAGTTTGAGGGAATTTTCCCCGCATAATAACGCAGATGTCATCGGCGTACGCGATCACTTGGTGGCCTTCCGCTTCCATGAGGCGTAGAAGCTGGTTTACAGTAACCACCCAAAGTAGCGGTGAGAGAACACCTCCCTGCGGGGTACATCTGTTAACGAGTCTGTGAATCGAGTTCCCACCTAGCTCGGTTGTTATCCGTCTGCTAGTAAGCAGTTTACGAACGAACTCTACAAGGCAGGCATCGATCCGCAGACCCGTCAACGCCGAAGTGATAGCATCCGGAAGGACGTTATTGAAGGTGCCTGCTATGTCGAGGAAAGCCACCAATGTGTATTCCTTTAGGTTAAGTGACTTGTCTATCACAGATACAAGGGAGTGCAAGGCAGTATCAGTTGACCTACCCTTACTGTAGGCATGTTGAGCCCGTGAAAGCTGAGTTGGGTCCATCGATCTTCTGACATAGTCCTCCAGAAGTCTTTCCAGAGTTTTAAGAAGAAATGAGGATAGGCTTATAGGCCTAAAGTCATTAGGTTTAGTATGAGATGGTTTCCCGGCTTTGGGGATAAAGACTACCCTAACCTCCCTCCATGAAGTGGGTACGTAGTTGAGCCTTAGACAACCTATAAACATAGTTTTTAACCAAGGCTTCATAAGCTCGGAGGTATGCTGTAGCTGGGCCAGGAATATTCCGTCCGGTCCTGGCGACTTATGGGGCTTGAAGGTAGATAAAGCCCAATCTAACTTTCTCTCATCGGTGATTTCCCTTATCACTTGATCGGAAGGCAGTCCTCCGCCGATCGTAGTAGTAGACACGTCTGTGCATGTCGGGAAGTGTGTATCCAGGAGCAGATTCATGGTATCCGTAGTCGAAGCGGTCCACTGCCCATCTGGCATTTGGACGTGGCTCAAAGTTGCTGGCGCTTTTGAGAGTACCCTCCTCAAGCGCGAGGCAGCAGATGTAGATTCAATTTCACTGCAGAAGTCCATCCAGGAGGCTCGTTTAGCCTTGCGGATTTCTTTTTTTATATGTGCTTAGCTTAGTTTTGTAAACAGCCCAGGATAGCTCGCGGCCATCCTGTTTAGCTTTATTAAAGGCAACCCTACATGCCTTTCTGAGTCTATCTAGTTCAGACGACCAGCAAGGTGGCTTATGGGTTTCTGTTACCTTTTTGGTTGGGCAAGCCTTATCTAAAGCAAGCTTGCATTGTTGATTAAAAGTGTTGACTAGCTCGTCTAGTTCCTTATCGTTTCTAGGTGTGACCATTTGTTTTGATAGATTTCTATCAATAAGCTTCTTGTAGTAGCCCCAGTTTGTTCTTTTTATATTTTGTATGAATTTTGGACTTGTGTGCGTATCTGCTATTGAGAAAGTAATATACCTATGGTCTGAGAAGGAGTGTTCTGTTAGGACCCTCCATGATTCTGTGAGGTCGCTGAAAGAGTCGCTGACCAATGTGATATCAAGGACTTCCTCGCGGTTCCTTGTTATGAATGTGGGGTCACTCCCCCTGTTGCATAAACTTAGATTAGTGCCTAATAAGTAGTTATATAGTGACTCACCTCGGTCGTTTGTGTCAGTGCTGCTCCATTGTGTGTGATGGGCATTTGCATCGCCTCCAAGCACGATTAGATTGTTTCGTGGTCTAGTGGAACTCACGAGCTCTCTGAAGGCGGTAGTGAACCTTCGCGATCGCGGGCCAGATAGAAAGAGGCGAACCTACAACTTCTACCTAACCCCTCGACGCTAATCGCTGTCAGATCTCCGTCACTAAATTGGGGTAGAGGAAAAGCGTTAATATTTGACTTAGCTAAAATACACGTACGAGGCTTACCCTTATCATGAGCGCTGTAGAGCTTGTAAGTAGGAGTCCTCAAACCACAGATCCTATTGCCAGTGATCCACGGTTCTTGAACTAGAACGATATCTACTCCACCTGCTGAAAGCTGGAGTAGAAGTGCAGCTGACGCTGCTTTACTATGATGAAGGTTGATTTGGAGGACCCTCATCATCTTGCTTCTTTTCACTCTCCTCCGTGAGCGTCGTGTCCGCGTCGTCCTCGCTCAGAAGCTGACTCTCGGAGTAAAGCCTCCTGAGAGTTCCGCTACCGTCCAAGCTGGACGAGGCATAGCCGCTCCGCACATCCGACCCGCTGTCCTCAACTTCCATCTCATTATCGCTGGGGGGAGGCTCCACCTCCGCAAGAGATGATAAATTAGCAAGGGCTTCGGCATCAGCCTTGTACACCTTCAAGCTAATATTTTTTAAGCCGTAGCTCACTCGGTAGTCGCATCGGTCCAGGACCTCGATGCTTGCTTGGTCTAACAGCAGAACTATCTGCATCGTTGCTTGTCCGGCTGCTTTGTGCACGCTAACCACCTTCCAGTTTTGGGTCGGTAGACCCGGGTTAAACTCCTGCAGTTGCTCCAGGATTTCTTCTGGCTCCGTTGGCGTCACTGGAACCCAGGCTCTGGCTCTTGGCCGTTGCGGGATGTCACACGCATCCACTGCTTTTAGGCGCGCGCCAGGGTACACTTCCCCTATTTGCTGCACGCCGATCTTATATAGGTCCACGGACCTAGTGTCTCCGCAGGCGATCAGTCTGACATTGCCTTGGTACCACCCTGCATCGGTATAGGTTGGGGGCGGTCCAGGGTTCTCCCTCTTCACCTGGACGGCAACTTTAGCGAGCGCGGCCTCGATCCACTTCCACTGTTGTTTCGGGATCCTGCCGTCTACACTGCCCTCATCGATTACGCCAATGATCTTGCGATCCTTGGCTACTGCTGCGAAAGACCGAACGTAGCCTCCCTGCGTTTTGGCCCTTTTCGGTGCCGTTGGGGTAGTCACCTCCACTGAGCGATTTCGCTTAGAGGTTACCCCTTTGTTTGCGCCATACAACTCCCGTTTGAAGTCTGGCACTATCCGCCGAGCCCACGCCAGGTCTCGCTGGAGCTTCGCCCAAACCTCCGCCGAAACATCTTCCTCCCTTGTAGGTGAGGTCGCGTTCCTGTAGAGGATCCGGGCTGCAGACCGCCTATCCTGGTGGCTGGCCTTTGTGGGTTGCCTAGGCACCGAGTCCTGGACCCTATCGCTTGCACCCCCATCCCTCTTGGAGCCCCCAGCCGCGGACTCGCCAGACGCTATGCGCTGAATGGCAAGGCCATTGATGGAGCCTACAGGATTGGTGGTAGCCGCGTTGCTGGCCTCCCGATCGGCACCTCTGGAAGAGGCACCGGTCATCGGACTACTCGGACCGGTTTTGCACTCGGCCCTATCACGTCTAGCTGCCGCTGCAGCACTGAATCGCTGGGGTGCCCTCTCAGCTCTTGAGTTTTTGTTTGGGTCCGGTTTCGCCGTGACCATCTTTGCGGAGCGAGCTCCTGTTGGCTTTTTATTTGGAGAGCCAGACTCCTTACTTTTATTTTCATTTTCAATTTTATTTTTTTTGCTCCATTATTTTCAAATCCCACGAGTGGCGGAGAAGGGGACGGTCCACCCGGGCAGAGATCCGCATTACCCGGGTAAGGCTGAATAGAATCGGAGGTCGGCCGGTATCCGAAGCACTCCGTTCGCGACTGGGCTATTTAAGGGCCCCCATCCAGGTTGATCATCGGCACGGGTCATTCCCACAACAGCCGGTTCTATCGCACCAGAATGACCCGGGTTTTTTCACCCGGCCAAGGGCTGTTATTTCAGTGTAACCCTGTCCAATCTGGGGCAGGGCGAAGCACTGTTAACAACAACAACAACATCATCGGCACGGGTCGTATGACACCTTGATCCAGCCCTTACAAGACAGGGAATGGAGACGGGGAAGGGGGGGAGGGAGGGTGTAGGGGTTGGTGGAAAGGTCGCCGCTCGAATTAGCCGCCGTAGCGGTACCGGGTATCACCACGAGGAGGCTCCTCCTCCGCTTGGAGGAGGAGGGTGTATGCACCTACGAGTCGACGGTTTGGGGTGGCGCTGGTGTGTGCAAGGCGCGAACACCCCCATTAAAGATACCCTACAATTGCTAAAACACGACCAAAAATATCGGGAGAGGTATCAAACAACGCGTTTTGACTTCGGTATCAACAATGCGAAAGCGGATTTTCATGACCCAGCGCCGATCCCAAATAGGGGGCAGATAACTGACTTTATGAAGTCGCACAACATCGAAATCGCCACCATACAGGAGACAAAACTAAACACAAGATCGAAAGGACCGTCCCAGCTGCCATGGGGGTGGGCTTGCGTTCATTACACATCATTCTGTACAATATAATCTATTTTCCCCTGAGGTCGAGCCCAGGGACTCTACCTTAGAATGCCTAGGCATAGTAGTCCGCTCAGGCGATGTCGACCTGCAAATCATAAAGATCTACATTCCCCCTGCCACGTGTTGTCCTAGAGATTATCAACCCGTCATTAGTAAGGGGTGATAACCATCTAATCCTAGGCTACTTCAACGCACATCACGATCTCTGGCACTCCAACTTACCAGCAGACAGCAGAGGACATGCAATTGCCCTGCGGGTTAGGGGTTTAGAATATGCCCGAGGTAGGCATACCGGTCGTAAGAGGCGACTAATATGCACAAAGGTAATGACTTGCAACTCGATGGCTGATCTACGGATATGATGCCTCTCACCTCTCATTACCCATCTCTCCTTCCTTACGGAAGGAGGGGTGACATGACCTAGAAGGTTCCACTGGTCATAAATCGCTACCACGACAGTCGGGCAGTACCGCAAGGGAGTACCGGAGCGTACCGGGTTCAAATCCGGCCAAGGACTGTTAATTCGACAACACTCTCCAAAACCTTCGGGGAGTGTTTTTGTCGTTACTACAACAACAACAATAACAACGACATGCAATTGCAGATCAAATAGATAACTCAGCATTCTGTACAGTCAATGGAGATGCCTGCACTAGGGTGGAAGGTAACTGCCACAGTTCGCCAGACATCTGCATAACGAACGCTGGCCTAATTAAATTTGTCATCTGGCGACCGATGCTTACATTAGCTTCAGACCACCTACCCATCCTACTCTCCGTTGCACGACCCACCGACTTCATAACGACTGATAAACTAACATACATTAACTTCACCAAAGCGGACTGGGACCGCTTTACGGAATATACAGAGCGCTCCTTCGCTCCCTCACCCACTCTGACAGACGTACGCAAAGGTGAAATAGAGGTTCGCAAGGTAACAACCTTGTTGGTAACAGTGCTTCGCCCTGCCCAATGGGCTCGATCACTCTAAATTGTCATCAGGCTCTTCTAACGGAAGTCCGAGGAAACGCGCAGTTTCCACAGGGTTGGACCAGAGTGATGTAGGTGTTAGAAGAGTGGGTTCAACTGAAGAGGAGAAGATATGTATGGTATCATGAGGGGACATACCACATGCAGGGCATGTGTTTGGTATGTTGGGGTTCAGTCTGGATAAGTAAGAGTTTAACCTATTACAATATCCAGAGCGAAGTTGTGCTAGTATGACTCTAGTCTCCCTCGGAAGTACACGCTCCTCTTCAGCCAATTCAGGTGGTTGAGTATTAATAACGGTATTCACAGGCCGAGATCTGAGAGATCTGTCAACCAACTCGGTGTGGAGGTCATTTAGTGCCCGTCTATGGTTCCGCAGATCAAACGGCAAAGTGATATGGTGCCGGATCTCATCGGCGTGCTTACGAAGATGTCTCCTTAGTCTCTGGGGGGCGGTGCTACATCCAAAAGATGTCGAGTTGGATGACTAGGCTTATGACAGCTCAGAAGGACCTGTCTACTCAAGAGTTCGGCGTGCTCTTGAACATTGAGCAATTTTGCCTCTTGATGGAGGTGAGACTCAGATGACATAAGCAGACATCCCGTAGCAGTTCTGATGGCGGTATTTTGGCAGACTTGCAATTTCCTCCAGTTGGTGTCAGAAAGATTGGGCGACCATATGGGCGCATCATAGTCAATAACCGGCCGGCCATGTCCTTATATGTAGCAAGCAATGTTTCTTTGTCTTTTCCCCAAGTACTGCCGGTCAGTGACTTGAGGATCTTATTGCGGCTCTATACCTTTGAGGATATTGCGGTGGCATGACCAGCGAAGGAGAGGCCGTTGTCAAATGTCACACCTAAGATTTTCGGGTGGTTGACAGTAGGTAGAGGTACTCCGTCTACGTGGACATTTAACTCTTGCCTCATCTGCGCATTCCATGTAGTAAACAGGGTCGCCGGCGATTTAGTCGGAGATAGGGTCAGATTTCCCTCGGTGAAGAAGCTGGAAAGGTCATGGAGGTAACTGTTGATTCTAATACAGAGTTCGTCAATGGAGGGACCCTTGCCCGAAGCCATTATCGTCAAGTCGTCAGCGTAGGAAACAATGGAGACTCCCTCTGGTGGGGGGGAGTCTCGAAATATAGAAATTAAACAAAAGGGGAGAGAGAACACCACCTTGCGGCACCCCTTGTTTTATTCTTCGTGGTCTAGATTTCTTGTTCCTGAATTTGACTGATGCCTGTCGACCATTGAGGTAATTAGCCGTCCACCTTTTAAGGCCGGCAGGGAGCGGTGTCTCTTCCAGGTCTCGCAGGAGTGTGGCGTGATTGACCGTGTCGAATGCATTTGATAGGTCAAGTGCCACGAGAACCGTCCTATGGTTTGGTGGGTGTTGATTCAAACCGTTATTAATCTGCGTTGTAATGGCGTTCAAAGCGGATGTCGTGCTGGTGATCGGCCAATTTCAGATTTGCAATGAAGTAAGGGAGCAGAATGGTCTCTAGTAATTTTGCTACCGGCAAAAGGAGGGATATCGGGCGATAAGACTCTCCTTGGTTCGCCGGCTTCCCTGGTTTTAACTTAACTTTGCCGTTTGAGCTGCGGAACCATAGACGGACTCTAAATGACCTCCACACCGAGTCGGTAGACAGATCTCTCAAATCTCGACCTGTGAATCCCGTTATTAATACTCAACAAACTGAATTGGCTGAAGAGGAGCGTGTACTTCCGAGGGAGACTAGAGTCATACTAGCACAACTTCGCTCTGGATATTGTAATAGGTTTAACTCTTATTTATCCACACTCAACCCCAACATACCAAACACATGCCCTGCATGTGGTATGTCCCCTCATGATACCATACATCTCTTCTCCTGTTCAGTTGAACCCACTCTTCTAACACGTACATCGCTCTGTCCCTCGTGGCCTAGGTGTTTGATCATCTTCATGGCGATTCCGTTGGGTCCGATGGATTTTGAGGGTTTGGCTTTCATTATGGCTTCCTTGACCTCTGCGACTGAGACGGCAATGGGCGCAGTGTAACCCTGTTTCGCAAGGTCATTGATTCAGCCTCTGGCCGCTTTATTCCTGCTGGTAGAATACCAGAAATTCGTCCGAATTTTCCTGCAGAAGTTGCGGCGATGACAAGAGAACGTGACCAAGTGAGACTCATCAATCCCACAGATCCCAGAATCAAAGATCTCAATGCGGAAATTGGTAGGATAGTCACCGAACACAAACTGACCAAGTGGAAACAAGTGAGGCATGCAACCTCTCCGGCGGAGTCGGCAAATTATGGTCGACTGTCAAAGCTTTATCCAATCCGACCAAATACAATGACAAGGTCGCCATTGAATTCGGCGGTAGCGTCAAATCGGACGCAAGGAAATGCGCGAGCTTCTTTTGCCGGCTGTTTATAATGCATCCACCTGCGGATAGGACTAAGAGAGGAGTCTTCCGACGTGCGCACAAACACAAACATTCAACTGCGCCTATTGCCGTCTCAGTCGCAGAGGTCAAGGTAGCCATAATGAAGGCCAAACCCTCAAAATCCATCGGGCCCGACGGAATCGCCATGAAGATGATTAAACCCCTAGGCCACGAGGGACAGAGTTATTTAGCGGCTCTTTTTAACCTCTCTCTAACTACTTTCGTCATACCTGAGAAATGGAAACAGGCGATTGTAGTTCCCTACTAAAACCAAGGAAGCCGGCGAACCAAGGAGATTCTTATCGTCCGATATCCCTCCTTTCGCCGGTTGCGAAATTACTACAGACCATTGTTGTATGTTGTATTAGCGACTACTTAACCTGCCTAAAGTATCACCCCTCATCCAACACTGTCATCAGGATCTTCTAACGGAAGTCCCAGAAACCTCGCGGCTTTAACAGGGGTGGACAAGAGTGAAATTGCTGTTAGAAGAGTAGGCTCGGTTGAGCAGATGAACAGATGGTTAGTATCGTGGGGAGACACGCCGCATGCCGGGCAGACATTTGGCATGTCAGGGTTCAGTCTGGATAGGTAAGAGTTTAGTCTGTTACAATATCCAGAACGAAGTTGAGCCAGCATGACTCTTGTCTCCCTAGGCAGTTCGCGTTCCTCGTCGGCAACAGGTGGAGCTTGTGCCTGTAGGACTGCATTCATTGGACGAGACCTGACAAAGAAGTTTACCGACTCCATGTGGATGAGGCTGAGGGCCTGCCGGTGCACCATTGGATCAAACGGCGAGAAAATATGATGCCGGATCTCGTCATAGTGCTTGCGGAGGTGACTCCTTATTCTCCTGGGAGGCGGATTTTCGTTGAGCAGGTTCCTGTGCGGATGCTGCGGTTTATAGCAGTTGAACAGGAATTGCCTGGTCAACATCTCGCAATGCTCTTTAACACCGAGCATTTTTGCCTCACTATGAAGGTAGTGCTCAGGACAGATAAGGAGGCACCCCGTGGCAGTTCTGAGTGCGGTGTTTTGGCAGGCCTGCAACCTCCTCCAGTGTGTATCTGCTAACCCCGGCGACCTTATAGGCGTCGCGTAGCTCAGAACCGGCTGGCCGATTGCCTTGTACGTTGCCAGTAACGTTTCTTTATCTTTCCCCAAGTGCTGCCAGCTAGTGACTTGAGGATTTTGTTACGGCTTTGTACTTTGGTGGCAATCGCGGCTACATGAGCACCGTATTTGAACGTGTTATCAAACCTGACCCCTAATAATAATAATAGTAGTGAGGTAATGCACTGCGACCTTAAGATCTATTGTGCCCTCGTAATCTCACAGCACACCTTCTAGGATTAATGCTGTCGACATAGACGTCTAATTCCATGTTCGCCTGCGCTGTCCACGTCGTAAATAAGCGAAAAACCCGGATAGGGATGGGAGGTAAGAGTTAATTCTTGAGCAGAGCTCGTCTACGGAGGGCCAGTCGCCAGAAACGTGCAGTCATCGGCGTAGGAGACAATCGAGACACCTTCTGGTGTGGAAGGGAGCCTCGATATGTAATAATTAAACAAAAGCGGGGATAGGACACCACCCTGTGGCACCCCTTTGGTCGGATTTGACAAGGATTTAACAGTGGACCATAATTTGCCAACATCAGCAGAGAGGTTACAGGACCTTAGGTGCTCCTCCCATTTGCGCGTTTGTGTTGATCAACCAGCCGTCTGATTTCCGCATTGAGATCTTGAATTTGGGGATCCGTAGGGTCCAAGCGTCGCACTTGGTCACGTTCATTAGCCAGGGCCGCTGCCTATGCGGGGAAATACAGACGTATCTCCTTAATTCTACCTGACGGAATGTATTGAATGGAGGCTGAAGCTATAACCATGCGAAACGCTTTTTCCCCTTCTCGTACATCAGACAGGATGGGAAGATGGGGGCTTGCTTATAAACATCAACACAGCAAGCCGTGTTTACATGCCGCTCTTGGAATTTCTGTTTAAAAGTGTTAAAGCTAATAAATAATCGTTAAAAAGTGAACCATATATATGCGAGATAGTGACTCTACAAATTGACTAAGAATTTGTTGTGAAAAATCTGGGAAATATTATTAAATCTCATATTTATTAATTTTTCCAAAATACATAAGCGAATAGAGACGCATACATACATATGCATACGCGTTTACCGCGAAAATAAGAAAACAGTGCGAAAAGTGAAGACATAATGTCAGATAACGACAAGTGTGTGAAGTGCAAAGTGCCAATAAGAGGGGAAACAGGAGTCAGATGTATGGGTGTGTGTGGTAAGACATATCACACTGCACCAAGATGCTCTGGCTTAGACAACTTCCAGTATGGGGTTATAGGAACGCACCCAATGTTGAAATTTATTTGTGATGAGTGCATTACATATATACAAAATGTTGATATGGTAGTGCGAGATATGCAAGATAGTTTAAACAAGAACAGTATGTATTTGAAAGAGTACAAAAATGAATTTGAAGAAGCATTGAACAACAACCAACGGGAGCTGAGAGAGTTAATGAATGCGATGGAAGTGAAATACAATCAACGATTAGCGACCCTAAAAATGCATCAGGAAATGTATGTAAAAAATGCAGCAGAAATAAAGAAAGTGCGAGAGGTAGTGGAGCAAATGAAAAGCACAGCTGATGTAGTTGGGAAGGGAAATGAAAAGCTATGCAGTGAAATAAAAACATTGGGGAAAGAAATAAAAGATAATGCAACACAACAACAAACGTCATTTGCAAATATGGTGAAAATGAATGCGAATAAAAATATTGGTAGAGACGTGCCGGAATTTAAGAAACGTGCGCCTATTGTTGTGAAACCAAAAACCAAGCAAACGAGTGAAAAAACAAAGCAGGATTTAAATAATAAAATTAACCCTAATGAGCTGAAAATTGCAGACATTAAGACTGGTCAAAATGGTGTTATGATAATTGAGAGTATTAATGCGGATGAAAGAGATAAAATCAAAGAAATTATGGACACAAATATTAGTGATGGATATGAAATAAAGATTCCGCGAGATTATAAACCAAAATTATTTATAACGGGCATGAGCCTTGAAAAGCGCAATGATGAACTGATGGAGTGTTTAAAGAAGCAAAACCAATGTCTAGAAAAGGGTGAAGTTAAAATTATTAGACAGTATAGCGTGAAAAATAAAACTAATAGGTATTACAATGCAATAATAGAGGTGGATCAAGAAAGTTTTATTAACACTCTGAAATGTGATAAACTGAATATAGGCTGGGAAAGATGTAAAGTGTATGATGGTGTTGATTTGACAACATGCTTCAGATGTAAAGGGTACAACCATAAAGCTGCTGAGTGCAAGGACGATGAAGTGTGCGTGAAATGCTTGGGAAACCACAAATCTACCGAATGTGATAAGCCACCGATAAACAAGTGTATTAACTGTATTAAATCAAATGAAAAGCTTAAGTTAGGGCTAGATATTAATCATCAGTGCAATAGTAGGCAATGTCCGGTCTAAGAAGCACTTAAATGCTAAAAAGCAAAGGCTAGGATATTAGCAACAAATGTGCAGGTTACAGGCAAACCCCACGGAAATACGGGAAAGAAAACGAAAGGAATATCTGCACACAAACAACACTTTAAATTGCGTCTATCTAAACATAAATAGCATAATATCTAACAAATGTGAATTGGAACTTTTGGCGGCAGCACACAAGCAGAGTATTATACTATGCTCTGAGACGTGTACGACGGAAAATGTGGAAGATAGTGAATTAGAAATAGCAACATACAAACTGGTTCGTTGTGACTCACACAGCAGGCACACTGGAGGAGTGATAATATATGTGCATAGCACAATTGACTTCAATATAATTTATAATGAAAGTGTTAATAGAAATATATGGTGTATAATAATAAAACTGAAAAAGGTTGATAAAACATTTCAAATTGGGGTGCTTTATCACTCGCCCAGCACAAGTGATGCAGATTTTTTGGACTATCTAACAGAAATTTTACTTAATAAATATGATAAAAGCAACCATAATATAGTAGTTGGAGATTTTAATATAAATGTGAACTACACTTCTACATATAGTAGTAAACTGTCCGAGATATTTTCTGTGATGGGAATGTCCCAAAAAGTAGAGTTTAACACAAGAATTACAGATACAACTGAAACTAAAATTGATTTGCTGTATTCAAATTCAGAAGAAATAGAATGCAAACATTTGATGGAATTCAAAATCTCTGACCATGAAACAATAAATTTCAGTGTCAAAACGTCTAAATCATTCAAAATGAGAATGGTGAAGAAAGTTACTGCTTGGGACAGATACAGTCGTGAAAGTTTACAAAACATACTAAGATCGTTTAATTTCAATTTCAATAATAACCTGCGAATTGATGATAAAGTGGAACTTATAAATATCAACATAATGCAAGCAATGGAAAGCTTGACTTACGAAAAGGAAGTCTACATAAAGTTAATGAATAAATGGTATGACCATGAACTGGCACAAATGAATAAAAATAAATTTAACATATACAAACATGCGTTACAGACTGGAGTGTGGGATGAATACAGAAGTATAAATAAAATGTACAAAAAACTGGTTAAAATAAAAAAAGTTGAATTTATGGAAAATAAAGTAAAAATTAGTGAAAATAACGCTAAAGAAATGTGGAAGTACCTCAAACAGGCGGCTTGTCTTTCCGAGGATAACGACGGTATCAAAAAAGCGGAAATAGATGGTGTACTGGTTGAGAATGATACAGAATTGGCTAATAAACTGAACCAATTCTTTATAAACAGTGTAATTAAAATAAATAGAAACATACCTAGCATTGATCTAGTAATGAACAATAGTCAAGCCAGCTGTACATTTAAGTTTTCGAAAATCACAACCGCTGAAGTTATAAATATTTTAAAAACGTTTAAGTACAAAATTGGCGGCAGAAAACTTTTATCAGATGGAGTACTGAAAGACTCTATAGAGTATTTAGGGTACTTCTATGCACTTATTATAAATGATAGTGTGGAAAGTGGCGTGGTACCAGGAAGATGGAAAACGTCGACAGTGGTACCTGTTAAAAAAGTAAAAAAGACAATACAATCAGAAGAGTTTAGACCAATAAATACCCTACCAAGTGATGCTAAAAAATTAGAAGTACATGTCAAGAATCAACTGATGAAGTACCTAGAAGAAAATAAAATTGTAGTCCAACAACAATCGGGCTTTAGAGAAAAACATTCGTGTGAGACAGCCCTCAATTTGGTGATATCTGATTGGAAAGAAGAGCTAAATAAGAAGAATGTAGTTGTTTCGGTATTCCTGGACCTCAAAAGGGCATTTGAAACGGTGGATAGAGACATTTTACTAAAAAAACTGCAACAAATTGGTATAACTGATACGGAGCTAGAATGGTTTAGTAGCTACTTGAAGCAGAGAAGACAACGAACTGTGATAAATACCACAAGGGTCGGTTTTGGCACCGATATTGTTCCTAATTTATATTAATGATATTGTCAATGCCGTCGAGGGATGCGAAATTCGACTCTTTGTCGACGATGCATTAATTATTATAAGTGAAAATAATATTAATGTCGCTATATCAAAAATGCGTATGGGACTGAATAATTTATATACATGGCTGTGAGGAAATAGATTAAAACTTAATATTAATAAAACAAAGTATATGGTTATAACCAGAAGAAACTTTAATGATCTCAACATTGAATTGAAAATAAATAATGAAAGCATACAAAGAGTAGAGAGTATAAAATATTTAGGTATTATAATTAAAACTAAACTTAAGTTTGAGGAACACATAAAATACACCCTTGCGAAAGTAGCTAAAAAAACTGGGATTATGCAGAGAACATCCAAATATCTACATAAAAAATACAAAATACTTATATATAAATCTATTATTGAGCCACATTTTGTATATTGTCCATCGATATTATTCATAATATCAGATAGTGAAATTGATAAACTTCAAAAGCTTCAAAACCGGTGTATGCGATTTATCCTTAGAAAACGTAGTGACGCCAGAACGGCTGACATGCTGAATAGTTTGAACTGGTTAAGTGTTCAGCAAACAATTTTCTTTCACTCCATGAAGTTAATTTATAATATAAAGCATGGTAATGTACCTGAATACCTTAGTAAAAATGTATTGTTAGTGGAGCAAACACACAATGTAAATACTAGGAATAAACAAAATTTTAAACTGCCATTGTTTAGAACTGAAATAGATAAACAAAACATTTTCTATAAAGGTCTCAAATGCTTCAATGAACTCCCCATGGATTTAAAAGCATGTAATGAAATCTTAGTTTTTAAGAAAAAACTGTATGAGTTTTGTAAAACCCTAGCTATAAGATAGCAAATTGTTAAAGATACTTGAATTAGGCTCTAGCGGCCGTAATAAATACATAATAATAATAATAATAAGAGCAGCGAAGGTGCTCTCAGTGAAGTCAAGAAAACCAACCCAATCAGCTTTACTGAAATTAGTGAAAGTGCGATTTTTAGATGTAACAAAGTCATTGGGGCGATCGATTGAGAGGACTATCGGTAAATGATCCGATGCAAGAGTGAGCAATGGTCGCCATTCAACGCAATTTATGAGACCCGCGCTGAAAATTGTGAGGTCTGGCGAACTAGAACAATTTAAAGCAACTCTCATGGGGGCATCCCCGTTCACAGTGCAAACCGTCGAAACATCGATTTGTTCAGCCAATTCCTGTCCCCTACCATCAACCTGTAGGCTTGAGTGCCACAGATCGTGGTGTGCGTTGAAGTCTCCGAGGATTACACGATTATCGCCTCTGAGTAACGCACTGATGTCAGGGTGGTAATCCCTCGGACAGCAGGTGGCAGGAGGTATATAAATGTTAATAATTTCTAGATCGACATCGCCTGTCCGGACAACCATACCTTGACGTCCTAGGAAGTTGTCCCTCGGGTCGACGTCAGGCTCAAATAGGCGATATTGCACAGATTGATGAGTGATGAAGGCAAGTCCGCCCCCAAGTCCTCTCTCGGTCACGCCAGTGGATGTTGTAGCCGTCACAAGGTTAGTGAAATAGTGAGTTTCATGAAGCGGCAGAACATCAAGATCGCTGCCATTCTTGAACAAAGTTAAACGCCCGATGAGATCTTCGGAATAGTGACGGCTACAACATCCACCGGCGTGACCGAGAGAGAGGACTTGGGGGCGGAATCGCCTTCACCACTCATCAATCTGTGCAACATCGCCTATTTGAGCCTGACGTCGACCCGAGGGACAACTTCCTAGGACGTCAAGGTATGGTTGTCCGGACAGGCGATGTCGATCTAGAAATTATTAATATTTATATACCTCTTGCCACCTGCTGTCCGAGGGATTACCACCCTGACATCAGTGCGTTACTCAGAGGCGATAATCGTGTAATCCTCGGAGACTTCAACGCACACCACCATCTGTGGCACTCAAGCCTACAGGTTGATGGTAGGGGACAGGAATTGGCTGAACAAATAGATGTTTCGACGGTTTGCACTGTGAACGGGGATGCCCCCATGAGAGTTGCTTTAAATTGTTCTAGTTCGCCAGACCTCACAATTTTCAGCGCGGGTCTCATAAACTGCGTTGAATGGCGACCATTGCTCACTCTTGCATCGGATCATTTACCGATAGTCCTCTCAATCGATCGCCCCAATGACTTTGTTACTTCTGAGAATCGCACTTTCACTAATTTCAGTAAAGCTGATTGGGTTGGTTTTCTTGACTTCACTGAGAGCACCTTCGCTGCTCTTCCCATCCCGTCTGATGTACGAGAAGGGAAAAAACGTTTCGCATGGTTATAGCTTCAGCCTCCAACCAATACATTCCGTCAGGTAGAATTAAGGAGATACGTCCGTATTTCCCCGCAGAGGCAGCGGCCCTGGCTAATGAACGTGACAAAGTGCGACGCTTGGACCCTACGGATCCTCAAATTCAAGATTTAAATGCGGAAATCAAACGGCTGGTTGATCAACACAACGCGCCAAATGGGAGGAGCACCTAAGGTCCTGTAAACTCTCTGCTGGTGTTGGCAAATCATGGTCCACTGTTAAATAATTGTCAAATCCGACCAAACCTAACGACAAAATATCCATGACCTTCGGTGATAAGGTACAGTCGAAACCAAAGAGATTCGCGTGCGCTTTCTGCCGGCAATTTGTACTGCATCCTCCGGTTGACAAGGAAATCAGGCGTGCCATTCGGGAAGCGCACAAACGTAAAAACAGCCAAGCGCCCATTGCCATCACCACCACGGAGGTTCGGGAGGCCATACGAGGGTCCAGAAAATCCAAATCTATTGGCCCAGACGGCATATCTGTGCTGATGCTAAAACATCTCGGATAAGAGGGAGTAAGGTACTTAAAAACTGTCTTCAATCTGTCTATGACCAGCTTTGTCATTCCAGAAAGATGGAAACAGGCAAAGGTGGTGCCACTACTAAAGCCCGGCAAGCCGGCCAACGAGGGGGAGTCTTATCGACCGATATCACTCCTCTCGCCAGTAGTGAAGACCCTGGAGACGGTCTTGCTCCCTTATTATACCGCTAACTTGCGACTAGCCGAACATCAGCATGGATTCCGTCAAATGCATAGCACCACCACCGCGCTAAACGCCATCACCACACAGATAGGCGTCGGTCTCAACCAACCTCGTCCAAATGACAGGATCGTGCTAGTTGCTCTTGATCTGTCGAAAGCTGTCGACACTGTCAATCATGCGCAACTCATTAACGACCTGGAGGTTTCAAATTTTCCCCCTGTCTAAAGCGTTGGACCGGCAACTACCTGTTGAATTAGAGGCGACAGATCAAAACCACGTATAATTAAGCAAGGGGTGCAACAGGGTGGTGTCCTATCCCCGCTTTTGTTTAATTATTACATATCGAGGCTCCCTTCTCCTTCTGGTGGGGAGTTAATATCGTGTGGTCGATATTTGAGTAAACAAAATATCTTTATCGCTACTGTAGTGTAGTTAATATCGTGTGGTCGATATTTGAGTAAACAAAATATCTTTATCGCTACTGTAGTGTAGCCAAAATAAATGCATACATAAATGCATGCATACTTACAAACAGTCGGCACGCAGCTATTAAAAACTGTCGAATACGCTTTGTCAGCAAAGTCACACGCTATGCGGCGATGCCCACAAATGCGTTGCAATCATACGAATATATGTATGAACATATGTGCGAATGCACAAGCCAATGTTTGTGTATGAATGTAGATGTGAATGTACCAGCGAGCGTTTGTATACGCTGGCTTACATACTTTGGCTAAGCTTAGAATTTAGGTAAATATGTATTATGGTAAATAAGTAGTATATAGGAATTTATTGTATAAATAGAAGGAAAATATGTTGAATAAATTAATTCATGTTTAGTGCCGAATGCTGCCACTACTCGAACCTATTTGACTTTCAACAATTACATTACATGGCGATCCTGCTTTAAAAAAGCAGACTACTTTTAAAAAATCCTGCCTGGTCTGCTGCCTTTAAAAAAGCAGACTACTTTTAAAAAACCCTGCCTGGTCTGCTGCCTTTAAAAAAGCAGACTACTTTTAAAAAAATCCTGCCTGGTCTGCTGCCTTTAAAAAAGCAGACTACTTTTAAAAAAAATCCTGCCTGGTCTGCTGCCTTTAAAAAAGCAGACTACTTTTAAAAAATCCTGCCTGGTCTGCTGCTTTTAAAAAAGCAGACTACTTTTAAAAAATCCTGCCTGGTCTGCTGCCTTTAAAAAAGCAGAATACTTTTAAAAAATCCTGCCTGGTCTGCTGCCTTTAAAAAAAAAAAGCAGTTTATTGGTTCATTTCATGATGCTGGCCTGAGCACGAATCCCACAGCAAGGGAGACATATATCATTTAGGTATTTTAAGGCATATTTAGAAGCATATAGCAACCTAACGGCTGCTGCCATTAAGGGCAAAAAGTAGATTTTTGCTTATAAGATAAGAATTTTTTTTTCCCCCTCCATCTGTACTTAAATTTTTCAAATGAATGAGGAACTAGATATAATAAGTCAGGCAGAATTTGACGCAATATTCTTGCGTTACAGTAAATTAATAGTAGAAGAGAAGGATATAGTAGAAATAGATCTAAAAACAGAAGAAGTAGGTGAAATAGTAAGGATAGAAGAACCAGAAATAATTAAACAAGGCCCTAAAGCAATAACCATAGAGGAATATAGGCGTAGGACGAAACCAATAAAGGTAGAAGAACCTAAGATTCCCAAACCTATTAGCAGCAAAAGAAAGAGAGGAGGAAAAGATTCAACTACAGAAGGGCAGTAGCAATACTGTACCAACAAATTAATCTAACTACTAACACGGAGGAAAGAATCCGTTTAAAAAATGAAATAAAAAAGATCAAAAATGTAAAAAAAAAAAAGTATTTTCTATTGCAGTGCTAAAATTTTTTTTTATTCCCTATGGAGGGACAGTGTCGTTAATAATTTGGAAAGTGAAAGCGCAATTGAGGCCCGTATAGAATGGGAAAGATTAAGACCTTACAGTGTGGAGGAAAGAAAAACACTAGTTTGGCTTAAAAGTCATTGGGAATATATAGGAATGACTAGGGAACCAACCCTTGAAGATGTAAGGTATAACACAGCAATGGAAGAAGTAACAGTCCGAGCTCTAATAAAATTTGGCCTAAGAGAACTGTAAATAAGAAGGGAAAAATATATGTAAAAAGTAAAATTTTTTTTAAATAAAGAAAATACCAAAAATAAAATAAATCAGTGCATTTATAGTTTTTCTTACAATGGGAGGCCAAGAATCCAAAGTGGAAGAGCCTAATGCTAATGTGATTAACTCAATCCAAATAGCCGACCACACTGAGGCACTAGAATTTATTAAAATCTTATTAATAATATTGGCAATCTGCACTTGCCTCAATTTGTTTCTCAAATTATACTCAGCTCACAACAAATTTTTAAAGAAAAAATACATGAGCCGAGCAGATGGTCTAGACAAGGTCTAAACCCAAAGGAAAACTACGAGTATATACCCCAATGGACAAATGGGAAACCATTCTGAATACATTGGTGGAAGAGAAAATTTTGGCGGAAAAGTCATATAAGTGTATTAACAAAAGTATACCCATACAAAGAGTAACGGTACTGAAACATCTCACGGCAATATTACAGTCGTTGAATAATATAGGAAAAGCCACACAAAAGGTGTATAGCAAGTTGACAGCTAAGCGTCAGCTAGAGGTAGAACAAATATTTTCCAGTGTCAGGGATAAATTAGTATCCTTACTGGCTAGATATAACATTGAGGCATTGGTCCCAAATTCATTTGAAAAAGAAATAGAACTAGATTTTGCCATCTTATTACCGGTGGCACAACCCAATCTGGAGGAAGCCGTAAAAATTGAAATTACTGAAAAGGAATCACAAACAGACAACGCCAAAATGCCACTGACAAATGTAGATTTCATTAAAACCTCATCATCGATCTTACCAGATTTTGATGGAAAATCAGAAAATATGTCTAGTTTTCTCGATGCCCTTGATATACTGGAGCAAATCAAGGATAGTCACGAGGCTATCGCGGTATCCATGATAAAAACAAAACTCAAAGGGACAGCTAGAAACATTATAAGCACTGAATCCTCTATTCAGGAAATTAAACAAAGATTGAAGTCACAAGTTAAGGGTGAATCAGTAGAAGTTTTGTCGGCAAAACTCCTGAACATCCAACAACGCAGTAAAACTGCAAATCAATACACTGCTGAGATTGAAAAACTCACAAAATCATTGGAAGGAGCATACATATATGACGGACTAACACCGGAGTTAGCTACCAAGTATGCTACACAGTCAGCTGTAAAAGCTATGTATAAAAATTGCTCCAACGATAAAGTAAAGACTATAATGCAGGCTGGAACGTTCACCACGATGAACGAAGCCATATCAAAATTCACTAACAGTTGCACAGAAGTAACTGGAAATCCAAATTCACTGTTACATATTCGCCAACAAAATCATTTCCGAGGTAACTTCCGCAGGAGTTACCAAAACAATAACTATAGAAGAAATCAGAGGCGTACATTTAACAATTACGGCAATAACAACAATAATAATAATAATAATAATAAATAATCAAAGATCTGGTCGAAACTTTGGATCAAGAGGTTATAACCGTAATAATACCAGAAATGTAAGGAATGTTAGCCAACAGGAAAACCAGCAAACTCCACCTCAATAAATAAAAAATTATATGTTTTCAATTTACACCTAAATAGCTACATAACTTCCAAAACAACTCTGAATAATTCCATTTCAACCCTCCTAATCGATACAGGAGCGGATATATCAATTATAAAAAAGGGTCAAATTGACAGTCATGTCACTATTAATAATTCACAAAAAACAGATTTAAGAGGAATTGGTCAAGGCATAACGAGCACTATAGGCACAGTTAAAACAGATTTAAAGGATGATTACCTATTGATTAGACACAAGTTTCATGTAGTAGAAGACAATTTTCCAATCCCATGTGATGGAATACTGGGTTTGGATTTTATTAAAAATATAATTGCATTTTAGATTACCAAAAAGATGGGGATACCCTAATATTAAGACCATATGATTATCCAGAAAATATAATAATTCAAATGACTAATAAACCGACTGTAAATAGTATATCAATTCCCGCAAGATCGGAAGTAATCCGACAAATCCACATTAAAAATAAAAATTCTGATTTATTAATTCCACAACAAGAATTGTCTGAAGGCATATTTGTTGCAAACACCCTAGTAGATTCACAGCAAACATTCGTCAGAATTATAAATACAACAGATGCAAATGTAATACTTCATGATTTTAATATAAAAACAGAAAATTTGGATAATTATGCAATAGTTAAATATAATAATCTAAAAAATGAGCAGAACAGTAAAGAAAAATTAGAAAGATTAAATAAACATTTTCCACACTTTGCCCATGAATCCCTTAATGCATTATGTGCAGAATTCATTGACATTTTCTCATTAGAAACAGAACCAATTACCACTAATAATTTTTACAAACAAAAACTTCATATGAAGGACAATAACCCAGTTTACGTAAAAAACTACAGAATACCAGAAGCGCACAAGAGCGAAATAAATAAACAAGTAAATTAATTAATTAAAGACGACATAATAGAACCTTCAATGTCAGAATTTAATAGTCCAATTTTATTAGTACCCAAAAAATCACTCCCTAATCAAGAAAAAAGTTGGAGAATGGTTGTCGACTATAGACAGGTAAATAAAAAATTAACCGCAGATAAATTCCCGCTGCCAAGAATTGATGACATACTAGATCAATTAGGAAGAGCTAAATATTTCTCGTGCTTGGATTTAATGTCCGGTTTTCATCAAATAGAACTCAGTTCAGAGTCAAGGGATATCACATCTTTTACAGCAGATAATGGCACGTATCGATTTAAAAGACTACCTTATGGCCTTAAGGTTGCCCCAAATTCATTTCAGAGAATGATGACATTGGCATTCTCAGGTTTAAAACCTTCACAAGCATTTCTATACATGGACGATTTAGTCGTATTAGGATGCTCCGAAAAACATATGATCAAAAACTTACGGAATGTATTCGAAACTTGTAGGAAGTATAATTTAAAATTACATCCGGATAAATGCATATTTTTCAATCAAGAAGTAACATACCTTGGTCATAAGTGTACAAGCAAAGGAATTTTACCAGATCCCAGTAAATTTGAAACTGTTAAAAATTATCCAACCCCTAAAAAACCAGATGAGGCGAAACGATTCGTCGCATTTTGCAATTATTACAGAAGATTTATTCCAAACTTCGCAGAGTATTCTAGGATAATAACAAGGCTTTGCAAGAAAAATGTAGTTTTCGACTGAACAGAGGATTGTAAAAAATCCTTTGACTATTTGAAGGCTGCGTTAATAAGCCCTAATATCTTACAATACCCCAATTTCAGTAAACAATTTTGTATAACAACTGACGCAAGTGGATATGCTTGCGGAGCAGTGCTAAGCCAAGAGTATGAAGGAAAACAATTGCCAATTGCCTATGCATCAAGATCATTCACAAAAGGAGAAATTAACAAAGCAACAATTGAAAAAGAACTAGCTGCCATTCATTGGGCCATAACATATTTTAGACCATATGTTTATGGTAGAAAATTTTTAGTCAAGACAGACCATAGACCTTTAACATTCCTATTTTCGATGAAAAACCCCTCATCAAAATTAACTAGAATCAGACTAGATTTGGAAGAATATGACTTCGAGGTGGAGTATATAGCAGGAAAACAAAATTATGTAGCAGACGCATTATCACGCATAGATATCAAAGATCTTAAAGAAATTTCAGTAGAAGCGTGCAAAATATTAAAGGTTGCAACCAGATCTGAAACAAAACAAAAAACCAGTAATATACCCAGTAATAATACAAAAGAAAAACAAAGTCACAATGAGAACCCTATAATATATGAAGCGCTTAATAAATACGAAGTTAAAAGACATGTCAAGCTCGTTTTCAATCCTCCGAAATTATATTTCAAAAAAGGAAAGAAAATTTGTAGTGAAATTAATATAAAAAACCAAATTGTTGAGGCGAAGATTGACTTAGGACAATTCTTTGCCAGGCTAATGAAAGAAGCCGGCAATTTGAAAATTGTAAAAATACCGTTGTCCTTAGGAGACAAATTGTTTAAAGATAACTATACTCGAGTAGATGAATTTAAAGAAATAGGTACCCAAGTTCTCAAAAATCTAACTATAGCATTAACTCCGGAGGTTATGCATGTGACGAATAACAAAGAAATTAAAAAAAATTCGTTATAAATATCACGACGATCCTGTTTTTGGTGGCCACCCAGGAATAAATCCTACGTCAAATAAAATAAGACAAAAGTATTACTGGAATAATATGAAAAATGACATAAGAAAACATATCAAAAATTGCATTCACTGCAATAAAAATAAAACCAATAAACATTTGAAGGAACAAATGACTATAACGGAGACGCCACCAAAGGCTTTCGATATAGTACAGATCGATACAATTGGACCATTTCCAAAATCGATACAGGGAAATGAATAACGAGTTACTATTATATGTGACCTAACCAAATACTTGGTTACAGTACCCGTCCAAAGCAAACATGCTGTAGCAGTTGCTAAGGCAGTATTTGAACATTTCATTCTAATTTATGGTTGTATGAAAACAATTATAACGGATATGGGAACCGAATACAAAAATAGTTTATTTGAGGAATTGTGCAAGCTCTTAAAAACAGCGCATAAAACCTCAACACCCTACCACCATCAAATTTTAGGTACTGTCGAACGCAGTCATAGAACATTCAATGAATATGTGCGTTCCTACATATCCATGGACAAAGACGATTGGGATGAGTACCTTAAATACTTTTCGTATTGTTACAATACAACACCTTCAACAGTCACGGCTATTGTCCTTTTGAACTAGTTTTTGGAAAGACACCTCTGACTTACGAATTTTTAAAAGAAAATGTAATTAGCCCAGTATATAATCATGAGGCTTACGACAAGGAAATAAAGTATAGGTTACAGTTAGCACAAGAAAAAGCTAGAAAATTAGTACAGGAATCTAAGCAAAAACAAAAAGTTAGCTATGATAGGAAAATACAGTATAAGGAAATAAATATAGGAGATTTAGTATTAGTCAGAAATGAAGCAGGTCATAAGTTAGACAATAGGTATAAAGGGCCTTATAAGGTAGAAAATATTGATAGAAATAATAATTTTACTCTAGTTTCTTATAAGGTAGAAAGCATAGATAGAAATGATAAGTATATTATAAGTAATGAGAATAAGAAAATCTTAATACACAAAAATAGACTTAAATTGTTAGAATAAATACACTGCATTTTGACTCACATGTTTACTCATAAATTTTTATTGTACACTTACAAACAAACCCATAAATTAGGAAATTTATTGTATACAAATTAAAACTCAAAAGAAAAGTCGTAAAAATACACCAATGTACAAACAAACATATTACTGAAATAAATTATTTAGTCCACTTGAAAATAAAGTAAACAAAGAACAGAAATTTTGTCACATAAACAAACCAAAACACAAAAAAAAAAAACTGTATCAACTTACACTTAAGACGTAAAGTGAATAAACACAAAATCTAAGCAAGTTATAAAAATTAATCAAATTAGAGTTTTACATATTTATATATATAAAACTTTTTGAAAGGGTAGATGTAGTGTAGCCAAAATAAATGCATACATAAATGCATGCATACTTACAAACAGTCGGCACGCAGCTATTAAAAACTGTCGAATACGCTTTGTCAGCAAAGTCACACGCTATGCGGCGATGCCCACAAATGCGTTGCAATCATACGAATATATGTATGAACATATGTGCGAATGCACAAGCCAATGTTTGTGTATGAATGTAGATGTGAATGTACCAGCGAGCGTTTGTATACGCTGGCTTACATACTTTGGCTAAGCTTAGAATTTAGGTAAATATGTATTCTGGTAAATAAGTAGTATATAGGAATTTATTGTATAAATAGAAGGAAAATATGTTGAACAAATTAATTCATGTTTAGTGCCGAATGCTGGCACTACTCGAACCTATTTGACTTTCAACAATTACATTACACTACGCCGAAATGCGTGCTCTTTATTGATATTCTTAAGACTGTTTACATAAATCTTAGTGCTACTTATACTATTGAGATGCGACGGTTCTTATCTTGTTTACTAATAGATAACAATTTTGTTTGTTATTGCTTATTCTAGGGATAGTGCATGTTCATGATAAAGCATGTCAAAACAAGTTTTATTGTTTTGATGCTGTTTACAATTTGGGTATAATGTTATGCTTTGTTACTTAAATAATATGCTTGTTTATGTGTTCTATAATATTCTCTTTGTCAGTATGTTATCATACAAGGTTAAAGGTTGTTTGTCGGTATAGACAATGATTATGTATATATGTATGTATGCAGTATATATATGTATGTGGTGTATAAATTTATATACATACTTATGCACCTTTGTACTAACGTCGGTAACTCTCCTCCCTCTTAAAACGGAGCGTCCCCGCGATGGTGCTGCTACGAGTCGCTGTTGAAGGCGGTTAATTTCGATTTCGTATAATTCGTCAATTTGTCGTTGTCTGTGAAGCATTCTTGTAGGTAACAGATATGAATGTAGGTTGTTATGCGCATATTCCTTTATCAGTTGTTTACTGTTTATGAATGTATCTGTTTGGGTTTTTTTTGTTTACATCTGTTGAACATATTTTTCAGGCACTTTTGTTTTAGCTCATATTTTCCTTTTTGTTGTGTATGTATCATGTATGTCCGTTATCCCGTTTGCAAGTATGTTGCCTCCGCCTTTATCCCGTACGTATGGTGTGATTTCTTCTTCGCATTGCTTTTGCATTGTCCTCATTGTATCATTATTCGTTGCCTTCATTTCCTTCACTATGCCACAGTATATGTAGTGTAACCATACGTCTTGCTTTTGTATTGTCTTCATTATAGAATTTTTCTTTGCCTTAATTTTCTTGACTATGCCACCAAAATATTTGTTTTTGTTCTATAACCATGCATCTTGCTTTTGTATTATCTTCATCACTTTCACTATGCCACAGTAGTTTTTGTTTTTGTACCATGTTGCGTGTTCCACCTTGGCCGAATTTGCTTGCTTTATTATTGATGTGTTTACCTTGGAAAGTATGGTTACTTTTTTCTCAGTGTCCCCATGCTGTATTTTTTGATAAACCTTTTCCTTTTGCTGTCCGCTTCGGTTTTTGACTTCTTGTGTATTTTCATGCTCTACATCTTGACAATCGTTTTCTTTTTGTTCTTCTTCAGGCTTTTGTGCATTTTCCATTTGGGGTGTTGTTTTTGCTGTTATACTAATCTCCTTCATAGAAAATGTTAGGTCTACGTCCATTGGTAGGTTTTGTTGGCTGGTTGCAATTTGTTTATATTTTCCCCATGCGTTTTGTTGCTCTATTTTATTTATGTTCACCGTGATCTGCTGGATCTCGTTCTCATGTTTGGCTATTATGACATTTAGTTCAGCCAGTTCTTCCATTGCTTTTGTTTTGTGTATCGTGCAGAAATGTATCATCTGCTTCATTTCATTTACCCATGTTTTTAAGGCAGCGAGTGGTGCCTTCAGGCTAGCGAGTTCCTCTGCGCTCATTTTTGGGATATCCGTTGATTTCTGTTTATATTTTTGCCGACTTTTGTTAAGCACTTTTTTCAGGCATTACTGCTGCTTGGATGGATTATCTATGTTTCAAGACTTATCCGTATCATCCCAATTTTCCAGGAATCTAATTTTTTCTTTTCATTAATTATTTATGCACTTTTTTCAAATGCTAGTGCTGGAAGTCCTACTTCCCGTAGAATTTTTTTAATATATTTTTCTTTACATTGAAAAAATATATATGGCTGCTTAATCGCGGTTGAGCCCCCAGTTAATATCGTGTGGTCGATATTTGAGTAAAAAAATATCTTTATCGCTACGCCGAAATGCGTGCTCTTTATTGATATTCTTAAGACTGTTGAATTTACATAAATCTTAGTGCTACATATACAGGGTGGCGCAAAAGTAATCCTCCTATCAGAAAATGCTATAAATTTTGCGATTGACCCCTAAAGTCAGTTCTGTTTTGACATTTGTGTAGTAAACACATGCGAAATACACGTTAATAAACAATGTTACGCTACACTGCTCCAGAACGCGGAATATTGCTGACTATTTATTTCGGTCGGTGAAAAACGGTTACTGCGCAAAAGTAATCCTCCTATCAGAAAATGCTATAAATTTTGCGATTGGCCCCTAAAGTCAGTTCTGTTTTGACATTTGTGTAGTAAACACATGCGAAATACACGTTAATAAACAATGTTACGCTACACTGCTGCAGAACGCGGAATATTGCTGACTATTTATTTGACCAATAATCGGTCGGGGCCAAACGGTTACTGTGAATGGTGAGCGCTACAGAGCAATGATCAACGAGTTCTTTTTGCCGCAACTTGATGAATTGGGATTGGAAAACATGTGGTTCCAACAAGACGGTGCAACAGCACACACTGCACGTGCCACAACCGATATGCTGAACATCGAAAGCTTACTTTTGCGCCACCTTGTACTATTGAGATGCGACGGTTCTTATCTTGTTTACTAATAGATAACAATTTTGTTTGTTATTGCTTATTCTAGGGATAGTGCATGTTCATGATAAAGCATGTCAAAACAAGTTTTATTTTTTTGATGCTGTTTACAATTTGGGTATAATGTTATGCTTTGTTACTTAAATAATATGCTTGTTTATGTGTTCTATAATATTCTCTTTGTCAGTATGTTATCATACAAGGTTAAAGGTTGTTTGTCGGTATAGACAATGATTATGTATATATGTATGTATGCAGTGTATATATTTATGTGGTGTATAAATTTATATACATACTTATGCACCTTTGTACTAACGTCGTTAACTGGCGTCTCGATCGTCTCCTACGCCGATGACTGCACGATCCTGGCGACTGGCCCCTCCGTTGACGAGCTCTGCTCAAGAATTAATTCCTACCTTCCATCCCTATCCGGTTTTTTCGGTGCACGAAATCTGACATTGTCACCGACCAAATCCTCGGCCACCTTATTCACGAAGTGGACAGCGCAGGCGAACATGGAATTAGACGTCTACGTCGCCGGCATTAACTTTCCGACTGTCACACACCCCAAAACCTTAGGGGTCACGTTTGATAACATGTTCAAATACGATGCTCATGTAACCGCTATTGCCACCAAAGTACAAAGCCGTAACAAAATCCTCAAGTCACTAGCTGGCAGTACTTGGGGGAAAGACAAAGAAACGTTACTGGCAACGTACAAGGCAATCGGCCAGCCGGTTCTGAGCTACGCGATGCCTATATGGTCGCCGGGGTTAGCAGACACATTGGAGGAGGTGGCAGGCTTGCCAAAACACCGCACTCAGAACTGCCACAGGGTGCCTCCTTATGTCCCCTGAGCACCATCTTCATAGTGAGGCAAAAATGCTCGATGTTAAAGAACATTGCGAGATGTTGACCAGACAATTCCTGTTCAACTGCTATAAACCGCAGCATCCGCACAGGAACCTGCTCAACGAAAATCCGCCTCCCAGGAGAATAAGGAGTCACCTCCGTAAGCACTATGACGAGATCCGGCACCACATTTCCTCGCCGTTTGATCCAATGGTGCACCGGCGGGCCCTCAACCTCATCCACACGGAGTCGGTAAACTCCTCTGTCAGGTCTCGTCCAGTGAATGCAGTCCTACAGGCACAAGCTCCACCTGTTGCCGACGAGGAACGCGAACTGCCTAGGGAGACAAGAGACACGCTGGCTCAACTTCGTTCTGGATATTGTAACAGACTAAACTCTTACCTATCCAGACTGAACCCTGACTGACCGGCATGCGGCGTGTCTCCACACGATACTAACCATCTGCTCAACCGAGCCTACTCTTTTAACAGCAATTTCACTCTGGTCCACCCCTGTTGAAGTCGCGAGGTTTCTAGGACTTCCGTTAGAAGAGCCTGATGACAGTGTTGGATGAGGGGTGATACCTCAGGCAGGTTAAGTAGTCGCTAATACAACAACAACAGCAAGAGGCAAAATTGCTTAATGTTCAAGAGCACGCGGAACTCTTAAGTAGACAGTTTCTTCTGAACTGTCATAAACCCAGTCATCCAAATCGACATCTATTGGATGTAGCACCGCCCCCCAGAGACATAAGGAGACATCTTCGTAAGCACTACGATGAGATCTGGCACCAAATTTCTTTGCCGTTTGATCTGCGGAACCATAGACGGGCTCTAAATGACCTCCACACCGAGTCAGTAGACAGATCCCACAGATCTCGGCCTGTGAATCCCGTTATCAATACTCAGCCACCTCAATTGGCTGAAGAGGCGCGTGTACTTCCGAGGGAGACTAGAGTCATGCTAGCACAATTTCGCTCTGGATATTGTAATAGGTTAAACTCTTACTTATCCAGACTGAACCCCAACATACCAAACACATGCCCTGCATATGGTATGTCCCCTCATGATATCAACCATCTCTTCTCCTGTTCATTCGAACCCACTCTTCTAACACCTACATCACTCTGCTCCAACCCTGTGGAAACTGCGCGTTTCCTCGGACTTCCGTTAGAAGAGCCTGATGACAATTTAGAGTGATCGAGCCGACTGACGTACGCAAAGGTGAAAGAGAGTTTCGCAAGGTCATTGATTCAGCCTCATGCCGCTTTATTCCTGCTGGTAGAATACCAGAAATCCGTCCGAATTTTTCTGAAGAAGCTGCGGCGATGGCAAGAGAACGTGAGCAAGTGAGACTCATCCATCCCGCAGATCCCAGAATCAAAGATCTCAATGCGGAAATTCGTAGGGCAGTCAACGAACACAAACTGACCAAGTGGAAACAACACCTTGAGGCATGCAAGCGGACGCCAGGAAATGCGCGAGCTTCTGTTGCCGGTTGTTTCTAATGCATCCACCTACTGATAGTACTAAGAGAAGAGTCATCCGACGTGCGCACAAACACAAACACTCCACTGCGCCCATTACCGTCTCAGTCGCTGAGGTCAAGTAGGCCATAATGAAGGCCAAAACCTCAAAATCCATCGGACCCGACGGAATCGCCATGAAGATGATTAAACACCTAGGCCACGAGGGACAGCGTTATTCAGCGGCTCTTTTCAACCTCTCTAACTACTTTCGTCATACCTGAGATATGGAAACAGGCGATTGTAGGTCCCCTACTAAAACCAGGGAAGCCGGCGAACCAAGGAGATTCTTATCGTCCGATATCCCTCCTTTCGCTGATTGCGAAATTACTAGAGACCATTCTGCTCCCTTACTTTATTGCAAATCTGAAATTGGCCGATCACCAGCATGGTTTCCGCAAATCTCACAGCACTACATCCGCTTTGAATGCCATTGCAACACAGAAAAATCATGGTTTGAATCAACACCCACCAAACCATAGCCCTGTACTAGAATCAACAGTTACCTCCGTGACCTTTTTAGCTTCTTCACCGAGCGAAATGTGGCCCTATTTCCGACTAAATCGACGGCGACCCTGTTTACGACACGGAATGCGCAGATGGGGCAAGAGTTAAATGTCCACGTAGACGGAGTACCTCTACCTACTGTCAACCACCCGAAAATCTTGGGTGTGACGTTTGACAACGGCCGCACCTTCGCTGGTCATGCCACCGCAATAGCTTCAAAGGCACAATAAGATAATTTATTATTATTTATTTAAAAATTCACATATTAGACATAGTCTTTTACAGATCCTCAAGTCACTGGCCGGCAGTAACATTGCTTGCTACATATAAGGCTATTGGCTACGCTGCGCCAATATGGTCGCCCAACCTTGCTGACACCAATTGGAGGAAATTGCAAGTCTGCCAAAACACCGCCGTCAGCTGAGTCTCACCTCCATCAAGAGGCAAAACTGCTCAATGTTCAAGAGCACGCGGAACTCTAGAGCAGACAGTTCCTTCTGAACTGTCATACACCCAGTCATCCAAACCGACATCTTTTGGATGTAGCACCGCCCCCCAGAGACATAAGGATACATCTTCGTCAGCACTACGATGAGATCCGGCACCATATCACTTTGCCGTTTGATCTGCGGAACCATAGACGGGCACTAAATGACCTCCACACCGAGTCAGTTGACAGATCTCTCAGATCTCGGCCTGTGAATACCGTTATTAATACTCAACCACCTGAATTGGCTGAAGAGGACCGTGTACTTCCGAGGGAGACTAGAGTCATACCAGCACAACTTCGCGCTGGATATTGTAATAGGTTAAACTCTTACTTATCCAAACTGAACCCCAACATACCAAACACATGCCCTACATGTGGTATGTCCCCTCATGATACCATACATCTCTTCTCCTCTTCAGTTGAACACACTCTTCTAACACCTACATCACTCTGGTCCAACCCTGTGGAAACTGCGCGTTTCCTCGGACTTCCGTTAGAAGAGCCTGATGACAATTTAGAGTGATCGAGCCCATTGGCAGGGCGACGCACTGTTAACAACAACAACAACCAATGTCCGTACTGGAAGTAGGGGGGTGGGAGGTCGTTGAGGGCAGAGACAGAGGGGCCTTTCCTTTCCTTTTCCTTTCTTGCCTTTCTTTTCTTAAATTTCCTTTCCATTCCTTCCTTTTCTTTATTTTCCTTTCCTTTTGCTTAATTTCCTGTCTTTTCCTTTCTTTTCTTTTCCTTTCCCTTTCTTTCCTTTCTTTTTCTTTTATTTTTTTCTTTTCTTTTCTTTTCTTTTCCTTTCTTTGTCCTTTCATTTCCTTTTTTTTCTTTTTCCTTTCCTTTCTTTTTCTTAACTTTATTTTCCTTTCCTTTTTTCCCTTTCCTTTCCATTCCTTTCTTTTCCTTTCCATTTCTTTGTTTTCCTTTCCTTACCTTTCTTTTGCTTAATTTCCTGTCTTTTCCTTTCCTTTCTCTTTCATTACCCTTCTTTCCTTTTCTTTCCTTTCCTTTCCTTTATTTTCCTTTCGCTTATATTCCTTTCCTTTCCCTTCCTTTCCTTTATTTTCCTTTCCTGTCCTTTTCTTTTATTTTCATTTCCTTTCTTTTCTTTTCCTTTTCTTTCCTTCCTTTCCTTTTTTCCCTTTCTTTTCCTTTCCATTTCTTTCTTTTTCTTTACTTTCCTTTCTTTTCTTTTACTTTCATTTTCTTTCCTTTCCTTTCCCTTTTTTCCTTTCCTTTCCTATCCTTTCCTTTCATTTCCTTTCTTTTCCTCCATTTCTTTTCCAGTCCATTCCCTTTTCTTCCATTACTTGTATTTCTTTTCCTTTATTTTCCTTTCCTTTTCTTCCCTTTCTTTTCCTTTCCTTTGGTTTTTTTTGCTTCCCTCTCCTCTCCTTTCCTTAGATCTCCTTTCTTTCATTGCGTTTCCTTTCCCTTCTTTTATTTTTTTTTTTTAATTTACTTATTTTTTTTAAATTTAATTTCTCATAAGTCTAACCGGAAAAAATACCAAACCAAAACTAACTCCCATTACTAACTCTGATTACTCTCAGCTTCAACATATTCAAAAATCATCCATTTTGTAAAACCTGTATGATCAATGCGGCTTACATATACATATTTTCTCATGTTAGCAAGCAATAGCTTAATGCGTGCAACAAAGCAACTCTAAGTGCTCTCCGGATAGCTATTCATACACATCCATTGCTTACCTATACTAGTTTGGCATCTAATTTTTCAGCCATTTTGCGAATTTGAGTGGGAGGCAGTGGATAATGATACTCGGCTGCGTGGATTGAAAGATCAGAGTCGGGGACTTTCGACAAAATTCGGACAAACCCTTAAATTCAAAAAAGGAGTTAAACTTAGTACGAAATTTACAAATAGTAACTATATGTTGCTCCAATTTTAACAGATCATACAATTTTTATATATGTAAAATTTACCAGCTAGTGTTTGATTTATTACTTATTTTGCTTAGGTTAAGTAAAAATTATCGTATATTTAATTGTTGTGGTATAAGTTCATACGAAAATACATGAATAACATAAAAAATGTCATTTGGTAATTCTTTCTATTTAACGTCAACTGCTAAAACACGTCCAAAAATGTCAGGAAAGTTATCAAAAAACAAGCTTTGACATCGGTATCAACAATCCGAAAACGGAAATTCAATTTTATATTTCCGTCAAGAGATATTTGCAATCAAAGTTGAAAATTTTCTGTCACTTTCATGTGATTGTTGTAATCACACATAATGGGTGTTACAAAATGTGCAAAAGTGTGTTCCGCGCAGAAATACTGTGGATCGCGTAGTCAGAGCTGGATCGGCTAAGGGTTATTTTTTTGAAGCATGGCCGAAGGCCGCCTACGCAGAAAGGTGTTCTGCACGTAAATACCTGGGTAATTTTTTGGTTTTTTGCCAATAACTTTTTAATTTCTGAAAATATAGGGTTCCTGGGACCGAAACACGTCTCTGGGTATCAATATCGACATTTTTAGTGCAATTTTTCCTGTTGATGTTGAAAGTAAAGTATGACCTAACCATGGCCCTGAATCGTTGCTTATTTTTTGCGGGCTACAGAAGTAATTCTTTTATGGAGTTTTGTGATTTCTTAACGACAATTTTCGCATCTATGTCGTATATTTTCATTATATATATTATTTTTTTACCATGTCTCAGCACACATTAAAAAAATGTTAGTTCAAAAAAATGCAAACCTGTCTTGTAGATTTGACAGCTCACCGACAGACAAATTCAAAGTATTTAACCAACTGCCTGTAAGTATGATTAAATAAGAATTTTTTGATATTTTTCATATTTAAAGTGAATATTATTTATCTTGATATTTTAGATTTACTGGAGATAATCAGGACACATTTCTACAAATTTATATTCAACTTTTAATCGAGTTTTCTTTTTATTTCAGATTTTTCACGGGGAATTGCTGCACAAGCCTTCATTTTTATTTCTACAATTATTTACTTTTCTCTTTTTTCCAGGTTTTACTTAAAGTGGCAAACAATAGCAAGGAGCGAGGGAAAGTTTAATTAAGATTTGTAAGTATATATTGAATTTTAAATCTTCAAATTACTTATTATTGGTTTAATTTCAGCAATATGCCCAACAGAAAATGTATCCGAGGGTGCCCTTTGGGAGTTCCCCTTCACAATTTTCCCCCCAAAAGGAGAAATGTCCAGGTGAGTACTACTTTTATGTAGATGTACATATTGTGTGCGGTAATTGTATCAATTGTATCGGCAAAGGTATCAAGAGACGCTTTTTGACCTCGGTAACAAGAATCCGGAAGCGGATTTTCGAGTTTTTGTTTCAGTGAAGAGATATTTGCAATTAAAGTTGACAATTTTCTGTCATTTTCATTTGGTCAAAACGCGTTGTTTGATACCACTCCTAAACGAAACAATTACCTTGTGTGCTTGTGCGAAGCTTTTCCACACACCCAAAAATGGTAATTATTTAAGACCGCCACCGAGTGCTACAACACGTACAAAATTGTCGGTAGAGGTATCAGGGGACGTGTATCGGTTTCAGAAATCATAATCCGAATCCGGGGAACAATAATTTTCCGTAGTTTGCAAGAAAGGTGACACTTTTCTCATACCTCTTCCAACATTCTTTGGTAATACTTTACATCCAACGTCAACTCTAAAAACTGCACTAGAAGTGTCGATATTGGTAACCAGACACGCGTTACGGTCCCAGGAACCCTAATCCGGTGGGGAAAACCCAAAATTTTTAGTAGTCTGCAAGATATTTGCAAGCAAACTTAACAATTTTCTGTAATTTTCATGTGGTTGTTGTAGACAAAGATATAGGGTGTACCGAAAAGTACAGAAGTGTGTGTTTGCGAAGAAATACTGTGGATCGCGTAGTCGGTGTTGGACCAGCTAAGGGTTATGTTTTTGAAGCGCGTCCCAAGGCCGCCTACGCAGAAAGTTGTTCTGCACATAAATACCTTGGATCAAGCCCCCTATTTGGGATCGGAAGGTAATTTTTTGGTTTTTTGCCAATAACTTTTAAATTACTACAAATAATGAGTTTCCTTATTATGGTTTCCAGGATTGTTGTTCCTGGGACCGTGGCGCGTCGCTGGGCGCCAATATCGACATTTCTAGTGCAGTTTTTACAGTTGACGTTGGATGTAAAGTATTACCCATTCTTTGACGTGTTTTAGCACTCGGTGGCGGTCGTAAACAATTATCAACAAGTAAGGAAGCCTAAGTTCGGGTGGAACCGAACATTATATACCCAGCTGTGTAAAAGTGGTCATGGTAAATTGCTAAATTGTTGTGGAGTTATGACCTAGAGAGGTTTCAAACTTTTTCTACTACCATGTGCGCAATATCATAAATAGAAATGAATGTGGGTCTATGTGTCTGGCGTCCAAAGTACTTAACCGATCTTTATGAAATTTTTACAGTAGATTCTTGGGTTCACTGGTTACTGTACACGCAATATATAGTTTTGAAAAAAAGGGCGGTGCCACGCCACCATGCTATTTAATCTTGTATAGGCGTCCAGGGTACTCAACCGATCTTTAGGAAATTTTCACAGTAGATTCCTGGATTTACTGGTTCCAGCATAGGTTATGTATAGTTTTGAAAATCGTAGATAGTATACCTCGTTTCATGTTGCGTAATTTTATTTAACGGTTCTGAAGCTAATAATAGGTGACATTTGACATTTTGTTCATTTATACAGGGTGTTTTTTTTACAGGTTTGTTTTTCGAATAGAGATAAAACTGGCATTTTGTGGTCAAATCTGGCAACTCTAATGTCATTTATGTTCAGTTTGGTTTGCCATTTCATCATGAACAGGTTGACAAAAGAACAACGCTTGCAAATCGTGCAAATTTATTTCGAAAATAATGGTTCAGTTCGCGAAGTTTACCGTGAGCTCCGTCCATTTTATGGTCGACATAATCGTCCATCAGAGCAATTAATTCGGTTAACCATGGATCGTTTTCGCACTACGTTTACTCTATGTGATAATACGCATCCGCAGAGACGTCGAACAGTGCGCACCGAAGAAACAATTGCCGCTGTAGAGCAAAGTGTTGAAAAGGACCCGAATGAATCGATTCGCCACCGTGCACAGCAATTGGAGCTTTGTCCATCAACTTTATGGAAGATTTTGCGCAAAGATCTTGGCTTGCGACCTTACAAGATCCAGCTTGTGCAAGAATTAAAGCCGCGAGACCATGCAATGCGTCGTGATTTTGGTGTATGGGCCGAAAATGAGATTGATTTCGATGCTGATTTTCATCGCAAAATTTTGTTCAGTGATGAGGCTCATTTTTGGTTGAATGGCTACGTCAACAAGCAAAATTGCCGCATTTGGAGTGAAGAGAATCCACATGAGACCCTTGAAACGCCATTACATCCACAAAAACTGACTGTTTGGTGTGCTCTATGGGCTGGTGGAGTCATTGGGCCATACTTCTTCCGCAATAATGCTGGAGAGGCAGCTACCGTTAATGGAGACCGGTATAGAGCCATGATAACCGACTATTTTGTTCCCGAATTGGATGGCATGAATGTGGATGAGTTGTGGTTCCAACAAGACGGCGCTACATGCCACACAGCGCACGTCACAATCGATTTATTGAAGGAAACATTCGATGAGCGCATAATTTCGCGGAATGGACCTGTCAATTGGCCACCAAGGTCGTGTGATTTGACACCATTGGATTATTTTCTTTGGGGATATGTGAAGTCGCTCGTCTACACCAACAAACCAGAAACGTTAGGGGAATTGGAAGCCAACATTCGTGGCGTTATTGCCGACATACGGCCCCATATGCTCGAAAAAGTGGTTGAAAATTGGACCTGTAGAATTGGCTTTATTCGAGCCAGCCGCGGCGGCCACATGCCCGAAATCATATTTAAACATTAATGGCATAAAATTATCCTTCCAATAAAGCCAAATTGATGGACCTTAAAACGATTTTCTTGTGTTTTATTTCAATTCGAAGTTCTATACCCCTAAAAAAAACACCCTTTATGTGGGCGGTGCCACGCTGGGTATAAAAATAGTATGTATGTGTGTGGTATTTGCATTTGGGTATTTGTTTCCTTGTGTGGAAAAACAATATTAACAATTAACCTTATTTATTTTTCCAAAACAGGGAGACAGGACTTCACCCACCGGTCTGGAAGAATACTCCATCGTTGAGCGGCACTTAGATATCGAAATCAGATCTGGAGAAAATATCCATCATATTTAGTATTTTAGTTAGTAATAAAGTCGTAAACAGGTTTCTATTAAATATGTATATTTACGCAAAAGTTGTAACATAGCTTAATTGTAAAAATTGTATGTAATTCATGTAAAATGAAATATTAAATTAAAAAAATATATATAAACAAGAGTGTGCTGTAGTCGAATTTAATATCGCCGCACATATGCCCCTGCATAAGGCACACCCATTAAGTTAAGCATTCTCCACCTCCTCCGCATTGCCAGCTTCTTCAGCTTTCTCCAACGCCCTTTGTGCCTCTTCTCGACGTTCTGCACATATAAAAAGATTTGTTAAGTTTACCTTGGCAAACACAAAAGTTTTCGGTAGTTGTTTCCTTTAGGAGACAACTGCTAAAACACGTCCAAAAATTTCGGGAGAGGTATCAAACAACGCGTTTTGACTCAGGTATCAACAATCCGAAAGTGGATTTAAAATTTTTTATTTCAGTGAAAAGTTATTAGCAAAAAACCCAAAAATGACCCAGGTCCGATCCCAAATAGGGGGGGTGATCCAAGGCATTTTTGTGCAGACCACCTTCCTGCGCCCGCGCTTCAAAAAAATAAACCTTAGCCGATCCAAAGCTGGCTACGCGATCCCCAGTATTCCTGCGCGGAACACACTTTTGCACATTTTGTAACACCTAATATGTGTGATTACAACCAAATGAAAATGACAGAAAATTGTCAACTTTAATTGCAAATAACTCTTGACAGAAATATAAAATCGAGTTTCCGCTTTCAGATTATTGATACCGAGGTCAAAACGCATCGTTTGATACCCCTCCCGACATTTTTGGACGTGTTTTACCAGTTGTCTCCTAAAGGAAACAATTACCGCATTTTCTACTCACCAAAGCAATTTTTCACTTCATTTTCGTTCATGGCGGATGGTGCAATATCTGCTATCAAAAGGTTAAGGATCAATTTGTTGTATTTTGTGCTGACTCGAGTTACTTTGCATATATTTACACACAACATAATCCACTAAATAAACAAATTAAAATTTTGCAATTAAAAAAATCTCTGCTTGCCACAACTTTGTTTACGTATTAGGAAACAATGACATAGCAAATACGAATATCAACAAAACGCAATGCCAAAAAGCATATGCACATGGCTGTATTTTAATACACTAAAATGCTTAAAAAAAGGACTTAACCTTTAATTTAAAGTTAAAAAAAATAACAAAAAACTTGATTAAAATATAAGAATTTCTTCTTTTAACAACAAATAGGATATTATAAAGGCTATATATTGAAAAATATGCTAGGTTTATGGCTTTTTGATATTTTGCTTCAAAAATCTAAAGTTTTCTTCAAATAATGTGTCGAGAACTGTGCGTGTGTTTATATGCGTTTTTAGCAATCAGCTGTTAGTTGCGCTACTAGTAGAGATATACTACCCACGCAGCATTTAGATGAATAAATTTTGAAAATATCTGCACTTGATTGCATTTTGATTAGTTTTAAGAACTAAATACACTTTTTCCAATCAATTTTAAACAATTCGGTTGATAAAATTTGGAGTTACCATAATATGTAACAGGGGGAATAATCAAATACGTTCACTCTTAAATATAAAAAAATGAACATCATTTTTTTATCACTTTTTTTTAATTATATGGGATCACTTCTGTTGACTAAATACTTATGGCGTCATAAATTTGAATGAAATTGATAATTAAATATGTTCATTTTTGATGATAAAAAACTGATAGTCCTTTTTGTATCACCTTTTCGAGTCACATTTGATTACTTCTGAAGACCAAACACATATGAAACAAACTGAATAATCAAAGATGTTCATTTCTGGTGATCAAAAACTGATAACAGTGTATTTTCTACCTTATAAAATTATACTTTACAAAAAAATTTGTATTTTTCTCGGTTTAAACATATTTTGAAATTCAGAAAAATAAAAACTAATATAAAAAATGTGTCGGTAGAAAAATCTGCATGACAAGCATACGTTGAACTTTTACATTGTTTACCGGATAAGCACACTTTATCACCACAAAAAGATAATACAATTTAATAAGTTTACGATAAGAGTTAACGCGTTTAATAACTCTTAAATATAAAAATATATTGGACGTCTGCTGGCAACCTGCTCTGCAGAAATATTGCATCCTTACATTTCGTACCAGATAAGCACATTCCCAGAAAAATCTGCATGACAAGCATACGTTGAACTTTTACATTGTTTACCGGATAAGCACACTTTATCACCACAAAAAGGTAATACAATTTTATAAGTTTACGATAAGAGTTCACGCGTTTAATAACTGTGAATATTACCCTTATTAGTTACTTGTACGCCGTGGTGCTCGAAAAAACTCTTAAATATAAAAATATATTAGACGTCTGTTGACAACCTGCTCTGTACCGGATAAGCACATTCCTATCATAAAAAAAAATGTAATATAATTCCATTGCTGTGAAATTTGAGTTATAAATTATCATATTTTGCTAAATTAGTTTTAAGTTACGGGCCATGAAGTCAACGGTCTAAACGTTGTGTATATTTTCTAAAAGCTAAAAAAAATTTAAGAATTTTAAATTGTTTTAAAGTATTTCGAATACAAAATTCAAAATTATATTTTTGCAGCCCGTCAATTTAAGATTGGGAAAGTGCAGCTCTTAAGTGGGGGAAAATCTATTTAACAAGCGTGATAACCATTTAAAACTGAACAGTTTTTTATAATATCCCTGCTAGACATGTATCAGTCAATTGAGGAATCAATTGACAGATATGGCTGATGGAAATATATGTCAGCCTGTAGAGCAAAATTTCCATCAATTTATGAGAGCAACATGACAAAACTGTATAAACAATTCGTATACGTGTGTTGTTGTGCGTTTCGCTCTTACTAATGAAGTTTTGCATAAGTCTGTCCTTGTCTTTGAATGCCCGCTTTTCACTCAACCCTGTTATAGATATCAGTCAGCTTTGAGTAAATAAAGCTGAAGCAGAAACCTATCACGCCTGTATAAATAAAATTAGACCTGATTTAAAATTCATTCACATATTTATTTAAATATGTATTTTTAATTAATTTTATTAATATAATATTAATTGTAGAACGCACTATGTGCTAAGGTAATATAACAATATAATACATTTTGATAATATATATGTCATTGTGTTAAAGTAGCGCATACACGTTGTTTAATTAATTTCATTAAATATAATAATATATCGAGTGAGACTTGTATGAGCGATATGGAATGTAGAATCTTGTAGTTGTAGCTATTTAATGTGATCAAAAATAAATTATACACAATCATACAAACCTGCGTTGCCATTGTGGCGATGTTAATTTGAGTGCGTTAGTTTAAGGAGTATTTCTTGTTTATTTTCTTCTTTATAATTATTAAATTGATGCGCCTACATGTTGTTGTTGTTCAACATAATTTATTAATATATATATAATTATGTGTGGCTTGTTCTTGTATACTGTGCATTGTTTTGTACACATCTTTTTTTGTTTTGTAGACGATCTTTTAGCGCTTGCCGCCAGTGTGTTTCATCGTGCACGACAACATCTCCTCTTTGGCCATGAGCCATCAAGTCTCGACAACCAGTTTCAAGTTCAACAAGTTGTGTGAAAGGCGCTTAGCCCTGTTTACAATATGCATCCTGATCATGTTGTTGTTTTTGTTGTAGAAAATCATTGACTAAACGATGTTGCTCAACTATCCTTTCTTCGATTTGTTGCAAATCGGAGATGGCTGCGTGTTGCACAAGCAACTCATCGGACATGTGCTCCTGTGTAGAAAGAAAGGTATTTTGTCAATAAATACCGTCAAGTAATAAAAATCGGAGTTAATAAGGGTATGCGATATAGATGATTCTAATATATAAAGCAATAAATACTTAGTTCATGAACTAGACATTTTTTAAGTTTTGCTAAAGTTCTGACTCAAATATTTACATTAGAAAATTTCGCAACACAATAATTGCCACATTTCCACTTACACCAAGTGACCGCAACAACGACAAATCATTCTCTCACAACTGTCCATTGATTTTATTATTGTTATTTATATTATGATTATGTGATCGAATAGTTAGTACGAACATATGATCTTCGCCCTCCTCCATAATAACATGTTCACCATCACCTTCACGCATCACATCTGGTACTTCCTTAAAAACAAACTCCTTAACACGATCCGCATAACGTAATGTATTCAATGTATGTTCGCATGGACTCAAACCCGGCGATATCATCGCTATCGTGCACGTCTTATTCTTTTCGCCAATGCAATAATCGCACAATACTTGTTTTAGTTTCCATACATGGAAACGCAAATGTGCCGATTGTTTACCCAAAGCTCCTATACATTCTTTAAGTGCTAATACTGATGAATTCGAATAGGCCAATGTTTGGCCACATGTACGCGCCCGTATTGCTATGTTGTATGAGCTTGAGTTCTTCGTCGGCGCTATCACCCACTTTTTCGGTTAAGCCCACTACTTGTACTGTAAGAAAATAAACGTATAGCTTAATATAAAATGTGAATAATATACAACCATTTATCTACTCACCATAGCTGTACATAGCTTACGGAATGCTGCGCAAATGTGATCAACAATAAATTTTATAAAATATAAATGCAATTGTGACATTTGTAAACATTGTACTTTCAAGTATTTAAGCTGTGCGAGAATGGTAGTATTGTAAAGTGTGGTGCGTATAAGCTTTATGCGTGCAACAGAAGATATTTAGGTAATTGTTTCCTTTAGGAGACAACTGCTAAAACACGTCCAAAAATATCGGGAGAGGTATCAAACAACACGTTTTGACTTCGGTATCAACAATCCAAAAGCGGATTTTAAATTTTTTGTTTCAGTGAAAAGTTATTCGAGGAAAAACCCAAAAATTACCGGGGTCCGATCCCAGGTATTTATGTGCAGAACACCTTTCTGGTAGGCGGTTTCCGGCCGCACTTAAAAAAAATAACCCTTAGCCGGTCCAACACCGGCTACGCGGTCCACAGTATTTCTGCGCAGAACACACTTTTGCACTTTTCGGTACACCCTTATCTGTGATTACAACACCCACATGGAAATGACAGAGTTTTCAACTTTGATTGCAAATATCTCTTCACTGAAACAAAAACTCGCAAATCCGTTTCCGGATTATTGTTACCGAGGTCAAAACGCGTCTTTTCATACCTTTCCCGATAATTTCGGACGCGTTTTAGCAGTTGTCTCCTAAAGGAAACAGTTACCGAATCCAAGCCCTCAACAACATATGCACTTACCTCTGAGGCATCTACATATGCTGATAAGGACATGTAATCGTTTCGCTCATTATCACGGCATGCACCGCCTTCACACTCAACAACACTGCCACGTAAATCATAATTATGCTCTTCCAAAATTCCAATTTGAGCCACAGGGAACAAATCCTGACTAATATCCTCAGAAACCACACTCCGCGTTTTTAGCTTCAAGCAAGCTTCTAAATTGATCTACGTTGGCTTCAAATAGCCTTTTTTCAGCACTAAAGCAGTTTCTTAAATGCCTTTTATTCATTTCGCACCTAGTTTTACACAAAAGCACAACGAAATCATATTTTATAAAATATTTTTATAGGCTTAGAAAAATTCCACGTCTGCGTTCTATGATGAACTGTCAAATCAAAAAGAAACGGAAGAAAATTATTTGTAATTGTAGAGGTATTGTCAAAAATGTTGTAAAAGTATTGGAGTATCCATCAGCATGCTCTAGCAGGGATGTGTTAAAAATTTTTTTGCGTCACTATAAAAAACACATTTTTTTATTTCATTGTATAGTTAAATTGTACTCTTTTTAGGTCCCTTTAGCTAGTCCAACCTTTATAGCCCAATCAAAAAACGAAATCGTACTAAATTGCTATCGAAATATATCGAAGGTTGGGCTAGCTTAAATATAAGCCAGCCCAACCACCAAAAAAATTTGACGACAATCAAAAACCGAAAACGTACTAAATATCCCTAAATTTAAGCTAGCCCAACCCTCGATATTTAAAAAAAAAAGTGTAATAAATTAAATGAACCCGCATTAAATTAGCATTAAATATAGGGATATTTAGCACGTTTTCGGTTTTTGATTGTCGTCAAATTTTTTTGGATGGTGGGGTTGGCCTTAGGGGGTTCGTAAGGGGACTAGATATTTCTCTAAAAACAAGTGTAAAAAATAAATTTAACCCGGATTAAATTAGCCACAAATATTGGGCAATTTAGTACGATTTTGGTTTTTGATTGGGCTATAAAGGTTGGGCTAGCTTAAAGGACCTTCCCTTCCCTTTTCACTGTTCTAACAAAAAAAATACGCAAATTGAAAAGAATATCTCTGGACGTGTGCCACTTTCAAAAAAATTGTCAGTTATTAAAAAAATCTTAGTAAGTTTATTTGCAATTAGCGACAGTCTCAATTTCTTAGGGCAGCAATCAGAAAAGTTTTCACGGACGAAGTAGCCTCCTTATTCAGTTGGAAGGGGACAATTGAAAAGCCTAGTGCTGAAAAACTATTTCTAACATCCGTTATTAAAAGTACACGTGTATTTTTATTTTTTCTCCCCTTTCCGAAAAAGTTTATTTGGTTCATAGGACAGAATGTGTGCAACGGTGTTGTTGTTATACTTTGTCTTATAGTTTAACTATACAGTATGAAATAATGCTTAAATTAATAAATTTATATAATTACTAGCTGAACCGCCGAACTTTGTTCCGCCTCAAAAGCAATAAATGAGCAGATTGATAAATGTAAATAAAAAATTAATTTTTTTTACGATTCCTTTTTGGTCATGTATTTTTGTGCATGGGTTGCACTCTTCAATCAAGTACCTTGTGATAGACGAAATTTTTTGTTTTATTATCAGGCTCAAGAACAAATAACGCAGATGGTCTTACGATGCGTGAGCATGCCCGATATAATTGACCAGGAAATCAGGAATTGGCCTTGTCATTTGTTAATGGTCATGGCAAAACAATGTCCATTTGCCCAATGTCAACGCTATAATGCAAGTAGTAATCAGTGCTGCAATCGTATCGAAACTGGACTTGACAAATTTCTTCCTTTATCTTCTAGTTGTTGATTTCTGAGATTTGCTCGACGATTTCGCATTGCTAACCGAGCCGTTTCTTGGGCTGCCTCTCTTTGCTCTTGTAATTGAGAAGAACGAAGTCGAACCATACTAACGGGGCGCTCTTCACGTGCAATTTCTTGCTCTTCTTCAGTCCTTCAGTCACTTGTATTACAGTTTTTTCGTCAAAGATTTGATCGTCTTGGTCGCGGCATGATATTGTTAATGATAATATAGGCACAATATACTAATAGAAACTCGAAACACACATCACCCGGTAAACTTCAAAATATTAAATTTTAAAACTTTCAAAGAAGTGTCAGTAAAATGAGAATGGCGAAAAACTATCTCGAAACGCAAAAATTAAAAAGTTTCCGCTTAACAGGAATCAGTAAATACTTGCAAGCAAAACTTCTTTCTTCTTTAAATGGTAATCTAACCGCCTGCGCGATTTTGACCGTCCAACATACTGGCGCCAATTGGAAACACCGCGGGATCGCAAATCGGTCTCCACTTGGTTCTTCCATGGGAGTGGTGGTCTCCCTCTTCCTCTGCTTCCACCGGCGGCTGGATACCTTCTTGGCTGGAGCATCTTTGCCCATTGGCACAACGTGGCCTATCCAGCGAATCCGCTGTGTTTTGATTCGCTGAACTATGTCGGCGTCTGCCGTCATAAAGCTCATACAGCTCATCATTAAATCTTCTTCGGTACTCGCCGTCGCCAACGCGTAGCAAATCTTACGAAGAACCTTTCTCTCGAATACTCCGAGAGCCACCTCATCAGATGTTGTTAGTGTCCATGCTTCTGCACCATATAGCAGGACGGGTGCGATGAGTGACTTGTAGAGTGTTGCTTTCGTTCGTCGAGAGAGGAGTAGCATTTGTTTGCAAGAGTAATTCTTCGTCGGACTTCTAGGCCAACAGGCTGCTGGTGTTAATGCTGGTTCCCAGGTAAACAAGTCCTTTGCTATTTCGAAATTTTTGCAGGCAACAGTGGCGTGGTTGCCAAGGCGCGAATACGCTGACTATTTGCATGTAGACAAAAGGTATTTCGTTTTCCCCTCGTTGACCACCAAACACATTTTTTCTACTCCTTTTTCTATTTTGGAGTAAGCAGAAGCTACGGCGCGGTTTTTAAGGCCAATGATATCAATATCGTCAGCTTACGCCAACAGTTGCAAGGAAAACTGCTTTTAAATTTTGGTTAATAACTTAAATTTGTAAGATATTGTTGTTGCTTTCCTATGTCACGATCATTTGTTTTTGACTTGCAAGTTTTACTGAGTGAACTTCCCTCTCACCCTGCAAATATTTTTAAGAAAATTAGAATAGGTCGGTCCCTGGTCCATTTCCCGGAAAAAAAAAATCAAATATCAACAAAATCAAAGGGCTACCAATATATCAAATCAAATCGCACCATAAATAAAAAGTTTTGGAATAGGTCGGTCCCTGATCCACTTCCCGGAAAAGAACCAATCGTAAATTTTAATAAAAGTAGAAGGCTAGCAATGTACCAAATTTCAAGTAAATCGCTAAACAAATAAAAATAATTGGGATTAGTTCGGTTCTCGGTCCCATTTCCGGAAAAAGAGTATCCTATATCCTTTTCCTGGTTCCAAGCTACTTCCCCACCAATTTTCAGCCAAATCGGTCTAGCGGTTCTTAAGTTATGAAAAGTGCAACTAACACAACTCTTTTTCAATTTATATGGATAGTAAACCCCGCTCGCTTCGCTGCGTCTCAGAACTAATAAGAAACTGAGTCCGATTTTCATCATTATATCCCATACCAGATAAGATATGGGACTTCATTACATCGCTTATTGCAGCACTCATTGTCACCTTTCGTTTGATACCCATATTCTACTAACAAATTTTGGATCACCTTGTTCCACAAATCGGTCTATATCTCCGAAACCGGTCAAGCTATCGGAACAAATGATATCTTAAATTTTAAGTAAAACTTTAAGTGATAGAATGGTGAAAGTTTCATGCAATTCTATTAAGTAGTTTATGCGTGATGCGCGCACAATCATACAGACGGACAGACAGACAAAAATTCTAAAAATTGTAGATTTGGGTTCCGCTGGTCCAATAACGACCTCTCCTATCAGTTTTTCTTGAATATCTTAAATTACAGACATCGACCTGTTACAATTTTATTATATGTAGAGATTATATTCATAGTATTAAAATACTAAATTCAATTATAAATTTCAAATTATAAAAAAAATAATTCAGAGTTTTTATTTAGAAAAAGGATTATGGAAATATATATATAACGATTAGGAATTGATAACAAAAAAGATTTTAAAAAAACTTATAAAATGTAGTAGAAAATAATTTCAAAATTGATAATAAAAATATATTTATTGTGATCATAAAATAATGCCAAATATGATAATTAATAATACCAAATATGGTATTTATTGTGATAATAATATGATATCAAAAATGACTAAAAGAATATTACAATAAGTAGTAAGCGAAAATCTAAAAACTTACCATAAAATAATACCAAATAAGCTTAAAAAATGTTACAAAAAGGAGTCGAAAGCAATTTAAAATCTTATTATAAAAGTACACTCATTTTAGTTATAAGAAGTATTCATAAAAAATAATCAATTTTGTTTCTGAGGTCAAATTAAAAGTGATCACAAAATTATTGCGAAACGCAGTCAAATGTGATCACAAAAGGAATTAAATTCGACTTTCCAGTAATATTAAATATGAGAAAGAAATGTTTAAAAAGTGTTCAAAAATATGAATCATTAATCATTATTCATGGATAGTCACATTTAGGGTACACTTTTCTCCCGACGGTACATTAATATTCGATTGGAAAATGTTTTTAGATTTGATCGTTTTTAATCATCTGGAGAATGACATTTGAATGCCTTTTGTTCAAAATTTTCAAGAAATGCTGGCTGGGTATGCACACATCGCATGCCAGCGATGAATACAATAACAGCAACAGCCATGTCCACGGCAAACCGAAAAAAAACGTACCAAAATAATTTGCTAGGCAAACAATATAACATTTATTAAAACAATTTTAAGCAGTTCATCTGCTCACATAAATTTACACAGAAACGGGAGTTAATATACAGATGTGTATGTATAAACATAAAAAACTAAAAACATATAACATTTTATTCTTCTAAATATACCGTGTATTGAGTAAAAGTAAATAAATAAATTAAAATGTCCACAATTCCATTAATTTGCTTGCGCATATTCCCCGGATTATAAAACTTACGGTAATTCTATACGACAGCACGTAACTGCTAATATACGTCCAAAAATCTCGGGAAATGTATCAAACGACGGGTTTTAACCTCCGTATCAATAATCCGAATTCGATATTTTATGTCTGTTCAGAGATATTTGCAATCAAAGTTGAAAATTTTCTCTCATTTTCATGTGGTTGTTGTAATTACAGATTAGGGTGTACCGAAAAGTGCAGAAATGTGTTCTGCGCAGAAATATTGTGGACCGCGTAGCCGGTGTTGGACCGGCTAAGGGTTATTTTTTTGAAGCGCGGCCGAAGGCCGCCTACGCAGTAAAGTGTTATGCACATAAATACCATGGATCAATCCTCCTATTTGGGATCGGACCTAGGCCATTTTTGGTTTTTTTGCTAATAACTTTTCACTGAAACATGCTTTAATTACCGCTTTCGGATTATTGATATAAATATCAAAACGCGTCGTTTGATACCTTTCCCGAGATTTTTGGACGTATATTAGCAGTTACGTGCTGTCGTATAGAATTACCAAACTTACGTATCTTTATTTTTCCGCTTCAGAACTAAGACCAATATGATAATAATTTTAATTTCATTAGCACTACTTGCTGGTGCTATTTTTTATCACAAACAAATAGTGGTACCTCTTTACAACTTTTTCTAAAAATATCAAAGCAACATATGACAGAGAAAGACTTCTACGTATAAGCTGATACAAGTGGTACCACTTCACTTCTACTGCCAGTAAAGCAGGAGAGTGAAAGAGACACAACATTATGACTAAATAATTTTTTGTAGTCATTCAAACGCAGGTTTGATATTTGTATGTAGTAGTGTCATCGGAGTTGCGTTGATGTAAAAATGGCAAAACCGTACCAAATTTGGAAGATGCGTACCAACGTACCCGGCGAAAAAATGCGTACCGAAAATGGTACGTTTTGGCCAAAACGCCAAACTTGGCCATGTCTACTCACACAACAAAGTCTCTATAGCGTGAATACATGTGGGCCCAATTCACGGCAGTCGTAAACCAGCGAAATTTTTGTAATTTTATGATATGAGCGGAATTGCCAAGAGTTAGAAATTTTGTAATTAGATAGCGAGCGAGTGCTCATACGTATCGAGCGAAATGTCGTTCGTTAGCTAATTGTCAATCGAGCTGTTGGAACCAAAATTTTGAACATAGCAAACAAATTTCGTTTCGACAAAAAGTTTTGTGGAATAATCCACTATAAAAGGAGCGGGGCCACGCCCATTTTCGAAAACTTATATTTTACTAATTTTTTCCTGCAGGGACACTTTGAAAGTGAAATATAAATGATATAAAGCTATTTTCGCGAAGTAATTGCCTATTAAATATATTTATGATCCTTTTCAAAATCTTTCATATAAAAGTGGCCGTGGACCTTAACCGATTCCGCACATTTTTTTCCAAAACATTCCTTCTATTATTATAAATATGTGTGCAAAATTTCGTTTCGATATCTTGAACGGTTTTTGATTTATGATTAATAATATTTCTAAATTTGACTTAATCAAAAGTTGGCCGTGCCACACCCATTTTTAAAAATTTCTTGAAAAATTTATTTTCGGCCCTAGTGTACACACCAAATTTTATTCTTCTAGGTGTAGTGTGTACTGAATAATCACTTTTTTTGTATTTTCGAAAATATTTTATACATAACAAGTAAGGAAGTTTAAGTTCGGGTGGAACCGAACATTATATATGTAGTAGTGATCTATCTACTAGTAGGTCTATTTTAATACTTTCAGTTTGTATTTGAGTTCAAATAGACAGGCGGACTGACAGATAGATGTATCGAGAGACGGACATGGCTTCATCGACTCAGCTCATCCTCCTGATCATTTCCGTATACGTACAAACATTTCATGTTCATGAAAGGTATGAATATCAAAAAAGATATATAACTTCGCTTTTGCAGTGGCGTATTAACTACTTGCTCGGATATTTTACTTTTTATCCTGAACGTTTTGATATACATTAATAAATATATATCTCGATTCGTTTATGCCGAATGAAGTAATATACCTTGTGTGCGTAACAAAAATAGATATAAACAAGTAAGGAAGTCTAAGTTCGGGTGGAACCGAACATTATATACCTAGTAGTGATCTATTATGTCATCCCAATTTACGCAGGTCTATTTTAATACTTTCAGTTCGAATTTGCGTTCAAATAGACAGTGTCGAGAGACGAACATGGCTACATCGACTCAGCTCATCCTCCTGATCATTCCAGTATACGTACAAACATTTCATGTTCATGAAAGATATGAATATCAAAAAAGATATACAACTTCGCTTTTGCAGTGGGATATTAACTACTTGCCCGGATATTTTACTTTTCATCCTGAACGTTTTGATACACATTAATAAATATATATCACGATTCGTTTATGCCGAATGAAGTAATATACCTTGTGTGCGTAACAAAAATAGATATAAAAAATGTGTGTCTTTTATAGGCGCCAAAGTACTCAACCGATCTTTATGAAAATTTCACAATATATACTTGGGTTCACTGGGTACAGTATAGACAATATATAGTTTTGGAAAAGTAGGCCGAGCCACGCCCCCAGGCTATATTAAGTTTCAATTCGTCATAACTCCGAACTTTTTTGGTCTTAATTAATGAAATTTGTGTCACTTAGTCGATATCTACATAATTTTTCAAATGTGGGCGGTGCCACGCCCACATATTTTGTGTTTTGTTTTGCTCTTGAGCTTTCACGATAGGTTCAGGAGTTCGCTGGGCACGACACAGTCTGTATATAGCTTTTGGAAAAGCCCCCAGGTCATATAAAGCTGCAGTTCGGTATAGCTAGGAGTTTATTAGGTTCAAGTTAATGACATTTTATATATAGATATGTTTAATGTATCAAAACGTCAAAACAACGTCTATCGGGTTTGCAAGTATATTATAAAACGGCCAAAGCAAACCACGAATTTCAGCATTCTTTTGTAAAACTGAGAGACTAGTTTGCGTTCAAATAGACACACGGACAGACAGACAGACGGACTGAGAGACGGGCATGGCTAAATCGACTCCACTCATCGTACTGATCATTTTAGTAAACTTTTCTCTTCTTGTTATCATACTTACATACATTTAATGTTTATGAAAGGTTTGAAAATCAAAAAAGATATATAACTTTGCTATTGCAGTGGGCTATTAACTACGTGCCCGAATAGTTTGCTTGTGTGTTTCCCGATTTGGCTAATTTTTGGCAGGAGTATAATACATACTACTGAGAAGCAGCTGACCAATTTTCATTGAAATATTAAGATTGAATTATAAGCGATTGTCTTTGAAAATAGCCGAAATTTTATGCTGAAAAGTGGGCGGCGCCACGCCTACTTCTTCAAAATTGAAAAAAGTTGTTTGCTGCCGAGTTTTTCTTAAAAAGCTTATTATGTGTGTGCAAAATCTGATTGATATAACTTGCTCAGTTGTAGAAATATCGCTTTTAAAATTTTCCCAAACACTTTTTAGAACCATTTTTACAGCAAACAGTTACCTTTATATATAGAACATTATCACCAAATTTCGTTTCGACAAATCAATTTTTGGCGGAGTTATGGCATAAAAAGTTTTGTGGAATAGTCCACTATAAAAGGGGCGGGGCCACGCCCATTTTCGAAAATTTAAAGTTTTTGGATTTCTTTGTTTACGGAAACTTTAAAAGTGAAACGGAAATGATGTAAAGCTATTTTACGCAAAGTTATTGCCTATTTAATATATCTACGATCCTCTTCAAAATCTTTCTTCCTGGAACATTCCTTGCATACCTGGAAACCTGAGTGCTGAATTTCGTTTCGATATCTTGAACGGTTTTTGATTTATGATTAATATTATTTCTAAATTTGACTTAATCAAGAGTGGGCGGTGTCACGCCCATTTTCAAAAATTTCTTGAAAATTTATTTTGTGCCTCAATCTCAATGTAGTCACCAAATTTTATCCTTATATGTGTATTATTAACGGAGTAATCACTTTTTTTGTTTTCGAAAATATTATATATATAAAAAGTGGGCGTGGCTATCATCCGATTTCGCCCATTTTAAATAGCGCTCGGAGATGAGTGCCAAGGAACCCACATACCAAATTTTATTAAGATATCTCAAAGTTTACTCAAGTTATCGTGTTCACAGACGGACGGACGAACGGACGGACATGGCTTAATCAATTTTTCTTTTCATCCTGAACATTTTGATATACATAAGTCAATATCTATCTCGATCCGCTTATGCCGTTACGTACTGCCGTTAGGCCACTAAAGTTAATATACCTTGTGTGCGTAGCACTACTAGGTATAAAAAGTGGAGGTGGCTATCATCCGATTTCCGATTTAAATAGTGCTCGAAGATAAGTGCCAAGGAACATGCATATCAATTGTCATTGAGCTACTTCAAAATTTACTCAAGTTATCGTATTCACAAACCCACGGACGGACGGACGGACATAGCTTAATCAGTTTCTCTTTCCTTCTGAACATTTTGATTTATATAAGTCAATATCTATGTCGATTCCTTTATGCCGTTACATACTACTGTTAGACGAATGAAGTTAACATACCTTGTGTGCGTAGCACTACTAGGAATAAAAAAAAGGTTCATTTTAAAGCCTGAAAAAAACCAATTACATTAATTTCTTTACAAATATAAAATAGACTTAAATATTTACCTTCGATTTCAATACAAGTCTCTTTTTATACCTTTCATGAACATGAAATGGTATTATAACTTTGGTCCGATGTTTGTAAGTATGAGAAGAAGAAGAGATATACCCACCAATAAGTACACCGAAATGATCAAGGCAATTAGCTGAGTCGATTTAGCCATGTCCGTCTGTCTGTTTGTACACAAACTAGTCCCTCAATTTTTGAGATATCTTGATCAACTTCGGTATGGATTTGCATGAGATTAATCATTTGTCGGAATCAGCAAGATCGGAGCAATACAACGCATGTCTCCCATACAATCGATAGTTTCGATAAATGGGGCCTTGGGCTATAAATTTTGCAATTGAAAAGCTAGGAACGTAAAACTTTGGAGGTTTGGTACTTGTTATATATGTAATGTGTGAAGTGAAAATCACTTAGATCGGACCAACATAGCATATAGCTCCCATACAATCGATAGTTTCGATAAATGGGTTTTGACCTATAAATTTTCCAATTAAAAAGCTAGGAACGTAAAGTTTTGCAGGTTTGGTACTTATTATATATGTAATATGTGTAGAAAATCAGCCAGATCGGAGCTAAATACATTCGACTGTTCCGATAAATGGGGTTTGGGCTATGTATCTTTAAATTGTCATTTTTGCAGAGTTTTTACTAATTGTGAGTAAGGATCGGACACTTTAAACCGTGATGCGTATTCATGAAAGGTATAAAGTCTTCGGCACAGCCTTACTTGTTTTTGTTTATTTTCGCTTTTCCTACATTTTCTATACGTCAACCAGAGAAGATACAGAGAAGTTATTGCAAACAAATTTCTACTCGTTTTGTATCGAGTGCGGCGATCTACCCATTCGACACGTTGAGAGTTCTTGCTCTATTCGATCGCTCGCTCGCTTGCAACTGGCGCAATTCGGGCCCTGATTTTTCATTACTATAAATAATTTTTTTTCATTGTTTTGATTGGCGGCACCGCAGCTGAAACGAATAATAACAATAATAAGCAATTATTAATAAACGAAAATTTTAATGAAAGAAATTAATAATATTACTATGATAGTGAATAATCTTTTTAATAGTATAAGGAAATCCCCATTTATAACGAGACAATTAAAAATTTGCCAAATAGAATAGGACTTATAAAAGAAGAATTAATTAATATAAAATATGCCATACTATGGGCAAAAAAAGACATTTGAATACATTATTAAATAAAAACGAAATCGAAATTGATTTAGAAAAACTAGAAAATGACGAAATACCTTTTAAAAATGCGGATTAAGCATTAGAAATATCGAATATTAATGTTATTAGTCAAAATATGACAATTTTTTACCACTACCTCAAAAAATTATTATAAGACCAGTTGTTAAACAAGATAAAACCATAATTATTGTCGAATTTGAAAAATTTTAAAAGGTACAAAAGATACCTATGGAATAAAAAAATATTGCGAAAGCTATAAGAAAATTGAAATTTGTAAGCAAACCCAATAAGTAAATATAAGTAATAGTAGTTGTATACCTATAGCAACCCTGTAAAAAACGTTGGAGCATCAGAGTACTTCAACACTTATCCTCATTCATATAAAAAAGGTGGTCCAATCTACATAGCGATGTCCGGTGTTTGGATCACCTAATCCTATTCGGAGTACCATTTACTTTGCTTCCGAATAGTCTATAGAGCACCTACGTTGTCGTACTTTGAAAATGCCGCCAAAAGATTACTCTATAGAGTATTCTAGACGAAAGCGAGAAGGGAGTATGTGTTCTTTTGAGGACCACCTACTCCCGCTCTCGCTTTGCTGTTGAATACTCCATAGAGTAATCCCATGGGAATATTTTGAGAGTACTCTCACGTAGGTGGTCTATAGAGTATTCAAAAGCAAAGCAACGGAGTACTCTGAGATGGATTAGGTGATCCAATCACCGGACATTGCCATGTTAATTGGACCACCTTTTTTATATGAATCAGGATATGTGTTGGAGTACTCTGATACTCCTTTAGGAGTATTCTATGGAGTATGAAACGCAGTATTTCCGTTTTTTGCAGGGAAAGAGCATCTATGAATAAGAGGTACCAACACGTATGTTCGCGCAGAGCTACTCGCTACACTTGCTCGCCGATATCTATAAGGGTTTCAAGCATTCCCTTTTGTGCATTTTCTTAATTTATTTAGAGCGACTTTGCCAAATATCAGCTGATTGAATGAGTAGAAAATTTTTATTTTGAGTAGCTTACTTTATTGAGTTTTTGATGAAGTTGAGTCTTTCCGGACATTGCGTTTTCGTGAAGTTAGGATATTTGCCTATTATGATTGTGCAAATTGATCAACTTAATGGAAATAAAATATTAAATATGACTAATATCAAAATAATGGAATATTTTCATTTTATTAATTGAAAATGTTTTCCAATAGATATTTGAAGATATTTTTATTTTTATTTCCATAAAATATGCATGCAAGCTTCCATTTGACATGGTGGTTTGGCTTACCAGACCCATCACAAGGAAGACAAATTTTTTTTCTTTTTTTTATTAATATTTGATAGTTTTTTTTAACTAGAAAACGGATTTTAGATTGAAAATACAACAAAATAAAATTTTCAACTGGATATGAAAAGCATGCTTCAAGATATGCAAGGCATGGTTACAAGTATGAAATATTTGATTGCAAAGTGTTCTGCTATACAAAACCTTAATATGCAAAGTAGAAATAGATATCAAATAGCTGAAATATACAGACTATTTCAGTAATATTATTATATTTATTTAGTTTAAAACTTTTATATTTTTTTACCGAATTTGAATTAAGTTTAAAAAAAAAAAATTCACAAGTCCATAGTTTTCAAAAAAGTCATACCTACTTCTAATGGCAATTGTTGATTTTTATTTAAGTTAGGTAATCTATTTCTAATCTATATCTATTTTGTCATACCTGTCTTTTTGAAAAAATTCATACCTAATTCTATATATTTTTCCCGAATTTCATTTAAAAATACGTAGCCATAACCTATTATTTTTTATAATAACACTAATATAATAATTTTATTCAAAAAATATTCATTCATAATCAGATTTGATAAGAAAATGTTTATTATCACACAATTTTGTTCGTATAAACGTCAATACGTATGTACATATTTGTGTATGTGCAAACATTCAAATTTCGCGAAAACTCAGTTGAATGTTCTGAATTTTCATAGACATAGCGAAAATGCAAAAATTCCACATAACACATTCATCCATGCGATATGAACATTCACACATAAATACATATGCATGTGCGACAGTGAAGAACAATGTTGCCGTTGCAGCTTTTAGTAAAATGCAAGAAAAGGGGGACTAAATAAATTACTAGTGAAAACGCAAAATCCTTACAATTTTCATGTATTATGGTGTGTAACTCGGCAAGACTATAGCTAGTCGGTTGACTACGCTTTTATTTTACATTTCAGAAATGTCAATAGCATAGAAGTCTCGAAAATATCAAAATTTGCAAAAGGCAGTCACAAAGGAAGCTGGTGCCGCAAAGGGTAAAATTGCTAATTAGCACAACATTGTCGAGCAAATCAGTGGCGCTGCTACTGCGATCTACTTTTTTAAGGGTTCTCATCACAAAGCGAAATTTAAGAAACGAAATATATTGCATACTTTGGCACGTTTAAAATAAAAATGCCAATTTTGTATGAAATATATGAAAAATATATAGAAAATTGGTAATTGTTTCCTTTGTTAATTGATATTAGAGGAAAATTTACAACGTTAAGCACAGCGATGGTATGGGATGACATGTTTCGAAGTGCCCAGCTTCTCATCAGACCCCTTCTCGGACACTGAGATACGAACCCAAGTGTCTGCACCAAAGCCGCTGTTAGAGTACTCTAACAACTAAGCTATGATGCCCTGTAGCGTCACGATGCATTTTTTCTCTAATGTGCCATTTGCTTATTCCTTTTATACATTCTTTGGTACATATATTTTATATGTCAACTCAAGGAAAGTGGAACATTTTTAGGCACGTTCATAGAACAGTTTTAGATACAGAAGGGCTTTTTTGCATATCAACACTTCCGTGTTATTTGTTATGCACCCGCACTGTACCTGTATCAATTATAGTTATGGTAATTGTTGTTGGAGCAAAGCTCGAATTTTTATGTTTGTTTGTTAATTGATATTAGAGGAAAATTTACAACGTTATGCACAGCGATGGTATGGGATGACATGTTTCGAAGTGCCCAGCTTCTCATCAGGCCCCTTCTCGGACACTGAGATACGAACCCAAGTGTAATTGTTTCCTTTAGGACACAACTGCTAAAACACGTCCAAAAATATCGGGAGAGGTATCAAACAACGCGTTTTGACTTCGGTATCAACAATCCTGAAGCGGATTTTCAATTTTTTGTTTCAGTGAAAAGTTATTCGCAAGAAACCCAAAAATTACCCAGGTCCGATCCTGACCCGAAACTGACATAAAATTTTCAACTTTGGTTGCAAATATCTCTTCACTGAAACAAAAACGCAAAAAACCGCTTCCGGATTATAGTTACTGAGGTCAAAACGCGTCTTTTGATACCTTTCCCGATAATTTCGGAGGTGTTTTAGCAGTTGTCTTCTGAAGGAAACAATTACCAGACAATTTTGAATAATAAGTTTTTCGTGTTTTAGTATAGATTTATACCAATTGCTGGTCAATATCTGTATTTTTTTGTTTAAATTTTTGTAAAGATTTCCAATATATTGGTATATATAGTAATAATATCAACATATTGCATATACAAGGTGGCGCAAAAGTAAGCTTCCGATGTTCAGCATATCGGTTGTGGCAAGTGCAGTGTGTGCTGTTGCACCGTCTTGTTGGAACCACATGTTTTCCAATCCCAATTCATCAAGTTGCGGCAAAAAGAACTCGTTGATCATTGCTCTGTAGCGCTCACCATTCACAGTAACCGTTTGGCCCCGACCGATTATTGGTCAAATAAATAGTCAGCAATATTCCGCGTTCTGGAGCAGTGTAGCGTAACATTGTTTATTAACGTGTATTTCGCATGTGTTTACTACACAAATGTCAAAACAGAACTGACTTTAGGGGCCAATCGCAAAATTTATAGCATTTTCTGATAGGAGGATTACTTTTGTGCCACCTTGTATATATCTAGTGTTTACTTTGTTTCTTCATGTTACCTGTCCCGGTACTTGTACCTGGAACTTTCTGTATGGTGGGTCAGAATTTTATCCAATATACAATGCTGGTTGCCTAGCAAAGTACCTATGAAGTTCCTAAATTAAAAATTTGGAGCACACATGCCGAGCTGAGTTTAAGTTTACTCCGTCACTGAATACCCCCAATATGAATTATAGTTGGAAATGAAGAATTTTGTCAGATTTTAGTTGCATCTCAACTTCATCAGGAAATAATATTTGATTTATGAATGAAATCGTTATTGCTGTATTTATGACAATCGATTTTTAGGGCAGATTTCGCTCCTGCGACTGTGCGTAGGAAAGGTTTTGGTTTTTGTATCATGGTAGCTGATGGACAGCACATGCATTGGAGGGGTGATATGAGGACATGTGAAGGTATTTATGTGGGATTGTGCGCACACGTTTGTTGGTTTTTTTGGACATATGTATGTACACAAATATGTGCGTGTGCGGTAGCTTTACGCATGCACACTTTTTGGTGGATGATATGGGAATATGAATCTGTGATTTGCCGACGGCAAAATGCATTCTTCCCATATTAATGATTTATTGATATGATATTATTCACATGCATATCTCTTCTTTTATGCAATTTTATTATCCTTATGTAAAATCCTACTCCCTATATTTATTTTTTATGTTCAATAATTCAAATTTATTTCAAATGCAATTGCTATGAAACTAAGTTTTTGTTTTATATTAAATTCTTATGTTTCTGTATTAGGTACCATTAAAACGTATATTAGGTTTTCTTTACCTATAACCAATTTATTAGAAATGGAAACCCAAATTAACAGCCTTAACAAAAAATTTCCAACAAAATCAATCTATATTTAAATTATTATAATAAAATCTTAAATTCCATACCTAATGAAATTTATCAAAGCTAAAAGGATCGAATAATTACAGTTTTTATGTGTGAAAGGTAAAAACTGTATACCTACCTACCTATATAAATAATATACCTACGACTACGAAAAATAAGCTACAGGGTGGCTAATGAAAGCCGCTACCAAAAAAAAAATTAAATAACTTTTTTTCTATTTAATGAATCTGGTTAATTTTTTTTTTATTTTGCAGATTGACTTTTACATTTAACAAAAATGGATAGCTGGGACACTGAAACAAGAATTTGGATTGTCCGCCGCTATCACGCACTGGAGTCCGTAGTTTCGGTTCAAAGAGAGTATAGGCACACGTTTGGCGGCAATCCTCCGAGCAGATGGACCATAATAAGACTTGTAAACAATTTTGCCGAGCATGGGACAGTCAACAGAAGACCTTACCATCGAAACCCTTCAGTTCGAACGGAGGAAACAATCGCTGCTGTAGCTGCTGCCATACAAAACAATCCACGTGTTTCGACAAGAAGCTTATCTGCTCAAATGGGTGTAAGCAGACAGTCATTACAGTCAATTATGCACAAAGATTTGGACTTATTCCCATATAAAATTCAAATGGCCAACAAACTGAACGCTGCAGACTTGCCGATTCGCTTGGAATTTTTCCAGAAGATGCTTCAAATGGTGGAAGAGGATGGAAACATGTTGAACTGTCTTTTCATGTCTGACGAGGCCCATTTCGATTTAAACGGCAACATATACAAACAAAATTGTCGAATATGGAGTGCTTCCAACCCACAGATACTCCATGAGACGGAATTGCATCCACTTCGTGTCACAGTGTGGTGTGCAGTTTCATCACGCTGCATTGTCGGGCCCTACTTCTTCGAAGAAAACGGTCACACCGTCACGGTTACTGGAGACCGTTACTTGAGCATGTTGAGATAATTTTTCTATCCAGAATTACGCCGAATGAGAATTTCTTTCAACTCTGTGTGGTTTCAGCAAGATGGTGCAGCTCCTCATATAGCCCAACCTGTTATGACAGAATTGCGACGAAAATTTCCCAATAAGCTGATATCCAGAAACTCCACATTCCGTTGGCCACCCAGGTCGCCTGACCTTACTGCACCTGACTTTTTCTTGTGGGGTTATTGCAAACAGGAAGTCTTCAAAGCAAAACCAACAAATTAGAATGAACTAAGGCAATCCATTCGAGAAACAATTGCGGCTATTCCTGTCTCAACTCTCCAAGCAGTAATGAACAACTTTTTGGTAAGATGCCGCACATGCATCGACGAGCAGGTGGGCATTTAAATTCCATTATTTTTAAAACTAATTAAGCTATATTTAATAAAATTTAATGAGCTTTAACATGAATAAAAGAAAAATGAATTCCATACACTGAAAAAAAAATTATTTGAGTTTCTTAATGTAGCAAAATTCATCAGCCACCCTGTATTTAAAAAAATTACCTATTGGAAATTAACAAAACAACAATTTTTTAATAAAGGGCGGAAGTCATAAATATACGTAGATTTAGGATCGGAAATATCGAATAAGCATTTTGTATCATTTAATTAAATATTTGCATCAAAAATATATTCCTGTAAAATACTTGCATTTTTTGGCAAACGAACGTCAAAATCCACGGTCATTGCATTAAAATTAATCGTTTATTCAACTCATTCCGTTTGTTTACCTTTTGGGTTTACTCAATTCCCACTCATAAAATACAAACTTTAACTCAAATAATTAGGAAATTTTAATGACAAAGCCCAAAGAGGAATCGCTGAAACCCTTATAGAAAACATCGAGTAGCATCGAACATACGAGTAAAAATTCTGCCGATTTTCAAAAGAGCGAACTGACGCCTCTTATTCATACATGCTCTCAGGGTTGCCACTAGGAAAATTTTTTTCCGACCAAACCGACACTCCAAAACCTACCAAAATGGCCTTCAGCCTACCAAAAAATTTTTTTTCACAAAATGTCATATTTATCTCGTTGTTGTTGATTTCAGCAATTTCAGGTTCTGGAAGCTTATGCCTTTTGATGACAAATCTAGTTGTATGAAATCATTGCATACGCATTTATGTATATATTAAAATAAATCTATTAGTAAAGCATGCTAATAACTTACCTATCCATTTTCGTTTTTGTTATTATTCAAAATCTAATAAAATATTTCCACTGACTGAGCAAAAACACCAAACTCTGCTAATATAGAATAGTTACAGGTGGTAGGAATTTCGACAAAGCGGCTTTTGGCGCAATACATGTTTGAATGTATAAGAACGAATTACAAGAACAAACTCCAATTGCACATTAGCAAACAGTGAGAAAGAGAAAACGTCAAAAGTTTTTCCCCACAGTGCTGTCGCAAAGTGACAAAATTCAGCAAATCAGTGATGTTACTTCAACAAAGGTGAAAACCTACCAAAATTGAAATGTTCCGTCCAACCTACCAAACGGAAAATTTCCTACCAGTTTTGGTAGGAAAAGTCCAATTATCACAACCCTGCATGCTCTTTGAAAATACACTGCGACATATAATCAAAGAGCATGTATGAATAAGAGGCGTCAGTTCGCTCTTTTGAAAATCGGCAGAATTTTTACTCGTATGTTCGATGCTACGAATAAGCGGCGTCAGTTCGCTCTTTTGAAAATCGGCAGAATTTTTACTAGTATGTTCGATGCTACTCGATGTTTTCTATTAGAGTTTCAGCGATTCCTCTTTGGGCTTTGTCCTTAAAATTTCCTAATTATATGAGTTAAAGTTTGTATTTTATGAGTGGGAATTGAGTAAACCCAAAATTTAAACAAACGGAATGAGTTGAATAAACTACTAATTTTAATGCAATGGTCGTGGATTTTGACGTTCGTTTGCCAAAAAATGCAAGTATTTTACAGGAATATATTTTTGATGCAAATATTTAATTAAATGATACAAAATGCTAATTCGAGATTTCCGATCCTAAATCTACGTATATTTATGACTTCCGCCCTTTATTAAAAAATTTTTGGTTTGTTAATGTTCAATAGGTAATTTTTTTAAATAGCATATTTTTAAATTATAGTCGTAGGTATATTATTTATAAAGGTAGGTAGGTATACAGTTTCTACCTTTCACACATTAAAGCTGTAATTATTCGATCTTTTTAGCTTTGATAAATAACGATTTCATTCATAAATCAAATATTATTTCCTGATGAAGTTGAGATGCAATTAAAATCTGACAAAATTCTTAATTTCCAGCTTCAATTCATATTGAGGGTATTCAGTGACGGAGTAAACTTAAATTCAGCTCGGCTATGTGCTCCAAATTTTTAATTTATTAACTTCATAGGTACTTTGCTAGGCAACCAGCATTGTATATTGGATAAAATTCTGACCCACTATACAGAAAGTTCCAGGTACAAGTACCGGGACAGGTAACATGAAGAAACAAAGTAAAACACGAGATATATACATGCAATATGTTGATATTATTACTATATATACCAATATATTGGAAATCTTTACAAAAATTTAAACAAAAAAATACAGATATTGACCAGCAATTGGTATAAATCTATACTAAAACACGAAAAACTTATTATTCAAAATTTTCTGGTAATTGTTTCCTTTAGAAGACAACTGCTAAAACACGTCCGAAATTATCGGGAAAGGTATCAAAAGACGCGTTTTGACCTCAGTAACTATAATCTGGAAGCGGATTTTTGCGTTTTTGTTTCAGTGAAGAGATATTTGCAATCAAAGTTGAAAATTTTATGTCAGTTTCATGTGGTTTTTGTAATCACAGATTAGGATGTACCGAAAAGTGCAAAAAGTGTGTTCTGCGCAGAAATACTGTAGACCGCGTAGCCGGTGTTGGACCGGCTAAGGGTTATTTTTTTTAAGCGCGGCCGTAGGCCGCCTGCGCAGAAAGGTGATCTGCACATAAATACCTTGGATCAAGCCCCCTATTTGGGATCGGACCTGGGTAATTTTTGGGTTTTTTGCGAATAACTTTTCACTGAAACAAAAAATTGAAAATCCGCTTCCGGATTGTTGATACCGAAGTCAAAACGCGTTGTTTGATACCTCTCCCGATATTTTTGGACGTGTTTTAGCAGTTGTCTCCTAAAGGAAACAATTACCAATTTTCTATATATTTTTCATATATTTCATACAAAATTGGCATTTTTATTTTAAACGTGCCAAAGTATGCAGTATATTTCGTTTCTTAAATTTCGCTTTGTGATGAGAACCTTTAAAAAAGTAGATCGCAGTAGCAGCGCCACTGATTTGCTCGACAATGTTGTACTAATTATCAATTTCACCCTTTCGGCACCAGCTTCCTTTGTGACTGCCTTTTGCAAATTTGGATATTTTCGAGAATTCTATGCTATTGACATTTCTGAAATGTAAAATAAAAGCGTAGTCAACCGACTAGCTAGAGTCTTGCCAAGTTACACACCATAATACATGAAAATTGTAAGGATTTTGCGTTTTCACTAGTAATTTATTTAGTCCCCCTTTTCTTGCATGTTACTAAAAGCTGCAACGGCAACATTGTTATTCACTGTCGCACATGCATATGTATTTATGTGTGAATGTTCATATCGCATGGATGTTATGTGGAATGTTTGCATTTTCGCTATGTCTATGAAAATTCAGAACATTCAACTGAGTTTTCGCGAAATTTGAATGTTTGCACATACAATATGTGGAAAAAATATGTTTCCATTTACATTTTTTTCTTTTCTAATGTGTTACATCTTCTATCTTAAGAGTAGATTTCTGTAGTTCATAAAGAGAGCACATGTATGCATATTTCTCTAATGTAGCCATAACGGTACTTTTAATTTATTGTGAGTCCAAGGTACCCACGTTGAAAAAGTTTGTTTCCAAAGTAAACACGTGGCAAAAAGACGTCTTTATCAGGCTCTAAATTTTTCAAATTTATTCCGAACGCTAATTAATTAATTTTATAACCATAATCAACTCTTGACTAGTAATTTTTGTGGTAAGTTGTCGTTTATTAACATTTTTTTTATATCGTACTGTAGTGCACTTCTTTTTTAAGTTGAAATATGAAATTTCAGCAAAATGGGAAAATGTAAGCATCTAACCACTGAAGAACGCAAAGCAATCATAAACCTTTACAAAGATGGCAACAATTTGCGGTATATCGGTAAGAAATTTGGAAAATCGCACACAGCGGTGCGAAAAGCTATTGTAATGTCTTGATAAATTATTTTGTTACTTTTATTTTATATCCTAAGCAAAGTGAATTGCTCCTGGCAGGATCGCCATGTAATGTGATTGAATCGCTGATGTGTAGCGTATGATCAGAATTGATTGTTCTTTATTCAAAAGCTTTCTCTTTTATACATTTCTAGCTTAACTTACGTATACAAACTTACACTAATACTTAGACACTAAAAGTATTTGCATTGTGTGCAATGTCAGCACATAATTTGGTAGTTCACGTTGACCAACCGATAGTGTCGATCAGTCGTGCTGATCGATACGTGTGTTGGTCAAAGCGACGCATTGAGTAATGGGTTGACAATTTGATAGGTGTCAGTTGGTATATGCTGTTGAACTCCCGTGGGTTCAACATAATTTAAGTGGGTCAATATTTGAAGTGCATTGACAGTGAAAAGCATTCTGAGTAATGCTACACCATCCGCCTTATGAATAGTCGTATACACTTGAAGGGAATTGTATACGACTATTAAAGCGACTTATTGACCTACTTAGGGTTTGTTTGCGTTTACAAAATTTTAATTGTTTTTCGGCTCTTATTGCCATTATTGCATAAGAATTTTTTTTTCACTTGTTTACATTTGTTTCTCGTTTGTCATTATTGCATTTATATATATTTTTTTTTCTTTTTATTTTCATTCGTTTACATTTATTTATTTAGTGTATAGTTGTATTTTGAACATAATATGTGGTTTTTATTTTCTTTGGCTTGTGCCTGTTTATTAAAGTGAGTAAACTGGATTGCTGGTGGTGAGTGGTGTTATACTGTTTTAAGTCTATTCTTATGAATTATGATTTCTTTTTTGTTTTTATTGCTATTTCCTATGCTATGTGGAATTAAAGTAAAATTGTTGTTCTTATCAATATTTTTAACTCTATATTGTCCATTATATCTATTTTCTAGCTTATGGGAGGCCTCTTCTCTAACTAATACTAAATCTCCTATGTTAATTTCCTCACTATAGCTGTTCTTATCATAATTCGTTTTTTGTTTTTCTTTAGCCTCTTGGACTAATTTCCTAGCTCTTTGCTCGGCTATTTGGAGTCTATATTTTACCTCTTTGTAGTAAGCTTCGTGATTGTATAGTGGGCTGATTATATTTTCTTTTAAAAACTCGTAATTTGGTGGGTTTTTTCCAAATATGAGTTCAAAAGGGCAATATTTATGTGTGGTGGATGGCGTCGTATTGTAGCAATACGCGAAATATTTGAGGTATTCATCCCAATCGTCTTTGTCACTGGATATGTATGCGCGTATAGATTCATTGAATGTTCGGTGACTGCGTTCTACAGTACCCAAAGTTTGATGATGGTACGGTGTTGAAGTTTTATGTTCAATTTTCAACAATTTACACAGTTCTTTGAATAAGCTATTTTTATATTCCGTGCCCATGTCTGTCAAGATTGTTTTCATTTGTCCATAAATCAATATGAAATGCTCGAACACGGCTTTAGCGACTGTTATTGAGTGTTTGCTTGGGACTGGGATAGCTACCAAATATTTAGTTAGATCGCATATAATGGTAACTGCATATTCGTTTCCATTTATCGACTTCGGTAAAGGGCCTACTGTATCGATTTGTACAATATCGAATGCCTTCGGAGGTGTCTCCGTTATTGTGATTGGTTCTTTGATATGTTTATTAATTTTATTTTTCTTGCAGTGGATGCAGTTCTTTATATATTTTCTTATATCATTTTTCATGTTCAGCCAGCTATACTTCTGCTTGATCTTATCTGTCATGCGATTTATTCCTGGGTGGCCACCACTAATAGGATCGTCATGATATTTATGCAGAATTTCCTTTATTTTCCCGGGATTTGTCACGTATATAACCTCTGGGGTTAGAGCTATTGTTAACTTTTTGAGAATTTTATTACCCATTTCTATAAATTTGCCTACTGCAGTATAATTCTTTTTAAACAATTTGCCCCCTAAGGACAACTGTACTTGTACAAGTCCTAAATTGCCGGCTTCTCTTTCGAGCCTGGTAAAGAATTGTCCTAAGTCAATCTTATCCTCAACAATTAGGTTGCTTGTATCAAAATTGCTACAAATTTTCTTTCCTTTTTTGAAATAAAATTTCGGAGGATTGAAAACGAGCTCGACATGTCTTTTTACTTCAAATTTATTTAGCGCTTCGTATATTTTGGGGTTCTCTTTGTGACTTTCTTTAATTTCAGTTTTATTACTGATCTTTTTAGCTGCTGATCTTGTTGTTATTTTAAATATTTTATTTGCTTCTACTGACATATCTTTTAAATTTGTAATTGTTATGCGGGATAATGCATCCGCGATATGATTTTCTTTACCAGCTATATACTCCACTTCAAAATCGTACTCTTCTAAATCTAGTCTTACTCGTGTCAGCTTTGAGGAAGGACTTTTCATTGAAAATAGGTATGTTAGTGGGCGATGGTCGGTTTTAACTAGGAATTTTCTGCCATATACGTATGGTCTGAAGAAAGTTATGGCCCAATGGATTGCGGCTAGTTCTTTTTCTATTGTAGCCTTGTTGGTTTCGCCTTTTGTAAAGGACCTTGAAGCGTAAGCAATTGGTAACTGTTTGCCATCGTGTTCTTGGCTAAGGACTGCACCACAAGCGTATCCACTAGCGTCTGTTGTTATGCAAAATTCTTTTCCGAAATCTGGGTATTGCAAGAGTTTTGGACTAATTAATGCTTCCTTTAAGTAGACAAAAGCTTTTTGACATTCTTCTGTCCATTCGAAGGCAACATTCTTTTTGCATAGCCTAGTTAACTTTCTAGAATGTTCTGCAAAATTCGGTACAAATCTTCTGTAATAATTGCAGAAAGCTACGAATCTTTTAACTTCATCGGCTGTTTTCGGTATTGGATAGTTTTGAACGGTTTCAAATTTGCTTGGATCTGGTAATATTCCTTTGTTTGTGCATTTATGTCCTAAATAAGTTACTTCCTGACTGAAAAATAGGCATTTATCTGGATGTAATTTTAGGTTGTATTTTCGGCAAGTGGAGAATACGTCTCTTAGATTTTTTAGCATGTGGTTTTCGGAACAGCCTAATACAACTAAGTCATCCATGTAGAGAAATGCTTGGGATGGTTTGAGACCTGCGAATGCTAGGGTCATCATTCTTTGAAATGAATTTGGTGCTACTTTTAAACCGTAGGGTAGTCTTTTGAACCTATATGTGCCATTTTCGGCTGTAAATGAAGTTATATCCCTCGAATCTGGGTGTAGTTCGATTTGATGAAAACCTGACATAAGGTCCAGGCATGAAAAATATTTTGCTCTTCCAAGTTGGTCTAAAATGCCATCAATTCTTGGAAGTGGGAATTTGTCCGCTGCTAGCTTTTTATTTACTTGTCTGTAATCGACCACTAGTCTCCATCTTTTTTCTGTTTTTCCTGGAAGTGATTTTTTAGGGACTAGTAGGATTGGGCTATTATATTCCGATATGGAAGGTTCTATTATATCATCTTCTATTAGCTTATTTATTTGTTTGCTGATTTCTCCCTTCTGGGTTTGAGGCAATCTGTAATTTTTTATGTAAACGGGGTTGTCATCCTTCATGTATAATTTCTGTTTATAGAAATTATTAGAGGAGATTGGTTCGGTTTCTAATGCGAATATGTCTATAAATTCCGTGCAAAGTGTTCTTAATTGAGGGTTGACGAATTTTGGAAAATTTTTTGTTAATCTTTTTAATTTTTCTGTATCGGTGCAATTTTTACTGTGTGTTTGTGTTTTAATTAGTGTGTAATCATCTAAGTTTTCGGTATTGATTTTGTAATTTTGGATAGTTGTGTTTTTATGTGTAGTGTTAATGATTCTAACGAAAGTTTGATCCTTATTTGTTATTGTGTTTGCTATGAAAATGCCTTCAGATAATTCTTGGTGTGGGATAAAAATGTTTTTGTTATCGGTATTTACTTTAATTTGTCTAATAACTTCCGATCTAGCCGGAATTGTGATTGTGTTGACGGACAGACAATTTGTAAGATGCATTGTTATTGTTTGGGGAAAATCATATGGTCTTAGAATTAATTTATCCTCTGTTTTTCCATAGTCTAGAATGCAATTGTACTTTTTTATGAAATCCAGCCCTATTATTCCATCGCATGGAATTGGGAAATCGTCGTCTACGACATGAAATTTATGGTAAATAAGAAGGTCATCGCCTTTTAAGTCTGCTTTAATTGTGCCTAGAGTGCTGGTTATTCCCTGACCAATGCCTTTTAGATCTGTAATTTGTTCCGTATTTATTTTATGACTTTGATTAATTTGATTCTTTTTTATAATGGAGATGTCTGCTCCTGTATCGATTAAAAAGTTTGAAATTACATTATTTAGAGATGTCCTTGTTGCTATATAGCTGTTTAGATGTAAGTTTAGTACGCATATTTTTTTTTCTTTTACTCTTGAAGTGGAGCTTCTTGGTTTTCCGTCTGCGTGCAGCTGCGCACGTTACGGGTCTGGTTGTAGGGTCTGTTGCTATTTCGGGATTGTGATCCTCTTTGGTTATTGTTATAACTATTATTGTTGGTACTACTTGGTCTAGAATTGTTGTTGTACCTTGGTTGCGGTCTAAATCTCCTGTTTTGGTAATTCCCATAGTTGTTACTTCGGTAACCTCCACGGAAATTACTCCTGTACTGACCTTGTTGTCGTACATTTAAAATTGTATTAGAGCTGCCTGTAATTTCGGTGCAGCTGTTTGTAAATTTAGAGATTGCGTCGTTCATCGTTGTGAACGTTCCTGCTTGCATGATCATTTTGACCTTGTCATTAGAGCAGTTTTTGCACATGGCTTTGACTGCTGCCTGTGTTGCATATCTCGTGGCTAGGTCTGGGTTTAATCCATCCGAGATATACGCTCCTTCTAGCGACCTTGTTATTTTCTCTACTACCGCTGTGTACTGATTTGCAGTTTTGCTACGCTGCTGGATGTTCAGGAGTTTAGCGGTTAACACTTCTCCTGATTCACCCTTAATCGCGGTTTTTAATTTTAATTTTATTTGTTCTATCGTGCTTTCGTTGCTTATAAAATTCCTTGCCGTACCCTTCAGTTTTGTTTTTATCATGGTAATGGCCAATGCCTCGTGTGTATCCTTGATTTGCTCAAGTATATCGAGTGCATCTAGGAAACTATGTAGATTTTCCGGTTTACCATCAAACTCTGGTAATACTGACGAAGCAGTTTTGATAAATTCAACTACTGTTTGTGGCATTGTGACGTTTATTATTGGGACGTGTATTGGTTGAAAATTTGGTTTGCTTTCCTCTATTGATTGAGTCTGGGTCGTGGAATGTGTCGGAGTTGGGCTCTGAGCGCGGTCTGACAGTAGTAGATTGAAATCTATTTGAAGTTTTTCCTCAATTGTGGTTGGTATATTAAATTCTATATTATATCTTGATAAGGAAGATACAAGTTTATCTCGTACAACGAAGAAAAATTGGTAAGCTTATATTTGGTGTTCTGCAGTAAGTATGTTATTTACTGATTTAACTACCTGTCCTATGCTGTTCAGAGCTTCTAGAATTACGTTCAAATGCTTGACTATGGTTTCTGTTGTAATTGGGATACTTTTATTTATGCATTTGTAAGACTTAATTGCTTTTGTTTTTTCCTCATATAGTTTTTCGTGGATTTCTTCCCATTGATTCATTTCTTGTTATAGGGTGTTGGTTTATACGCGTTGTTGTACAGTGTTTAATCGTCTCAATTTATTTTTTATATAATTTTTGATTAAAATAATAATTGCGATAATTAAACATGTAACTATAAATGCGACCAAAACTACCCATTTATCAGACAGTTCTTCCTTATTTTCAACAGGTATAGGGTGTGGTTCGTACTTAACTATTCTATTTTCAGAGGTTTTCTCTGCTGAACTTTCTTTACCAACTTCATATCCTGCTATACCTACTAGAATGCTGTTTACAGCAATTTTCCACCATGCTTCCATTTTAAAACAGTAAAAAATTTTTCTTCTTACATTTTTATTTTTATTTACTCAGTTTCCTTATTAATCTATTTATTACTTCTTCTAATGTGGAAGGGTATACTAAGTCTTTCATTGTGGGTTCTCTACCCATTCCTATATAGGACCAAACGTGTTTTAAATATTCTAAATTTTTCCTGTTGCCTCCCTTGTTACGAGGTCTTGACCTTTGTATTCCTATTTCTTCGTTTTCATGCTCTAGCTTATCAACAATATCATTGATTAATTCATAATCAAGATCAGGTGGTAGTGCATTATCCATAAGAAATAGGTATTCCAATTTATTAACATTGATGAAAAATTTTGTCAAATTCTTTTTGAGTCTCAATCTCTTTCATTATTGATACTGACATGTAATTAAACTATTTATAATCCCTAAGCAAATTTAATTGCTACTGGTTTAGCGGCCATAAGGCGTGCTCAAATTATTCTAATATACTTATATTTTAATAGCTGCTATTCTTGCTGCCAGTCACCATATTTTGCGCTGCCAGTCTTGTTGAGTGTTGGGGTTTATTGTCATCAAATTATTCCACTCTTTTTTTTTTTGCACTATACCGCCAGTTGGGTTGCTTTTATTATTCCACCCTTTTTATGCCTTTATTTGTGAAGCCCATTCGACGGATTTGCCACCAGGTAAGTCCAATTGTTTACCCGCCGTATATAGCGGTTTCATGAAAAGCAGGTAGGTATCCGCATAAAACGGTGTAGTGTCTTCACCAGTTGTAGCATCTAAATTTTCCTCCTGTTTAGTGTTCAGTGTAGGCAGCTTATTAAATTCAAATTTACATGCTGAGAGCCAAAAACTGTATCTTCATCCTTAAACAATTGCAATAGAACGACCAAAACTGGCAGGATCGCCATGTAATGTCTTGATAAACTATTTTGTTAATTTTATTTTATATCCTAAGCAAAGTGAATTGCTCCTGGCAGGATCGCCATGTAATGTGATTGAATCGCTGATGTGTAGCGTATGATCAGAATTGATTGTTCTTTATTCAAAAGCTTTCTCTTTTATACATTTCTAGCTTAACTTACGTATACAAACTTACACTAATACTTAGACACTAAAAGTATTTGCATTGTGTGCAATGTCAGCACATAATTTGGTAGTTCACGTTGACCAACCGATAGTGTCGATCAGTCGTGCTGATCGATACGTGTGTTGGTCAAAGCGACGCATTGAGTAATGGGTTGACAATTTGATAGGTGTCAGTTGGTATATGCTGTTGAACTCCCGTGGGTTCAACATAATTTAAGTGGGTCAATATTTGAAGTGCATTGACAGTGAAAAGCATTCTGAGTAATGCTACACTATTGTGGCTTTCAAATCTGAAAAGCGAGTTTCGGCAAAGAAAAGGTCAGGTCGTCCGAAAAGTACTAGTGAAAGAATGCATCGACGAATAATAGAAATATCAAATGCTAATCCACTGCAGTCAGTGCCAAAATTTCGTTCTCAACTGATAAACGAAGGAAGAAATGCCCCATCAGTTTACACCATTCGCAACAGCCTCAGGGCAAGTGGTAAAAGAGGTTGCGTGGCACGCAAAATTCCATATGTAAGTCAAATTAATAGAACTAAAAGGATGCAGTTTTACGAAGAACATGTGCTTAAGCCACCAAACTACTGGTACAATGTCTTATGGAGTGATGAGTCGATGATACGATTACGTTATTCGCACGGCATGATAAGAGTTTGGCGTAAAGCGGGAGATGCACTCTCTTATAAATGCACTGTCCCCACTGTAAGATCTGTAGCGAAGGGTCTAATGATATGGAGTTGCCTTTCTGCTCAGGGAACAGGCAAAATAATAGTTTTGGAACGAAAGGTAAATGCAAATGTGTACCTTAAAATATTGGAAGAGACCGCAATTACAGACGGCAACCGACTTGCAGGGCCAAACTTCATCCTCCAGCAAGACAACGCACCCATTCATATGGCAAAAAAAGAAGTGCAATATCTATCGGAGAAAAATTTTCAGCCCAATTCTAAATATTCTCACGGAATAATTTTCTCTCGGATTTTTTTGTTCCCTCGGAAAAATTCCTCCAATTATGTTCTCCTAGGGAGAAGAATAATTGGGGAAGAGGAATTTCGAATTTTCGAAATCAGCTGTTGTGGCAATTGGCATGTTATACACGGATTTCTAAACTGGCTAACGAAATTTAAAAATGTAAATATTGTGAAGAATTCGTTTTAAAAAAAGAAAAAAAAATGTAAAACAACGTTTAGTGTTGCTTTTCATACGTTTGTGGAAGAAATTAAGCGACTAAGAGCCACAGGAAAATAAACACAGGATTATGAGATAGTACATACTCGTACACGCTAGAGTTGCCGGAAACGTTATCTACAATTTTTGTTTGTATATTTAATTTGCTTTCTGCTGTTTGCAGATTTAAAAAGTATTATAGAATAAACAAGCCCGGAACTCCTTAAATCGCACACTCAGCAACTCAAAAATACAAGTCAATACATCAAGTTTAAAAACAGCCATATCTGTTGTACATTTGTACTTTTCGATCTAAAATACATCGTATTCTATTATTTTAGTTTAGTATATACTTACACAACTATTAAAGTTTTCCTATAAAAATACAAGAAACATTCAATTTTATCCCCAGCTCCTTTCAGTTTAGCTGGTGAAAAAATTCCTCAAAACTGACAGCGAAATCTCCCTTTTCCTCAAATTCGTAATAGCTACTTTTCTCCCTTAACTGGTTTTCCTTTTTTCGAACATTATTCAGAATAAGAGGAAAGGGAGGAGTGAAAAAATTCCCAAGGATTTTTTATTCAGAATACGAGGAATGGGAGAGGGGAAAAAATCAGTGCGGAATTTTCATTTAGAATTGGGCTGATTACTGTCCTGAAGTGGCCACCGCAGAGTCCGGACCTATCATTAATAGAGAACGCATGGGCGATTCTGAAAATGCGGATATCTGAGGCAGCACCTCAAAATTTAAGGCAACTCAAAGAATGTATTGAGTCAAAGTGGCAGCAAATTAGTGCAGAAGATTGCAAAAAGCTTATTGACACAATTCCCGATCGAATAGCAAAGATGTCTCTTCGAAATGGAGGTCATTGCGGTTACTAATGAGTTTGAAAATTTAGTTTTTCTACTTCAAATGTTGAATATTTTTTAGTTTTTATTAAAATAACTACCTTGAGAATTGTTTTTGTTTGATCGTACTTTTTTCGTGTAAGTTCTTGAAATAAACTTAAAAACAAACATGACCTGTTTTCAAAAGGGTCACAGCATTAAAAATTTTGGGTGTCGGAAAATGTAAGGAGGCTTTGAAAACTTATGTTTTCCACATACTGTATATCCTTCATTCATTCAACGATGGCAGCAGCCTTGGACATACACAAATATGTACATACATATATTAGAACGCTTAATACGTATTGACGTTTATACGAACCAAATTGTATTGAATAATAAACATTTTCTTATCAAGTCTGATTATGAATGAATATTTTTTTGGATAAAATTATTATATTAGTGTTATTATAAAAAATAATAGGTTATGGCTAGGTATTTTTAAATAAAATTCGGGAAAAATATATAGAATTAGGTATGAATTTTTTCAAAAAGATAGGTATGACAAAATAGATTACCTAACTTCAATAAAAATCAACAATTGCCATTAGAAGTAGGTATGACTTTTTTGAAAACTATGGACTTGTGAATTTTTTTTTTGAAAATTTAATTCAAATTCGGTAAAAAACTATAAAAGTTTTAAATTAAATAAATATAATAATATTACTGAAATAGTCTGTATATTTCAGCTATTTGATATCTATTTCTACTTTGCATATTAAGGTTTTGTATAGCAGAACAGTTTGCAATCAAATATTTCATACTTGTAAGCATGCCTTGCATATCTTGAAGCATGCTTTTCATATCCAGTTGAAAATTTTATTTTGTTGTATTTTCAATCTAAAATCCGTTTTCTAGTTAAAAAAAATTAAATATTATAAAAAAAAAAAATTTGTTTTCTTCCTTGTGATGGGTCTGGTAAGCCAAACCACAATATCAAATGGAAGCTTGCATGCATATTTTATGGAAATAAAAATAAAAATATCTTCAAATATCTATTGGAAAACATTTTCAATTAATAAAATGAAAATATTCCATTATTTTGATATTAGTCATATTTAATATTTTATTTCCATTAAGTTGATCAATTTGCACAATCATAATAGGCAAATATCCTAACTTCACGAAAACGCAATGTCCGGAAAGACTCAACTTCATCAAACACTCAATAAAGTAAGCTACTCAAAATAAAAATTTTTTACTCATTCAATCAGCTGATATTTGGCAAAGTCACTCTAAATAAATTAAGAAAATGCGCAAAAGGGAATGCTTGAAACCCTTATAGATATCGGCGAGCAAGTTCAGCGAGTAGCTCTGCTCGAACATACGTGTTGGTGCCTCTTATTAATACATGCTCTTTGATATAATATACTGCAAATACATAAGTTTTCCACTCTTTTAATTGACTCGTCTTTTACTTTCTCTACTTTATTCTCATTGTATTGCTCGCCAACTTTTCGCACTTCTTTTATTATTAATATTGCTTTTTTAACACTTCTAAATTTTCTTTATTTGAAATGCTAAAATTACCTACCCTTTATATTAACTCATCCTTTTCTGATTTGCATTGTTATATTTTCCAACACTTTTTTATTGCTTTTTCATTGTTGTAAATCAGTGAACTAATTTTGTTATTGTGGTATTTTAGCAACATTTCAAATTTTGTTTTCTGCTCACATTTACTTATTCACTTTGAGACTTTTCGCTATTGTTATCATTTATTTTAAAGCATAATCCAAATGAGAGATGTAATTCATACAATCATAACAGATAAAACGCATATGGGCACCTAATCAAACCTCCTAGACACTCTTCTACTGATGCACAAGCTAAGGTTTTGTGGTATACTCTCCCACACAAACAATCACAATGCAAACCAGTTTCCCCTCTTATGCCTTTTTGACATTTATAGTACTCTATTATTATGGGGCCGTGTGCAGAAGTCCACGCAAGTGGGGAAAGTTTCTGATCGCCATTCACTTGGGAATGGCCAGAGCGATTCTTTTGCATGCGGTTCAAGCAGCTCACTACTTCCGGGCTTTGCGCCCAAGTATCCTCTGGGTAACCACCGAACACCCGTTTGGTGGTGAGCTAAACGTGAGAAGGCGACAACCTGGTAAGGCCACTCCGACATAATCGGTTTAAGGGCTTGCTGGGCGGGTTCAAAGAGCAGCGTCTGATCACCATGTGGTGCGGCTGCAAGCGGGCGTCTGTCTTGGATCAAGCGGCTCGCTATACAAACGTGTAATAGAATTCAACTTCGTGAAACGGGTTGTGCGTTGGGTTTGGGACCCACCACATAAAACAACGTTCCAATGAAATTCAACAACAAATCCTCGGATATGAGAACCCCTTTTTTAGATGACAACACCCGCAAACGAAATAAGGATTATGAGATAAGGGCATGTACCTGGAATGTCCGGTCCCTTAATGGGGAAGGTACCGCTGCCCGGCTGGTTGAGGTCCTGAGGAAAGCAAAAGCTGACATCACCGCCATACAAGAGATGCGATGGACGGGGCGAGGAAATACGATAAGAACACCTTGTAACATCTACTGGAGTGGGCATGAAGACAAGCGCAGATTCGGCGTGGGATTTGTGGTGGGAGAGAGACTCCGTCACCGAGTACTGTCGTTCACACCCGTGAACGAGCGTCTCGATGCAATCCGCATAAAAGTACGATTTTTCACCATATCGTTTATCTGCGCTCATGCACCGACGGAAGAGAAGGACGACGTGGAAAAGGATGCATTCTACGAGCGCCTGGAAGAAGCATACCAGCGCTGCCCCCGTCATGATATCAAAGTCGTGCTTGGCGACTTTAACGCCAGGGTGGGTAAGGAGGGTGTATTCGGCCCCACTGTCGGGAAGTTCAGTCTCCACGATCAGACTTCGCCAAATGGATTCAGGCTGATCGACTTCGCCGGTGCCCGAAACATGGTCATATCCAGCACTAGGTTTATGCACAAGAAGATCCATCAAGCTACATGGCTGTCCCCCGATCGAAAAACACGCAACCAGATCGACCACGTTGTGATAGACGGACGGCATGCTTCCAGCGTTTTAGATGTTCGCACAATACGAGGACCTAACATCGACTCTGATCACTAACTAGTAGCGGCCAAGATTCGTACCCGCCTCTGTACGACAAAACAGGTGCAACAAAAAACGCAGGGAAAGCTGGACGTCGAAAAGCAGATCGCCTCTCACACCTGCTCCCCGAGGGCATAATTCAACCTAGTGGAATGCATGAGCAGTGGGATCATATCTCAGGAGCACTTCGTACCGCAGCCGAAGAAGAAATTGGATTCCGGCGAACGCGAAGAAACAACTGGTATGATGATGAAGAGTGCCGCGCTGCAACCAAAAGAAAGGACGAAGCCTACAAGGCAACGCTGAGATCGAATGCAACGAGGAGTGTGTGTGAACACTACCGCGAGTTGAAGAGGGAAGCGAGGCGGCTTTTCCGGGCGAAAAAAAGAGAGGCAGAAAAGCGTGAAATAAAGGAGCTTGAGATGCTGGCCAACGGGAATAATGCCCGAAAAGTCTATCAAAAAATTGGGCGAATGACAGAAGGTTTTAAACCCGGGGCAAACTCCTGTAAGAATGAGAACGGCGACCTGGTGGCCGATGTTCAGAGAGCACTCAGAATATGGAGAGATCACTTCTCTGCCCTTTTAAATGGAGAAACTGAGCAAGAAACCAGAGAAGATGCCGAACCCGAGCCCACAATCGAAGATGATGGAATTGACGTTCCACAACCCGACTATGATGAGGTGCGAATAGCAATATCCCGATTGAAAAACAATAAAGCAGCTGGCGCTGATGGTTTGCCTGCTGAGCTATTCAAACACGGAGGCGAGGAGCTGGTAAGGCGCATGCATCAGCTTCTATGCAGAATATGGTCGGATGAATGCATGCCTGAAGATTGGAATCTAAGTGTTCTCTGCCCAATCCACAAGAAGGGCGATCCTGCAAACTGCGCCAACTATCGCGGAATCAGCCTTTTGAATATCGCATATAAAGTCCTATCAAGCGTATTGTGCGAAAGACTGAAGCCTGATGTGAACAGACTGATTGTACCTTATCAGCGTGGCTTCAGACCTGGTAAATCTACCATCGACCAAATTTTTACAATACGAAATAGTAAAGGACTTCGTTTACCTGGGAACCAGCATTAACACCAACAATAATGTTAGCTTAGAAATCCGACGAAGAATTACTCTTGCAAACAAATGCTACTGAGTAGGCAATTGAAAAACAAAGTCCTCTCTCGACGAACGAAAATAACACTCTACAAGTCACTCATTGCACCCGTCCTGCTATATGGTGCAGAAGCGTGGACACTAACGACATCTGATGAGGCGGCTTTGGGAGTATTCGAGAGAAAGGTTCTTCGAAAGATTTGTGGACCTCTACGCGTTGGCGACGGCGAGTACCGAAGAAGATTTAATGATGAGCTGTATGAACTTTACGCAGACGCCGACATAGTTCAGCGAATTAAAACACGGCGGCTTCGCTGGCTAGGCCACGTAGTGCGAATGAGCGAAGATGCTCCAGCCCAGAAGGTATTCTTATCGGCACCCGCCGGTGGAAGCAGAGGAAGAGGGAGACCACCCCTCCGATGGAAGGACCAAGTGGAGACCGATTTGCGATCCCGCGGTGTTTCCAATTGGCGCCAGTTGGCGCAACGAAGAAACGACTGGCGAGCTTTGTTGGACGGTCAAAATCGCCCAGGCGGTTAGATGACCATTTAAAGAAGAAGTACTCTATTATTAGACTCGATTCTTTCTCCGCTTATATTTTATGTTTTTCCTTTTATCTTTTTTACTTATTTAATTTTGCGTCCTTTCGCTTTATTTATATTTTTAATCACTTCGGCCCATCTGCACAACGATAATTTATATTTTTAACTCAGAGTTAACGCCGAATGTGGGGTAAACTCATACGTTTTTGACCACTTTTCAAATTAACTCTGGGTTAAAAAGATAACTTGCCGTTGTGCAAGTGGGTCTTACAGCTAAACCCTACTAAACGCACAGCGTTTGCCGACGCACAAAAGTTTTAAATTGACTTGAAACGCACGGAACTCAATTTCGGTTGCTCTCATACAGTTTCTATTGGCACGAGATATTTTTGAAAAAAATTAACGCCATTTTGACGTAATCAACAAAAATAAAATTTTACAGGGGCAGGTTTTTTAGTTTACAAATACGAAAAATGTTGAAGCAAAATGTAACTTACATCATAATTGCCTTTGTTTTATTTTTGTAACGGTACATATTACAGTTGTGATATATTATGAAGCGGTTTAAAATAAGCAGAATTTTCGATATCTGTAAAAATTCGGGGTTTAAAAATTTTGTTGGTTACGCCAAAGTTGCTGTAGAGGCGCGATATGGTTGAGCTGTTAGGCTTTCCTATTTAGAGCGTAAACACGACCGTCTTTTCTCATGCCCGCAATACAACATTTGACTTTACTTAAAAAAAAAAGAATTTTAAAAACAATGTATCTTATTATCTTTGTTATCAAACCTCTCTGTTCGTTTCTTGAATTAGCAGTGTTATCATATCTTTTGTTAAACTAATTTCTAATTTTCAGGCTATTCTTTCCTTGTTACTTGGATAACGTCATTTGTAATGGTTATTGTCCATGAACGTGTGCCTGACATGAAGCGGTATCCACCGTTACCAGACATTTTTCTCGACAATGTGCCGCACATACCATGGGCATTTCATATGTGTGAAATCACTGGCACATTGCTATTCATAATTTGGTGCTGCGTTTGTATCTTCCATAAATATCGTGTTGTACTCTTACGGCGTTTCTTTGCTCTTGCTGGTACAGTCTTCTTGCTTCGTTGTGTAACAATGTTGATAACTTCGTTAAGTGTCCCAGGGACACATTTGCAGTGCAATCAAAATGACTACGCTGTGGACGATACAGAGTAAGTATGGAATTTAATAAAGACGATGTCAAAGATACCAAAATTTTTTTCGCAAAGATGTAATTTTCTTTAATACTAAGTTTAAAAAAAAAAATTTATGGCGCGATATATAACAGGCATTTCATCGTAAACCTCCGGGGAGATGTTTGCGTTGAGCTTCTCTTCCAATTTGCGGTATGCTGCCTTGAAATTTTCCCTACAAGTTGGCGGCACCTACAGTTTCTTCCGACTCCGAACGGTATCTGCAAAGATGCATTTTTGCTGAGAAGCCTTCCATGGCAGAAATACACTCGGAGGGTTTGCCAAACCACTGCCGACTCCGTATTGAAAACACTTTTTCAACCCACTTTTGATGTTACCTGTCCCGTGACTCCAACCTTGCACCTTCGGTGCGGTCAATAATAAGTTATAGTCAATGAAATTCTTCACAAGTCTTGTCTAAAATATGTTTTAATATACTTAAGGTTTTGAGTTAGAACGCGCGGAATTCGAACCGTAAACCTAAAATTGCAAATTTCATTAGATTCAAAACCACGAAATTAAACAAAAAACACTTGACTAATACAACTGTAGGAAGTTAAAATCACAACATTGCAGGCCCGTCAAAATACACTCCTCTCCACGGATCAATGTTTATAGGTCGAAATTATATGCAATTTACATACATATGTATGCGGTTTGACGGTCTCTCCATTTTACTACTTGATAATAATTATTATTGAATTATTTTTGATTTTAATGGAAAATTGCAAAAGCAACAAATATATACAGGCTATAGTTATAGTAATATTTAGAAAACAGCCACAATTTTATTATCAACTGGTATTGAGCTCGTCAAACTTGATAATAATTATTGAATCATTATTTTTGATTTTAATGGAAAATTGTAAAAGCAACAAACATATACAGGCTATATTTGTAGTAATATTTAGAAACCAGCCACAATTTTATTATCAACTGGTCTTGAGCTCGTCCAACTTAATAATAATTACACTGGTCTACAAATTCGATCTTTTTTCACCCCCTAATTCCGAAATTCGAAGTTATTTTTGATTCTATGGTACCGTTTTTTAGATATTTACGATTTACCGTTATTTAAAAAAAAAAAAAGATGGCTCCAATTAATCATATATATCTCAAAAACAATTTGAGCAATTCCAAAACGGTTTGAAAAATTTAAAAGTTATAAACAATCCATACAAAAAGTTTCGCTAGGCCTTGTAGATTCAATACGGATTTTTACCTTTTTTTCTTGTAAAAATATGAAAAAATGTGTACTTTGCGAGGAAGGATATCGAAAACTTTTTATTTTTTTTCAGATATTTTTTCTTCTCTGTAAGCTCGGGTTTATTACAAAAAAAATAAGATTTCATCCAATAAAATCGAAAAATATAGCCATATAATACTTAAGTACCCTACAAATATTAGCATATGTACATATGAGACGATTACAATGTATGTAAGTTTTGTCTCTATGATCTTATTTTATACTTCAAAAAGTTATTTGTTTTGTTTTGACGCTTATTTAGATTAGGATCGGTTTCTCTTATGAAACCAAGAGTAGTCACCCATCATTGCGACATCCCAGAATCCGTGATACCGACTTTCAATTAACTTCATTTACTGATAAAACCGTTCGCCATGGTCGTCACCAAGATTTTGCGGAAAAAAATTTTAATCGGAGTGCAGAAAATGAATTTTTAAAGACATATTTACTCCTGAAAAGAAAATAAATAAGTAAATTAGTGACACATTTGTGTGTAATTTTCTTAGGCTGGATTCATCGTTCAGTTCCGAACAAATTTTTTGTTTACATTTTACTCGTTCTTTTCCACTTCCACAGAATGAGAAGAGAACGAGCAAAATATAAACAAAAAATTTGTTCGGAACTGAACGATGAATTCAGCTTTAGGGCCGTTTTTCATGTAAACTTTAAAATTTTCATACAAATTTTTTGTTTATCGGGCAGATAAGTTTTAAAGTATGTTTTTTATTTACCCATTTTCGCATAGTTCTTGATTAAGTCGTTCACTATCATCTCGTAGTTAGGACTTTTGCGTTTGCCTAAAAAAGAAGCAACGACCTTTTCAAAAGAATCCCACGCTGCTGCCTCCACTGGTGGCAATAGTTCTTTGAATTGGTTATTCTTTAACATCTTTCTATTTTGCGGCCCAACAAATATGCCTTCCTTTATCTTGGCTTCTGAAATCTCTGGAAAGATGGTTTTTGAATGACGGAAGGCTTCGCCTTCTTTGTCCAAAGCCTTAACAAAGTTTTTTATAAGGCCGAGCTTGATGTGGAGCGGGGGTAAAATAATTGTTTCTTTCTTTATAAGAGGGAAGTATTTTATGTTATCCACACTTTAAATTCGATTCGGTCTGACCAATCGTTTATGATGTAGTGGTCTTGACGAGCTCGGCTATCCCATTTGCAGAGAAAGCAACAGTATTTTGTGTACCCACTTTGTAGACCGCATAACATTCCAACCATTTTTCAATCATGCTCTTCATATTTGATAAGTTTAAGTAATTTTTACATTATCTCGTAGGTTTCCTTCGTATTTACTGCGATAGGGATAGACGGCTTTTGGTTGCCAATATGTAATAATACGGCCTTCAAACTTAGTTTATTGCCGTCTATGAACAATCGCCGCTCTTTGGAATCATATGGTTCACCAAACTGTTTGAATAAGCCAATAATGTCTTTGTAGTAACAAATACTGTCCTCCTTCATATAGAACTTGGAAAATGGTTCGTGACGAGCTCTATAATATGTTACCTTAACATCGGATGAAAGGAATTTAAATTATTGCATACGAGAGGCGTATAGCTCGGCCTTTACCTTGGACAATTCCAAATCTCTTATCCAATCATTGAGTTGTGCTTGTGGCAAAGCGTTTCTTTCGTTTTCCGTGTGAAGTTAAGTACAATTTGATGCTGCGTACTCAGAATCTGACTGACTGTCAAATGCTGATGTTGACAATCAAACTGGAACCGGAACTAAAGTTGAATGTGGCAATGGCAATGTAGTTAGATGAGCAACTTCCGTTGCATTTGGTACTGGCAATGACGCTGTAGATACGCTGGCATGCGTTACTTTTCTTGACTTTCCAACCACAAATACTTATGTAGTACAAATATAGCAGTCCGTCGAATGGCAAGTCCGTTCCCTCCACTTCATTAATGTACTAAATATCATATGTTGCCTGAGTAGATAGTTTCAGAACTTAGTCAGATATGCATTAAAAAGTAGAAAATTCCTAAATTTTACTGCGCACCTTTTTGTTCCGGATCCTGAATGAATCAATTCGATTCGACATGTGGTGCACACAGTATTCGGTGTCCATGATTGTGCCAAAATACTTATGGTATGTAACTTTCAAAGGATTTGAAAACACACGTCGCATCCTTTTAACAATATATTGACCGCAGATGAAACAGAACACATGTGGATCATTTTTAGACTCAAACTCTTGCGCCCTTTTATTCATATTATTTTTTTAAGTAAATTGTGGGTTATAAAATGCACTTATAGGCTGAATAGTATCCGGTGATCCTTGCAGATTTTATGAAGGAACAATTCGCATTTACTTCTATTTATACTCAGATCAAATAAACAAGAGAAAGAAAACACTATCTGCTTTAAAAAATTAGCTCTTGCTTCAAATGTATCTGGGTTTGAAATTTTAAAGTTTACCTACTTGAGAAAACGGCATTAACAGTTTTTTGTATATAATAACCCTTCGAAAATCTACCTATGTACGTACTAACTAATATATGAAGCTTATAACTTTTGTACTAGTCCATCGATTTTATTGGATGAAAGCTTATTTTTTTTGTAATAAAACAGAGCTTACAGAGAATATCTGGAAAAAAGTAAAATGTTTTCGATATCCTTCCTCGCAAAGTTCACATTTTTTATATTTTTACAAAAAAACAAAAAAAGGTAAAAATCCGTATTGATTGGTCATTATCTTCGAACCTACAGGGCCTAGCGAAAAGTGGTATGCACTGTTTATAGCAAATTTTATTAGCTTCAAAATTTTTTTAACCGTTTTGGAATTCCTCAATCTGTTCTTGAGATATACATGATTAAGTGAAGCCATCTTTGTTTTTTTTTTTTTAAATAACGGTAAATCGTAAATATCTCAAAAACGGTACCATAGAATCAAAAATAATATCGATTTTCGGAATCAGGGGTTGGTTTTACATACGAATTTCCTATTCCCGTCTGGTGGTTTTTGGCTGTAGACCAGTGCTATTATTGAATTATTATTTTTGATTTTAATGGAAAATTGTAAAAGCAACAAACATATACAGGCTATTGTTGTAGTAATATTTAGAAAACAGCCACAATTTTATTATCAACTGGTCTTGAGCTCGTCAAACTTACAAAAATAAAAAATTTTTTAGCTAAAATATTAAGTAGTTTTTTTTTAAAACTAGGCTTTAGAAGAAAATAAATGTTATGGTAATTGTTTTTGCAGCAGTGCTCGAATTTTTATGTTTGTTTGTTAATTGATATTAGAGGAAAAATTACAACGATATGCACAGCGATGGTATGGGATGACATGTTTCGAAGTGCCCAACTTCTCATCAGCCCCTTCTCGGACACTGGGATACGCACCCAAGTGTCTGCACCGCTGTTAGATTACTCTAACAACTAAGCTTTGATGCCCTATAGCGTCACTATGCATTTTCCCTCTAATGTGCCATTTGCCTTTGTTACCATTTGCTTGATCCTCACGCATCCCCTTACGAAGGGAACATAGGGCTCGGTGACCCGCTGGGGTACGCTTGAAGGCCGGCTCAGCTCGCCGGGTTGGGGTGGGTGTTTATGGGTCACCTCAGATGTACTCACCTGCAATCGTACCAATAAGAAAAACTCGTACCCTCTACGCTACTGTTATCATTGCCAACACCACTTACTCGCACGTCCTCCATCACGATGCGCTATCGCCGTCATTGCGGTTTGCCTCCAATCTCGAGACCGGCCTTCCGCCATCTTCACCCTCCCTACCTTTGACAACCTTGGCCCGCGACGGTTGTCCCATAGATAAATCCGTCCTTATGTTCGTCTGTCTAGTCGCGACTCAATCACCCCATTCCCTGTAATCATCACACAAATCTTTCTTCAGTAATTCATCTCCTTTAATAACTCAAATCAAGCAACATCTTAACTAGTAATCTTAACTAAATATAAAATTATGAGGTATCTCTACCTATTCCAACACTCCTCTTCCCTTCTCTCATAAACCAACTTAATTAAATTTACTTTACAATGTATAGGTTATACTGAATTTCACCCCACACACTTTTGATAATGTGCATTTAATTTGTTTTAGGACGGCATTCGATACTAAAATATCAATACTTTTTACAGAATGCCTTACCTTTTCTTTCTTTTAATATTAACAGTCTTAATTTAATTTAAGTTAAAATTGTAATTTGAATACAAATGTTTATTTCAGAAAGAAAAATGAATAAATCAATCAATCAATCAATCAATGGGTCGTAAACAATCTTGACCATCATAGTGCTCTTCCTAAGCTAATATTACATACCTAAGGTACACAGCCACCGGCTGAACCATTATTCAAATTCATATTTTTGATACCACGCAGTTATTTGTAAATCAGAACATTAGGGTATATCTAGAACTAATTATGATTATGTCCACCTTCAATTCGGTGTACATGTGCATGTAAGCGTGCTTATATGCTCGCATGTATACATGGCTCTATGTAATTCACATTAATATAATCATATTTCATTCGTCATTAAATGCTAATATTGAGGTTCCAGGTTTCCAGCCTTTGAGGGGTTGACAATTTCACGAAGACATCCTGAACCTCACTCAAAACTGCTTTGCAGAATAATGCATGAATTTTAAAGATATTATTTACATACAACGCAAACATCATCGCGGTGGTTCCACTGACTGACAAACTACCACACGATGTGCTCTTACATCTGCATCTTTGCATTCAATGGCAGACCACAATAACTTACATACATATATGAAAGAGTATCAGGCACTTGCTGACACGCAATCGTTTGAACTCATTGATTCTCGCTTTCGGCTCTCGCTTGAGTGACCAGTTTATTTGAGACCATCTCGCTCACTGCCGACCGCCTTATCGCATTTGTAGCAACGCAGATCGTGGAACTGCGAATCGCATTCCTGCTCCGTGTGCTTTCGTCCCGCTGCCGCATTCGAGGGTCTTCCGTCTTTCACCATACTGTTGTGTCCTTTTCTGTTAAACGCTTCTATGGCCAGAGGTGTTCTTGTGGTCTTCTCCCTGCAGTAGCTCGATCTCGTCGACGTCAATCCTTTTTGCAAACTTACGCTCGTGCTCTTCGAAATGCTTTTCTGCTCGTCTACACTCAGATTTTAATTCCGCAAGTGTCGTGATCTGGCAACCGAAGATGAGGTTCTTGACCCTCGCCTTCAAGTTCTTGCGCATGAGGTTTACCAAGCTTCTTTCGAGCATCGGCGTTTTCATAGTCAAAGCCATGCCGCTCACGCAGGCGTAGAAGTCGTCAAATGACTCCCGTATATCCTGTTTTCTTTCATTCATCGCCTGTCTGATTTCTTCGTCACAGTCGGCCCTCCGGAAATGGTCCACCAGAGCCTCCCTCAGGTGGTCGAACACGTCCTCGTCCTCGTCAGCATGCTCTTCCATATACAGCCAAAACCATTCATGTGCCGCTCCGCTCCGCTCACTAGCAAGTGAAAGTTCGCGTATAGGTCTTCCGACGATATTCCGTGCCGTTTCTGGAGAGTATCTACTCTAAATAGAAATCTCTCGATGGGAACTGACTTGGCATTACCCTCATATTTCAAGCCCCAGTCCCTGATTGTTTTCGCCTTCGTTTTACTACCGTCCGAGCGCGCGTGTCCGCTCTGTGAAGATGGGGTGAACAACCGTCTGCCAGCGGTCGCTGGCTGCATGAAAGTCTCCTCTTCTCGCGCAACCGCGACCTTTTCGCCTTTGTCGGATGTCTTAGGTGCATTCGAGTTCCCTAACGGATCTTGTGGGTCCGGTGAGGACTGCTCGCGAGTTTTCTCCACCCTCGAGACCCTTTCACCTAGAGATCTGACATCCTTTCGCACCGCGGTCATAGCCTCCCGTATTGCATCCGCGGTTGCGCGATTGACATCCATCTGATACTGGAAAAACATGGATTCGAACTTTTTTAACAGCTCGCCCCCTACTTTATCTACCAATGTCACTTCCGGCGATTCCATATGCCCTACAGAGATAAGCCTCTGTCTGGGAAGCATCCCCGAAGCCTCCGGCTCGACCTCGCCCGATGACAATTGCTCTTCGGATTCACGCTCCTCCGCTGACTCTGAGACACCTTGGTCAGTTCCCGCAACATTTTTCTTTCCACTCATACTTGTATTCTTCTTACCTCTTCGGGTCATCATTGTACCTTCTGCTGGTAAACCCTTATCATTTCCTATCTAAACCAACGCCCTGGTGTGCCAGCTTGGCACTTTGTTCGAAAATTATGTCTTAGCTCCTCTTCTGTTAACTCCTACTCTTGGAACTCCTATCGTATTGCAGATGTGTGATGATTAAGGTTTCTGAGTGATTTGTCTTAACTACTCCGTCCGGTCCTGCTTCGTCCCCTCCCGGTAATTTAAAGGTCTCTTCCTTCCTCTTCCACGTCCACTACCAACAGGATCTTGATTTCATCCTGATGGGCTGGCACGTCTTCCTCCTGGGGTTGCCCACGGGAAGCTACCTCATACGAACGTGGCCGTAAAAGCCCGTGTGTAGTAGCGGCTTCGTCTGTATGACCCCGTTCCAATGCGGAATCTACCTCAAGAAATTCGGGCACTCGCCCGAAAATCCGTAGCCGACTCCGCCCTTCATGTAAAACTACATTCGAGGTCGCCAACACATTCACGAGGCGTATGCACAGCGTCGTAAGTTGATGGCGATCACCCTCCGCTGCCTCAAGATCTACCTCATAAAAACTTTTATCCATTACCCAGTTATCAGTAGCCGATCTCAAAGACATAAATAATATCCCCTCGACATTCATGGCCATAGGCATAGCCGTGTAAACTGCGAGTGGTCGTTCCCCTGTATAACACGTTCCTGTCCACGAATACGCACCGCGATGTGGACCAGTCCTTTTCCTCTGAATTGAGTGGTAGCCACTTAACGTGGCCCCACGTTGGGCGCCATTTTCTATTGTTACCATTTGCTTGATCCTCACGCATCCCCTTACGAAGGGAACATAGGGCTCGGTGACCCGCTGGGGTACGCTTGAAGGCCGGCTCAGCTCGGCAGGCTGGCGATGGGTGAGAAATGCGGGGGGAAAACCATCTTCCTGGCGGAGACACCGGGTCCTCTGGCCAGGAGAAGAGACGCCCGGAAACCCAATAGCAAGAAAAATTATCTTAAGCGCAAATACCGCGGAAGCGAAGGGGGCTCTTAAACCGAAGGTTACTTCAATCAAGTCCCTGGAGGAGAGAGAGAGACAATACCGGGAAGCCAGGAGGAGAATTTTCGGGTTTAAGGAGCACAGCAACGATAATCGGCGCACCGGATCGACGGGCAGGCGTGTTCGAAAAATCGACAAACTACGGAAAAGGGACGAGGAACGCAAAGTGACGAGAAGGGAAATTGCAGCAACCATTATAAGAGACTTCGGCGATAGGAGACCATATGCGGAAGTTCAGGTGGGAGACGTATTGATGCGCGGGCTGCTCGACAGCGGTGGACAGCGGTTAGTTGTCTCGGAGGGCCTGCTATTGGAAAGTTGGACAAGGAAAGTGTTGTGGCAGTTGACGAGCATCTGTCGACAGAAGACGGTAAAGGACAAGCGGTTATAGGCAAAGTGAGGATGAACTTGACGTGGCGGGAAAAGGCACACTACCTAGATTTGTACTTGGTACCAAGTCTAAAGCAGGAGCTCTATCTAGGGGTAGATTTCTGGGAAGCCTTCGGGTTATGGTCATCGGTTGTATCCGAGATCAGTATAGATAGTACGGGCATGGTGGAATTGACAGCTGTGCAGAGGATAGAACTAGAGCGTACGAAGGCATTGTTTCCGTCGTCCACTGAACTAGGGCTGGGGAAGACCCACGTGATGGAACACTCAATAGAAGTGTATGACGAGACCATGCCGATCAAACAGCGATACTATCCAATGTCACCCGTGAAGCAAAAGCTGGCTTACGAGGAGATAGATCGGATGCTGGGGCTTGGTGTGATAGAGGAGAGCAACAGTGCATGGAGTTCGCCGATCGTACTGGTTCAGAAACCGGGGAAAAACAGACTTTGCGTGGACATGCGGAGGTTGAACGCATGCACCAAGAAGGACGCCTATCCCACCCAACATGTCGAGGGTATTCTTAGTCGGCTGCGTGATACCTATTTTATAACGGGCTTCGACTTAAAGGATGCATTTTGGCAAATCCCGTTGGCGAGAGAATCGCGAGAGAAAACAGCGTTCACGGTTCCAGGCCGACCATTGTATCACTTTAAGGTGATGCCGTTCGGTCTGTGCAATGCCAGTCAGAGACTCTGCCGCCTGATGGACCGAGTGATTCCCTCGAGACTAAGAGAGAACGTGTTCGTCTACATCGACGATTTGCTCATATGCTCGCCGGACTTCGAGACACACCTGCAACATCTCGCAGAAGTCGCGGAGTGTCTGTCGAAGGCAGGATTAACCATCAACCTGCTTAAATCCAAGTTTTGTCAGAAGGAGATAAAGTATTTAGGATTCCTGGTGGGACAAGGGGAGCTCAAAACAGACCCGTCTAAAATACAAGCCATGTTGGATTTCCCTATCCCGAGTACCGTCAAACAGCTGCGGCGATTCTTGGGCCTAACCGGTTGGTATAGGAGATTCATACCAAACTTTGCCACAGTGATAGCGCCACTTACCGACTGTCTGAAGAAGAAGAAGGAGTTCACATTGACATCCGAGGCCGTGGACGCCTTTGAGCTTCTCAAAGAGGAGCTAACTTCCCCTAAGGTATTGGCTAACCCAGATTTCGAGAAGCGATTCTTCGTGCAATGTGACGCGTCGACAACGGGCATAGGGGCAGTATTGTTTCAGCTAGATGAGCAAGGGAATGAACGGTCCATTACTTACATATCGCGCAAACTGAACGCGGCCCAACGGAATTATACAATCACGGAGCTAGAGTGCTTGACAGCCGTCACCAGCGTGGATAAGTTTCGGCCATATATTGACGGAACACCGTTCACGATTATCACAGATCACATGAGTCTAAAGTGGCTCATGGGTCAAAAGGACCTCTCGGGTCGCCTAGCACGCTGGAGCCTCAAGTTGCAGTCCTACGATTTTGATATTGTCCATCGGAAAGGCGCCCAGAATGTGGTTCCGGATGCATTAAGCCGAATGGACATGGACGCGATTGGCGGGGGCGAGATGGCGACGGACATCTCGTTGGAGGACGCTGAATTTCAATCAGAGAACTACCAGAAACTGCGCAAGGTCACGGAGGACAACGCAGGCCGACTGCCCGATGTAAGGGTATTGCGGGGTATCATATATAAGAGGGACGGTTTCAAAAAAGGCAATGAAGACGACGAGTTCGTCTGGAAGGTTTGGGTGCCGGAGGGTCTCCGACAGACACTACTTAAGAGAATGCACAATGGGTCAGCAGCGGGCCACGGAGGCATAGCCAAGACGCTTAATCGGTTAAGGGCAAGGTACTACTGGCCCGGGATGGTGACTTCGGTGAGAAAGTACGTGGGGGGCTGCGATGTGTGCAAGCGCTGCAAGGCATCGAATGCCACGAGTCGACCCCTTATGGGCGGACGGACGGTAACAGACAGACCGTTTCAGCGACTGTACGTGGATTTCTGCGGTCCATATCCGCGATCTCGAGAGGGCAACTGCTACCTGTTTGTGGTACTTGATCATTTTTCCAAATTTCTATTCTTGAAACCCATGAGGAGCGCCACTGCAAAGGAGGTAGTCCGATACTTGGAAGCGAATGTATTTCATGTATTCGGGGTACCCGAAGTCATACATTCAGACAACGGCCGCCAATTCGTGTCCGAGCTGTTCTCGGATTTCTTAAAAAATCACGGCGTGAAACATGTGAGCACGGCAGTGTACTCTCCCCAAGCCAATGCGTCGGAGAGGGTCAACAGATCACTGCTGGCAATAATCCGTTCGTATATCGAAGAGGGGGACCAAAAGTCCTGGGACACACACGTATCGAGAGCGGCATTCGCGCTGCGTAGCGCCGTACATGAAGCCATTGGGGCAGAACCGTATAGGGTTGTCTTCGGACAGACAATGGCTCAACACGGAGAGACTTATTCTATACTACGATCGTTGGGGGAAGCCGCTGAATCGGATACGGAGTTACTGCCACAGGACGTGCGTCTCAGGCTGCTGAGAGAGAAGGTAGCAAGGAACCTGAAGTTAGCCTACGAAAAGTCTCAACGAGCCTACAATACACGTGCTAAGCCTAGATCATTTGAGGAAGGACAAGTAGTTTATAGCAGGAACTTCCGCCCAAGCAACGCAGTTCAAGATTTTAACGCCAAGCTTGCGCCTAAATACTCCAGGGCCGTCGTCGCGAAACGGGTTGGCCAATGTCTTTACCAGCTAGTGGACTTGAGAAACAAGCCCATAGGAGTCTACCATGCCAAGGATCTCAAAATATGAGACCGGGACGTGGGTTCGAGCCCCACCGAGCAACCGGCAACAAAACATCATCTTTACGTTTTTCGAGTTCATCGAACCACCACAGCCACTCGATGAACTCGCCCTGTTGCGAAAGATGAATACACACCCTTAGTTTTTCGGCACAAATGCAACCAGGCAGTCGGCAAGGCAGACCAGCTTTCCGAACGCCTTCTAAATGCTAATGTCTTCCGCAGCTAGCTTTGTTTCTCTTACATCCGGCCTTTTGATCGAAAGCGGCGAAGAAGAGCAGACAAACTAGCAGCCATCCAGGTATGTAAAGAAATTAAAAGGTTGAAAGACATAGAAATCGAATTTCACACGCTTGAATATTCTTAGTCAGGCGAAGATTATTGAAATATTGTGCGCATCAGCATCTGGATTAGCGGCCTACAAACGGAGACGGTGATCCGATCTGAGAAAACCAAAAGAAAAGGGCAGAGAATTGAGAGCAGCACGCGTCAACGCAACAACCACGACAACATTCAGTGAAACGCATAGGAGTTCAGTCAGCAGCGCATATCATCGTAATCAGCGCGAGCAGTAAACAGTGGGGAAATCTCCACGGCCAAAACGATATCGTAACAAGTTATTTGATTTATATATTGGGTGAGTGAGAAAAATAAGCACTCAAGTACATCAGAGGGCAGCTCGATTTTATTGAAGTGCCTGCTCAAAGTGGCGCCAACGTAGCGCGGCAGGTATATATATATTTATACGAGCGAGTGCGACTAGCTAACCAAGTGGATTCTTCCACGCATCCTCACTGGTTACCTCTCGCAACCAAAAGAAAGCGATGTAAGCGGGCTCCAAGCGTTGAGGGTGTCGTTGCGTAGGTCAAGTAAATAGGTGCGTGGGCGAGGGGAGCAAATCCTCGCAAGATAGAAGAAGAGCTCTGGCTCGAAAAGAAGAATATCAGGGCGAAATAATCGTTGCAAAGGAGAGTGATATCGGTGGTCAAAGTCGGTGTGCCGCTGTAGGCATATCTAGGTTAAGCTGAATAGGTAGTGTATGCGCAGGCATAAGTAGTGGCAAAGCTTTAGCTTTAACAAAGTGTGAGCGTGAGGCACGAGCGGAGTGGTTAGTTTGGTGTTGTCAGTAATGTAGAGATGCCAATACCAGTGCGAATGGCACCGGTCTGCTACTAGTTGTTTCCAGGGGCGCCTTAGGGACATAGACTGGTGGGGGTTGGTTATTGGTCGGCAGTGAGCGAGATGGTCTCAAATAAACTGGTCACTCAAGCGAGAGCCGAAAGCGAGAATCAATGAGTTCAAACGATTGCGTGTTAGCAAGTGCCTGATACTCTTTCATATATGTATGTAAGTTATTGTAGTCTGCCATTGAATGCAAAGATGCAGATGTAAGAGCACATCGTGTGGTAGTTTGTCAGTCAGTGGCACCACCGCGATGATGTTTGCGTTGTATGTAAATAAATCTTAAAAATTCATGCATTATTCTGCAAAGCAGTTTTGAGTGAGGTTCAGGATGTCTTCGTGAAATTGTCAACCCCTCAAAGGCTGGAAACCTGGAACCTCAATATTAGCATTTAATGAAATATGATTATATTAATGTGAATTACATAGAGCCATGTATACATGCGAGCATATAAGCACGCTTACATGCACATGTACACCGAGTTGAAGGTGGACATAATCATAATTAGTTCTAGATATACCCTAATGTTCTGATTTACAAATAACTGCGTGGTATCAAAAATATGAATTTGAATAATGGTTCAGCCGGTCAAGGTTGTTTACGACCCATTGTGAGAGAAGGGAAGAGGAGTGTTGGAATAGGTAGAGATACCTCATAATTTCATATTTAGTTAAGATTACTAGTTAAGATGTTGCTTGATTTGAGTTATTAAAGGAGATGAATTACTGAAGAAAGATTTGTGTGATGATTACAGGGAATGGGGTGATTGAGTCGCGACTAGACAGACGAACATAAGGACGGATTTATCTATGGGACAACCGTCGCGGGCCAAGGATGTCAAAGGTAGGGAGGGTGAAGATGGCGGAAGGCCGGTCTCGAAATTGGAGGCAAACCGCAATGACGGCGATAGCGCATCGTGATGGAGGACGTGCGAGTAAGGGTGTTGGCAATGATAACAGTAGCGTAGAGGGTACGAGTTTTTCTTATTGGTACGATTGCAGGTGAGTACATCTGAGCTGACCCATAAACACCCACCCCAACCCGGCGAGCTGAGCCGGCCTTCAAGCGTACCCCAGCGGGTCACCGAGCCCTATGTTCCCTTCGTAAGGGGATGCGTGAGGATCAAGCAAATGATAACACCTTATTCCTTTTATACATTCTTTGGTATATATATTTTATATGTCAACTCAAGGAAAGTGGAATATTTTTTTTTCTTTAGGCTTGTTTATAGAACAGTTTTAGATACAGAATGGCTTTTTACATATCAACACTTCCGTGTTATTTGTTATGCACCCGCACTGTACCTGTATCAATTATAGTTATGGTAATTGTTGTTGGAGCAGTGTTCGAATTTTTATGTTTGTTTGTTAATTGATATTAGAGGAAAAATTACAACGATATCACAGCGATGGTATGAAAAATAAATGTGCTCGAAGGTTTGTTTGTTTATTTGCTAGCCCAATAACTTAATAAAATTATCTTACAATGCTCGTCTTAAAAAATAAATAAATGTATGGAGCGATATACCTCCGAGGAAATTAAGGCCGAGCTTCTCTTCCAATTTGTGGTGTGCTGCTTCTAATTTTCCCTACAAATTGGTGGGACCTACTTGTTTTATGCCGACTCCGAACGGCATCTGCAAGTGCAGATGAATTTTTGCTGAGAAGCTTCTTCATGGCAAAAATACGTTTGAAGGGCGAACCTGCTTTTTGAAAAAGCTTAGTGATAGGCCAGTAACCCTACCACCACACCACGGCGGCCATCACTGCTAGTCATACTTTATAAATATATATTCTTTATAATTAATAACATTTATTAAAACTACACATACATACATACAGCCGTTGAAAAAAGAGTGAAGAAAGAGTAACTTAAAGTGTAGTAATTGGTTAAATGTTTTTTAAACTGACGTTCAAACACAAGACATCGATATCTTGTATTCCCTAGGAGTGGAGATCTTTGACATTGAAGAAATTTAAGCCTGTCAAATAGATATAAGGGTCTTTTTGTGTATATATCTTTGTGAGGATTTACAAGTGTTCTGACATTCAGGAGCTTATCAAATGTAATGTTTATCATCTTTTTAGCATACGCTGATACATGGTCAAGTTTTTTTCAGCCCAAAGGCCTATCTTGCCATGTTGTTGTACACAACATTTTCCTTTTTTGTGCAAATAGTCACAATTACTAAAAATTTCACATGGATAAAGGAGCATAGGTATTAACTAAGCTTTGGTTAATAAGAATCTTATATATAAAGGGGTGACCGTAGAGTATGAAGCATTCCATATTCTTTTTCTACCGTGCTAAAATATGATCCCACCATTCCAATATATTGTTAAATATTATGCCGAAGTTTTTAGTCGCGTCAACAAGTTCATCACGGACAGGTTCAACATAATTTAAAGTAATGTATTCTTAATGTTTTCTAGAAACTGCTATGCATTTAGATTTATCTGGGTTGAGACATAAATTTGAAACCAATTCCTCTACTTGCGTTAAATTAATTAATTCACTTATACAATTACGGGTAAGATAGTTATAAGGGACAACTCATATAATTGGACATCCTTCTGTAAGGAAGGAGAAGATGGGTAATGAGAGGTGAGAGGCATCATATCGGTAGATCAACCATCGAATTGCATGTCATCACCTTTGTGCATTTTATTCGCCTCTTACGACCGGTATGCCTACCTCGGGCATATTCTAATCCCCTAACCCGCAGGGGCTTTGTATTGAGAACAGGAATCACCTTAGCAACCTTCTAGGTCTGTGGAAAAACGAGAGCTGTTAAAAATTCTGGAAAACTTCTGGCCAGATTGAAAGGATGATCGGAGAAGGAGTGCTGCTGGCATCCTTCCAGAAATTGCAATTTTTTTTCTGACCAGTAATAAAGCATGGATGAGGCTCAATAATGGTGCGGGGCTCACTTTAATGGAACGGTGTCGGGCTAATTCACCGTATTGAAGGCAATATGTCAGTTAATTACGTTGAAATGCGGAAGAGAATTTGCCGGTGATTTATAAATTTCAACAGGACAATGTACGAAGCATACTTCTCGCAATGCAAACAAGTTTTATGAGGACAATTCTGTCACTGTTTTGGAGTGAGCATCATCGAGAGCCGACTTTAATTCAATAGGACGTAAAAAATTAGCTCAGTATGAGGAATATTACAAATTTGGATCCATTGTTCGGAAAAGCAAAGGAAGCAATGGAATCTAGAGTTGCATAAGTTTAATAATCTCAATGCAATGACGCCATAGTTATAAAGAAGAGGGGTTTTTGCAACCACATAGTATTTATTGTCGGCCGAGACGGAGCTAGAAATATGAACACTAATTGTGCCAGTGACACATTCCTTTGGTTTAAATGAATTTGAACTGCAATTTACTTTAGTATAACAATTAGTAGTTATAGTGTTTTTATTTCCTATGAAACGAAAACTTCTTTAGAGGATTATACAACAAATATATCGAAATATAATAACTTACATCGGTTTTGATCTCCTTTTTCCACGCCGTTATACTTGTCAATTGCAATTAAACTAATCCAACATAGAGATTATAAAAAGTCAATTAATGTTCAATAAATAGTCCGATAACAGCCGGCATAGAAAGGCGGTGCCAGAAGCGCAAATTACAAATCAATCAAACAAGAATACACTAACAATCTCTTATAAAATTACACAAACGTAAACTCTCGCCGGCCGTAGTTAATCTAATCAGATTCACCCACATCAAGTTTCGCTAGTAGACAAGCGGGACGTCTGAATACCCCGGTTTGGGTTTGCACTTCGGACCTGTGAGTCCTTATTAGAAAACACTCGGGTGACTTTAGCCATCGGTCAACGAAAATGATGAATGTTACTGTCCACGAGCAGAAAGATGTCTCCAACTCGTAGCGGTCCCACGGGCCGATACCATTTGGTCCGTCTACATAAATCTTGGAGGTATTCTGAGAGTCACTTGTTCCAAAAACGATGGCAGTGCTCTTGAAGATTTTCGTTGTAAAGCGCGTGTAACATGGCTCGTTTTACGTTTGCAATTTTATTCGAGTTGAATTCGGCTAGTTGTTTTCGCAGTTCGTTGTCTGCACCAATTAAATTTGTATGGCCTCACAAATGGTGTTAGCCTATCTTTCGGCAGTGGACCCATGCTTGGATTTTCAGGCTGAGCTCTTTTGATGACACAAAACTGGCAATCTCTCGTGACACGACGCGCTGCTGCTCGTACGTGGGGTATCCAGAACCTTTGTCGAATTTCCGCTACAATCACGTTTTCGTTCTGATGCTTCCATTTGCGATAGTAATATTTGACAATTAAATCGGTTATGTGATGTGCTCGAGGTAATATAATCGGTCTACGTGCGTCCATATATACTGCATCTGCATTGTCGATTCGGCCCTCCAAACGGATAACGCCTGCGTCATCAATATACGGCGAGAGCATTAGCAGCTTGCTATTGAATTTTAGTTGCCTTGTACGGCCTAAGTCGTCGTACTCCTCGGGGTAGGTTTCCTTCTGCACGCCTCGAGAGATAATCAGCTCTGCTTTTTCCAGCTCAGCTACCGTAAGTGGACCACATCTTTGGTTGTGCCGACAACTATCGCAGAAACGCAACATCCACGCAACCACCCTCCTAAGACGAGTGAAGCATTAGAACCTTTCCATGAAGTCATTTTCCACCTGCGTACATAAGACACATTTTGGACAAAGCTCCTCTCTAGGTTCTGTATGGATTTTAGCCACCGGCCAATGCGTTGTTGCTGTTGTTAATAGTGCTTTACCCTGCCTAATGGGCACGATCGCTCTCAATTGTCATCAGGCTCTTCTAACGGAAGTCCGAGGAAACGCGCAGTTTCCACAGGGTTGGGCCAGAGTGATGTTGGTGTTAGAAGAGTAGGTTCCATTGAACAGGAGAAGAGATGCTTGGTATCATGAGGGGACATACCACATGCAGGGCATGTGGTTGATATGGTGGGGTTCAGTCTGGATAAGTAAGAGTTTGACCTATTACAATATCCAGAACGAAGTTGTGCTAGCATGACTCTAGTCTCCCTCGGAAGTACACGCTCCTCTTCAGCCAATTCAGGTGGTTGAATATTGATAACGGGATTCACAGGCCGATATTGCTGGTGATCGGCCAATTGCAGATTCGCAATAAAGTATGGGAGCAGAATGGTCTCTAGTAATTTTGCTACCGGCGAAAGGAGGGATATCGGACGATAACAATCTCCTTGGTTCGCCGGCTTCCCTGGTGTTAGTAGGGGAACTGCAATCGCCTGTTTCCATATCTTAGGTATGACGCAAGTAGTTAGAGAGGTTGAAAAGAGCCGCTAGATAACTCTGTCCCTCGTGGCATAGGTGTTTAATCATCTTTGTGGCGATTCCTTCGGATCCGATGGATTTTGAGGGTTTGGCCTTCACTATGGCTTTCTTGACCTCAGCGACTGAGACGGCAAGGGGCGCAGTGGAGTGTTTGTGTTTGTGCGCACGTCGGACGGTTCTTCTCTTAGTCCTATCCGCAGGTGGATGCATTATAAACAGGCGGCAAAAGAAGCTCGCGCATTTCCTGGCGTTCGATTTGACGCTGTCGCCGAATGCAATGGCAACCCTTTCATTCGGTCGGATTGGATAGGGCCTTGACAGTCAACCATAATTTGCCGACCCCGCCGGAGAGGTTGCATGCCTCAAGGTGTTTCCACTTGGTCAGTTTGTGTTCATTGACTGTCCTACGAATTTCCGCATTGAGACCTTTGATTCTGGGATTTGCGGGATTGATGAGTTTCACTTGGTCACGTTTCCTTGCCATTGCCGCAGCTTCTGTAGGGAAATTCGGACGAATTTCTGGTATTCTACCAGCAGGAATAAAGGGGGGGCTGAATCGATGATCTTGCGAAACTCTATTTCACCTTTGCGTACGTCTGTCGGAGTGGGTAAGGGAGCGAAGGAGCGCTCTGTATAGTCCGTAAAGCGGTCCCAGTCCGCTTTGATAAAGTTAGTGTACGTATGTCAGTTTATCAGTCTTTATGAAGTCGGTCGGTCGTTCAACGGATAGTAGAATGGGTAGGTGGTCTGAAGCTAATGTAAGCATCGGTCACCAGTTGACTAAGTTAATGAGGCCCGCGCTCGTAATGGATATGTCTGGCGAACTGTGGCAGTTACCTGCCACCCTAGTGGGGTCATGTCCATTGACTGTACAGAATGCTGAGTTGTCTATTTGATCTGCAATTGCGTGTACTCTACCGTCTGCTGGCAAGTTGGAGTGCCAGAGATCGTGATGTGCGTTGAAGTCGCCTAGGATTAGACGGTTATCGCCCCTTAGGAACGCACTTATGTCGGGATGATAATCTCTCGGACAACACTTGATAGGGGCAATGCCGATATTTATAATTTGCAGGTCGACGTCGCTTGACCGGACCACTATACCTTGGCATTCTAAGGTAGAGTCCCTGGGGTCGACGTCAGGGGAAAATAGATTATATTTTACAGAGTGATGTGTAATGAATTCATGGCCACCACCATGACCGCTAAGACGGTCTTTTCGATGTACATTATACCGATCACAAGTTCGTCAGTCCGATCTTGTGTTCAATATTGTCTCTTGTATCGCGGCGATTTTGATGTTGTGCGACTTCATAAAGTCAGTTATATCCGCGATCTTTCCAGCTAATCCGTTACAGTTCAGCTGTAGGAGGGGAGAGGGGGGGGGCATGCCAGGCGTAAGGGACGGATGCGCTTGCCTAGGTGGAGGTAGGCTAAAGCCTAAACTATGTCGCAGTCTAGAGTTGACAGCGCCTTGGCCGTTGTTGTCTGGCGTGGTAGGCGGATGTGTACTGCAACAGGGGGCTATGAACGTATCCGTCCAGTGGTTTCTGTTGTGAGCCCAGAGCTCATAAGGGTGTGACATAGGCCAAGGCAATTGTTGTTGTTGTTGTCAATCAGATTAATATTATTCCGAATAAGTTCGGAAAAGTCTTAGATTTGGCCTTCGTTGATGACTTGTCTAAATTCTGTGCACATCGGTGTGATCTTCTAGTTCTGCCCCAAGACGTACACCATCCCTTTCTTGAGATAGCTTACGAAATCATAAGCAACGAACAGGATTGCATTAACACTATTTCTACCGAGATTTTGTGTATACCTATTTCAACCAATAGGTGTCATTTGACACCTTATCGAATTACTAATAAAAAACACTTAAAATTACTTTTCATATATTTTTTTTAAATAATAATTATTTATTCTTATTTATGAACTCAACAATCATTTCGTATTCAGGTAATGAAAATTAATAATAAAAAATAATGATATAAGAACAATGTAACAAAAAATGTTTCTTATTCAATACAACACTTTTTACAGATGAATGGTTGGTCTTCTAAGCACTTGCCACACGAGTATCTTTTACACTTGGAACAAACTGGAATTGCTCTATTACCGGAACAATACTTTACTTGACACTTTTTCCCTCTTTTTGGAAACGAATCGATTTTACATGAGGCTGCTGACGATACTGCCGTATTTGCTGTTTTCTTATTAGATTCTTTGTATGCTTCTGATAGTTCCTCTCCTAACTGGAATAAAAAAACTCTGCGTGAAATATTTTCACCTATCGTTTCTTTATAAAGAACCCATCCATTTAAACCAATCAAATTAAGGACATTGAAAAATACGTGCATATGCCATCTACTGCACTTACATTTCACGCTATACTTCCCTTCCAATTGGTCAGTCATATCGACCCCAAATTTTGTAGAGTTATAAAATTTAATTGTTTCAGGAAGACGCTTATTATTGTTTTCGACTTTTACAGATTTATGCAATGAACTTAGTAAAAGTACTTTTTTATTCGGTTTACTTTTATAAACTGTTAGAGCCAAATTATTTGTTGCGTAAAGGTGCACTGAAAAGCGTTCCATTTTGTCTTTTTTTATTTTTACAGAATTTGGCAATACTCTCTTATTTTGGCGTATTGTTCCAACTAAAGAAATTTTTTTCTGTAGAAGCTTTGTTGCCAGGGAACTACTCGTGAAGTAATTGTCGACAGTAACAGTTCTACCACTGCCAGTAAATAGTTCAACGAGCTTCAAAACGACGGACTCACTCAATGGAACAGATGGCTGTCTTGTTTCGTCTTTTCCCAAATAAGGAAATCCATTTATAACATATTTGCTTTTAACATCAGATGCCAACCAAAACTTTATACCAAATTTATCCGGCTTGTTAGGCATGTATTGGGTAAACCGACATCTAGATTTAGTTGGGAACAATTGTGCATCAACAGTGATATTTTTGTATGGATTATAACAGTTTTGACTGTTTTCGATAAATGCGTACCATACTTTAGATATCAAAGCAAACTTATCGACTCCTAAACGTTGGCCCCGCTCATTTTTTTTATCATAACGCAAAAATCTTAGTATTTCAATAAAACAATTACGACTCATGGTATTGGCAAAAAATGAAGGACCCCATTTTGCGTTCCATAAAAACGATGCGTTAACTTTTGTTTTGCTCAAAGGATCCTCGTACATATAAAATGCCTATAAATTCCTCTAATTTGTCTTGAGATAAGCTCCATTCTTTTCCCAAAACTGCTCTCGCTTTTGATTCCGTACATTTTATAATGTGCTCCATAATATGGTTGTCGAATAGTAAATGAAATGCTGAGCTGACACTTCCTTTCATAATATTTCTTTTGGCGAGCCCAGTTGGACCGATACATCTTTGAAAATAGTTTGAAGGGATGCTCTGCCAGGAGAGGAACCTGTTTCAATTTTTTTCCATACTGTCCCATCTATTGCAGTTTCAATATGATCATGTTCATTGTTTTCTTCTTTTTCGTCTTCTGAATCTGATATCCCCCTCATTCTCTTTCGACTTCAATTTGAAATCAAAACTTCCTCTTCTTCGGTATTTGAATATTCATTTTCATATTCACTAACGCTTTCATGAATAAAAGTTTTGGAAAATTCATCAAGCTCATCTCCTCTTTCAGATTATGAGTCTTCATCAATTTCCGAGCATTCTTCATCCATATTATTCACTTTTTGTAATATCTTATTTATCCTTCCTATTTTGGACATCCTTCGCATTACTAATAAATAAAAATGTAATAAAAATAAAAATTATAAACACGTTTTGTATTTCCATACCTGATACACCAATTTTAGTCCAAGCAAATACTTCCAAACTTACGTGTCCAATTATTTTTAGAACCAATCACTATAATAAACAATAGTAAAATGCAATCGGGGATTCCCCTTTTTCTGATATAATTGAAGTAGGGATGCCACAATATAAAAGCGTGCAACTGTTGGCATATGCTGACGATATTGATATCATTGGCCTTAACAACCGCGCCGTAACTTCTGCTTACTCCAAATTAGAAAAAGAAGCGGAGAAAATGGGATTGGTGGTGAACGAGGGCAAAACGAAGTACCTTCTGTCATCATGCAAAGAGTCAGCGCATTCGCGCCTTGGCAACCAAGCCACTGTTGGCAGCAATAATTTCGAAATAGCAAAGGACTTCGTTTACCTGGGAACCAGCATTAATACCAACAATAATGTTAGCCTAGAAATCCGACGAAGAATCACTCTTGCAAACAAATGCTACTTCGGACTGAGTAGGCAATTGAAAAGTAAAGTCCTCTCTCGACGAACGAAAATAACACTCTACAAGTCACTCATCGCACCCGTCCTGCTATATGGTGCAGAAGCGTGAACACTAACAACATCTGATGAGGCGGCTTTGGGAGTATTCGAGAGAAAGGTTCTTCGAAAGATTTGTGGATCTCTACGCGTTGGCGACGGCGAGTACCGAAGAAGATTTAATGATGAGCTGTATGAACTTTACGCAGACGCCGACATAGTTGAGCGAATTAAAACACAGCGGCTTCGCTGGCTAGGCCACGTAGTGCGAATGAGCGAAGATGCTCCAGCCCAGAAGGTATTCTTATCGGCACCCGCCGGTGGAAGCAGAGGAAGAGGGAGACCACCACTCCGATGGAGGGACCAAGTGGAGACCGATTTGCGATCCCGCGGTGTTTCCAATTGGCGCAACGAAGAAACGACTGGCGAGCTATGGCGGACGGTCAAAATCGCCCAGGCGGTTAGATGACCATTTAAAGAAGAAAGAGGGATGCCACAATTTTTATTATAAGAAAATGGTGTCATCAAATAGTTATAAAACAATAATTTATAAATGAACAATGTTGTAAAATCTTAAGGTGTCAAAAGACACCCAATGGTAATAGGTACACCGTGTATTTATCTTGAGTTTCGGGATGAATACGAGGATTATGATACCACTTAATTAATTTAGCAACTACTATATGAATTGTCATAAAATAAAATTAAAAAAAAAAATATTCTACTTAAAAAAATATTTCAAGTCAAAGTTTTAAAAGGTGTCTTTAGACACCTTTGGTAGAAATAGTGTTAATAACCCACGTGCTCATGAAGAAGTTCTGATTTCTCGAAAGCCAACTTCAAAAAGTTAAATAAACCACTTTCTAATATTATTTGGCCATGATACAAAGAGGACATTGAGCGTAAAGTTTTTCATTTTAATAGTACTAACGCAAGCCTGGTTCACTTAAGAGCTAAAAACTTAAAAAAACAAGTAAAGAAAGGGCTGTCTTCGACTGTGCCGAATACTTTATACTTTTCATGAATACGCATCACGGTTTTAAGTGTCCGATCCTTATTCACAATTAGTACAAACTCTGCAAAACTGTTAATTTAAAGATACTTAGCCCTAACCCCATTTATCGGAAAAATTTATAGCCCAAAACCCATGTATCGAAGCTATCGATTATATGGGAGCTATATGTTATGTTGGTCCGATCTGGGTGATTTTCACTACACATATTACATACATAATAAGTACCAAACCTGCAAAACTTTACGGTCCTAGATTTTTAATTGCAAAATGTATAGCCAAAAACCCATTTATCGAAACTATCGATTGTATGGGATATATGCGTTGTATTGCTCCCATCTTGCTGTTTCCGACAAATGATTAATCTCATGCAAAATGGCTGCTCCATATCGAAGTTCATCGAGATATCTCAAAAACTGAGGGACTAGTTTGCGTAAAAACAGACAGACGGACAGAGGGACAGACGCCCATGGCTAAATCGACTCAGCTCATCGCCTTGATCATTTCGGTATACTTATTGGTGGGTCTATCTCTTCTTCTTCTCATACTTACAAACATCGGACCAAAGTTATGATACCATTTCATGTTCAAAAAAAAAAACTAGAAACACGGCTACGAGCGCTACTTAACAAAGGACCAAAAGGGAAAGAATAAAGAAAATTCGTTACGAAAATATATTGTGAAAAAAAAAAAATTAAGTAGTTTATTACGGATAAAAACGCTTATAAACCCACCCGATAAAACTTTTAATTTACAGATATAAAGGAAAGAAGTTATTAAGAGAATTCTTACTGACGAAAATTTAATTGTGATATATTAAATACATTTTATTATGCGTCTTCGCTAATTAAAGAAATTTTATGTTTGTATGTAGATCAATCAGGGCCGTACGCAGGATTTTCCCTTGATTACCGGATAAAGGAATACTGTGTTCAAAGTAAGAGTTAGCTGGTCAGAGGAGGGTGGGTGTATTTAGCGGGCGCTTGTCTGGGAAGAGACAACTAAAAATTAGATAAAATGTCTCTGTGTTTCAAAAATCTATCTTGCAAATACGTTATGAAAAGATCCAAGTAAGGGTTGTAAACTGCAATTCTATAGTACTCTTCAATGGAAAGCTGCAAAAGTTGTAGTTGGCTCAGGAGTTACAGATGGTGAAGCTACTATTTCGGATACTGACGATTGTTGCTCTTTAGATTTTGGTGTTGTGGTGTTGGTTATTTCATTACGTTCATTCACCTAAATTGTTTCAATGATGTATAAAAAAACTAATTCAATTCAATTTATTCAAGAATATCTGGTTGTATACGAGGTGTGTTAAAAAGTATCGCGAATTTTGTGTTTTTTCAAAAATTATTTATTTATTCATGAAAATCTATTTTGTCCCCTTCAAAGTTATCCCCATGAGATATTATACACTTGTGCCAAAGGCTTTTCCAATCTTCGAAGCATTTCAAAAAATCATTTTTTTGTATCTTGTTCAGCTCCACCTTCGATGCCGTCTTTATCTCGTCAAGAGAAGCGTAACGTCGTCCTTTCATGTGCCTCTTCAGTTTAGGGAACAAGAAAAAGTCACAGGGGGCCAGATCTGGGGAATACGGTGGCTGCGGCATCATTAGTGTGTTGTTTTTGGCCAAAAAGTCGCGCACAAGCAATGATGCGTGAGCAGGGGCGTTATCGTGGTGCAAAAGCCAATTTTTGTTCTTCCACAAATCCGGGCGTTTCTGGCGGATTGCTTCGCGCAAATTGCGCATAAGTTGCAGGTAATATTCCTTATTGACCGTTCTTCCCTGTGGCAAGAACTCATGATGCACCACGCCCCTGCAATCGAAGAAAACTGTCAGCAAAACTTTCACATTCGACCGAACTTCGCGCGAGTTAAAGAAAAACTAAGACACCGGGATTTCAGTAAAAAGGGAAACGTCTTTATTCAGTGACAATCAAGCTTAAACTAACTTATTTTACAGTGGTTTGCTTATTTATAGTAATGAGTAAACAATTGTTGATAACTGTTATCCTATATGTTTGTTGGTACAAACTCATCACGCCACTTTGGGCAAACAAAACAATAATTGCTATCCTTTACATTTGTTGATCGCTAATCACTTGACTAGTGTTGCTGCTACAACAACAGCAACGGTAGTCAGTTCCGCAATATCAGGCGATATCAGTGTTGTTCTTGAAATTGTTGTTGCATATTTTGTCTACTACTTTTTGGTACACAGGTTTGTTCTTATTATTGTTTTTGTACATATATTGTGCATTGATATTTTGGCTTCAGGTAATAGCTTATGCATATATGTATGTTTTTACGTATGTAAATATGTATCACGAAATGGTAAGTATTCAAATTAATTACAAAATAGGAAAGTACATAATTGTGTAAATTTGTAAGCAGGTAAGTGTAATAAATAAAGTATGTAGGTTTGGTTTGTATGTTTTATATGCATATGTATATACGTATATATGTATGTACGAGTATATACATATAACTCCCCCAGGGCTGCTCAAAGAATTCCCCTTATTTTTATTTTATTTTTTTTTTCAAAATCGGATACTTAACTTAAACTTAACTTATCGCCTATGATTATTTATCAATATACATGTATTTATTTATCTTTAAATTTAGAAAGGAGAGAAAATTAAAGAATGTGTAGGTACTATGTAACATGAAACGCAAATTAATTCATCAGTAATTTATTTTAAAATATAAAGGTGATGAAAAAAAAAAGGTATTTAATGATATTGGTGTAAATGGTGGGAATAATCAATGAATGAAACTGATTATATTAAAAATGAAAATATATTTGTAGTTTTAAATTTTTTTTTTTTTTTAATGTATATCGTTTATTAATTTAATTTTAATTTTATTTCTATTTAATTTTATGAAAGTTTTTATTGGTCTGTATTTCTATTTAATATTATTTTATTTTTACTTTATTTCTATTTTATTTAATTTAATTTAATTGAATTTATTTAATTAAGTTTGTTTTTTTTTTTTTTTTTTGTTTTATGTTTCTGTATCAGTATCGCCAGCTGTTGCTATCATACTTGAGTTATCATCAGAAATATAATTATTATTATATGGGCATTTTAAGGGTCTTTTTATGTTAGATAAATGCACATTATTTAATGGATTCATTCTAAAATAAGGCTCGTCTTTGTGTCGAACTCGCTTATAGTTTTTAATTGGACCTACTTCTCTAGTTTCTTTATAACATTCTCTATTTTTATTTCGTTTATTTATTACTCTTTGTTTTACTTTGTTTATGTTATCATGCAAAATTTTTGGATCGATATTGTTTTGAGCCATTCTCGGAGAGTATTTGATTGTGGAATGGTATCGGTCATTGTAGTTACCTATTGCAAATTGGATTCGCATTTCAGTTGAGAGGCTTGGGTCATCAATTCCCGTTAGCTTTTCTAACAGGGTTGAGTGTAGCCTCTCAATGTCCGCATTGCCGGTATGACTGTTTGGTTTCGTTAAATGTACCTCAATACCTTCCTGTCTAAAATACTCAATAAGTTGTTCAGCCCTGAACTCATTGTCCATAATGACCTTTTTTGGCTTTCCGAATTTAGCAATTTGCTCAACTACAATCGCTTTCTTTGAACGCCAATTCCGGTCAGTAATAGTATAAGCTGAAGCGAATTTAGTTAATTTGTCGATAAATGTGACAAATGACAATTTTTTAAAATGAAATATATCTATATGAATAATCTGATTTTTTTCTGTAGCCGTTTCAGTAAAATGAAACAAAGGTTTAATCGGCTTCCTGGAATACTTAATCTGTTGGCATTTTTCGCAATTGTTTATAATTAATTGTATTTGCTCTTTTAATTTTGGAAAATATATTTTGTTTTTTAATGTTTGGTATGTTTCATTTATACCACTGTGCATAGACTCATTGTTGTGATACAAAGCTATTTGTTTATGAAGTGTTTCTTCATCTTCTATTTCGGTAACACGTTGAGGGCATTTAACAAATTTTATTTTATTATCCAGCGAAAACATCGAAATTAATATTAGTTGAATTTTGTGATAATCTTCGTCTGGCACTTCAGAAAAAATTCCTACGCGACCGATTTTAATGTTGTTTTTTAAAACGTTTCTAATAACATTTTCATCCTCATGAGGATTTATTTCAATTATTTTTCTTTTATGCATTAACTTTACGCCAAATGATGGGCTAAAGGTCAATATAAGTTGAACTTTATACTTATTTACTATTTCATTTTTTATTATAATGTGCTCTAATAACTCTTCTGCTGCCGAATGAATAGTTTGCGACATTTCAAAATTCGAAGCATTGGAATTATTTTCGTTAATTTTTGGCGATGTTTCTATACGACTAAGAAAATCTGCCACCCTATTTTCTTTGCCATTAAGGTATTCAATTTCGTAATTAAATTCTTGTAATTTTAAGAGCCATCGTTGATGACGAGGCGAGCATTCTTTGCCTTTATATTTATTATTAAGATATTTTATAGGACAGTGATCAGTGACGATCCGAAATTTTTTTCCGTAAATATATGGCCTAAGGTAGGTAACAGCGTAAATAATTGCAAGAAACTCTTTGTCTGTGGTACTGTAATTTTTCTCATGATTATTAAGGGTCCTAGATATGTAACATACCGGATGACCTTGTTGGGATAAAACTGCCCCAATCGCATAATCACTAGCATCAGTAGTTATAACAAATTCCTTGTCGTATTCTGGGTATTTTAATATTGGATGGGTGGATATTAATGACTTGCAATATACTGTGGGTCATTAACATTAATTTTGTTGTCCTTTTTCAAATATTTGATCATGGGATACGCAATTTTCGAATAATCTTTAATGAACTTTCGGTAGTAACCGGTTATACCTAAAAACCCTTTTAATTGTTTTTCAGTTTTTGGAATTTGCAAATTTTGAATTACATCGATTTTACTAGGGTTGGGCTTAATACCGTTTGCTGTTAAAATGTGCCCCAAGAAAGGAGTTTCTTTTTGCAGAAAACTACACTTTTCGGGTTGAATCTTCAAATTATGCTCTTGTAGTTTGCAAAATTTTTTTTTAAAGAAATCTCATGTTCTTCTAGAGAGGTGGAAAATATAAGGATGTCATCCAGGTATACCACACAGATTTTATTAATGTATTCCCTAAGGACTTCATTAATCAGCCGTTGGAAAGTAGCAGGGGCATTTTTTAGACCAAACGGCATCCTTACATATTCGTATAACCCAGATGGTGCTACAAATGCCGTTTTCTCGATATCCTTCTCTGCCATCAAAATCTGGTGATAACCTTTTGCCAAATCTAACGTACTGAAGTATTGCGCTTTGCCTAACTTATCTAAAATACTGTCGATGTTAGGCAAAGGATACTTATCATCAATAGTAATTTGATTTAGCCTCCTATAATCCACTACTATTCTATATTTTTGAATGCCTGATTTATCTGTTTTTTTTGGTACAACGATTATTGGTGAGCTATACTTACTTCTACTCTTTCTAATGATACCTTGCATTTCCATATCGTTGATCTGCTTTCTAACCTCCTCCTCATGTTTTGGTGGTAATCTGTAAACTCTTGAGTTAATTTGTTGATTAGTTATAGTCCTAATTTCATGAACAATTGAATTTGTATTAGTCAAGCAATCACCTTCTTTATATATTAATTTTTTAAATTTTTTCAAAAGTTGACTGATTACTGCTTTTTCCTGGTTATTGAGATGACTTAAATCTATGTGTTGTTCTTCACTAATTTCTAAAACTTCTCCATATTTTTGCATTATTTTTGTTAAAAACGGAAGGCATATGTTATTATTAAGTTTTACCTCTAAATTTGGAATATCAATGTTAGTTACATTTTTGACTATCCAGTCCATCCCTAATATTAAATCAAAAGGTTTATTAAAATCTAATAATACCCACTCCATTCTGGCATTTTGTGGAGCACTAAATTCTTTTGGACATGGTGTAATTACCTTTTTATTAGGATTACTGACCACGCCATTAATTGTATTTAATATAGTTTTTTCTTTTTCATTTAGTGTAGGTAAATCAAATTTTTTAAAACTACTTTCTTTGAGAATACTTAAAGTGGACCCTGTATCTACTAACGCTATCCATTCATTATCAAATAGAGTAATTTTTAAATATATTTTTGCAAAGTCCGAGGCTAATTTAAAAAAAAAAATGTCATCTGTGTTGCTTGTTATAGCTTCTTCAGTATGACTTACTGCATCTATGTCCATCGGAACATTAGACTGTCTCGTTTGTTGTGTTTTATTGGTTTGATTATTATTACGACGCATATTTGAACTGCCAGGATTTTGCCACTGACTATTCATTTGGTTGAAATCTCTATTGGTTGCTTGATTAGTAAAATTTCCACCATTACCATTAAAATAGTTACTATTACGAACTACAGCTTGGCTCTGAGGCCGATTAGTGCTTATCTGATTTGAAAAATTACTATTGTTTTGTTGATACCTGCTATTTATTGGTATCGCGTTAGTACTATTTGAGTAATTTTGAACTTGACTATTAAATTTATTAGTAGTATTTGTTGAATAATTTTTAAAACTATTTTTTATTAGTAGAATATTATTTAAATTGCCTTCATCCATACCTACAAATTCATGGATAGTTGCCTCTGTATCGATTAAACTAGTTTTATTTCTTATAGCGTATGCTAATGTTCCGGAAACTAACTGTTTCACTCTTTGAATTATGATTCCTGAGAAAATATCCCTCATCACTACACCATTATCATCAAATGCACAAAATTCTGAAACGTCATTAATAATGCTTTTTAACTTAATACTTAAATCCTTAATGGAACTTACTCTAAGCGACATTATTTCTTTCGTAAGTTGCATTTGATCCTTTGATGACTTAAAGTGCTGCTTCAACCTTTCTTGGCAAAGCTCCCAGCTTACAGGCCGGTCTAGTTGCAGGAAATTTTTGGCATCTCCTTGTATTTTCAAGTCGAACACTATTTGGTATGTCAAGTCTCTTTGTGTATTATAATCCAACATAACTCGATCCACGGAAAGGCTGGTAACATTTTTGCTTCGCCGTTAAATGCTGGTAAGTATTTTAGATCCCTTTCAATCTTGTTTCTTAGAGATGTTGATTGCTGTGCTGCTGATTGGCACAAAAGCCTTGTAATTGCGCCAAGGCATTGAACCATGGTGGCATCTGCTGGTAAGTTTCCTTCAGCCATATTTAAGTTATTTGTTTTTATTCAAATCGTATGAAACAATTGTAATTAATTAAAAAATTTTTTTTTTTTTTTTTTTTATTATTTACGATCCAATGGGTCAGTAAATTCTAGAGTTCAAAATCTTGTCACTTATTTTTCGTTTCTTAATTTCACTCTCACAGTTTTCTTATAGTTTTATTTTTTTTATTTTTTATTTAAAATCTTTACTGTCTGTGTTGTTTCTGCAGCACACAAATGTGCATGCCTTCGTTTTCAACACTTTTTCACAATATTGTTCACTTTTAACTTTTTTTTTTTTTTAAATTTATTTGCACTATTTGGGTTGTTTCTGCGGTATAAATTTAAATACACCTTCGTTATCCCCACTTTTAGGCTATAGCAGTAACCGACTGCGCCAGTTAAAGAAAAACTAAGACACCGGGATTTCAGTAAAAAGGGAAACGTCTTTATTCAGTGACAATCAAGCTTAAACTAACTTATTTTACAGTGGTTTGCTTATTTATAGTAATGAGTAAACAATTGTTGATAACTGTTATCCTATATGTTTGTTGGTACAAACTCATCACGCCACTTTGGGCAAACAAAACAATAATTGCTATCCTTTACATTTGTTGATCGCTAATCACTTGACTGGTGTCGCTGCTACAACAACAGCAACGGTAGTCAGTTCCGCAATATCAGGCGATATCAGTGTTGTTCTTGAAATTGTTGTTGCATATTTTGTCTACTACTTTTTGGTACACAGGTTTGTTCTTATTATTGTTTTTGTACATATATTGTGCATTGATATTTTGGCTTCAGGTAATAGCTTATGCATATATGTATGTTTTTACGTATGTAAATATGTATCACGAAATGGTAAGTATTCAAATTAATTACAAAATAGGAAAGTACATAATTGTGTAAATTTGTAAGCAGGTAAGTGTAATAAATAAAGTATGTAGGTTTGGTTTGTATGTTTTATATGCATATGTATATACGTATATATGTATGTACGAGTATATACATATAACTCGCGCTTTTTTCGGTCTTGGTTCGTGCGGTAGCTTCCATTGAGATGATTGAGCTTTGGTTTCCACGTCATAACCATAAACCCACGATTCGTCACCAGTTATGACCCTCTGGAGCAAATTTGGGTCGTCGCGGACAGAGTTTAACATCTCATTAGCAATGTTCATGCGATGCTGTTTTTGGTCACAATTGAGCTATTTTGGTAAAAAAATAGGTAAAAATCGAAGACGATCCAAAACACGTGCAAGCAAAGCAGCTGTCAACAATTAACTGAACATTCAAAATGGCCGAGCTTGTCGGCATAAGTGAGAGACATGAGTACCAACATAACGCCACAAAAAATTCGAAATTCGAATATACGTAACCAGCGAAAATTCAAAATTCGCGATACTTTTTGAACACACCTCGTATTTAAGACTTCAATGTCTTTTATATACATCAAGTGGTGGTATTACATATAAAACCTTAATAACATAAAGTGGGATAGTACAATCATAATTTTAATAAAGATTTAGAAAAGTAAGATCTTAATAAAAACAGCTAAGGGTGTCTAAATTCGGATGTAACCGAACATTGTATACTAAGCGTGAGTCTCAATTGTACAGTTCATTTTAGATAAATACTCGTAGATTTTCTTATCCTGCTGAGGCATATTTTAAACACGAACGGCAGGGTTACTAACGCATTTTCCAGCTTTTACTAGAAACATGCTTATTTTATGCATCTAAAAGGTTAGGTTAGGTGGTAGCTGTCCCGCGAGGAGGGCAGCTCACTTGGACACTTATAAGGTCCGTTGTGATACCACATTTTAAACGGTGACACTAACTTAAGATTGCTAAGCAAATAGCTGCGTAGCCACAATAAAACTCCGGATTTGGCACACATCGATCTTCGACACATCTTCCGGAGACCTAAGAACATCCGAATCGAGATACCTGCGCCTGGTCCTAGCAAACGCTGGACAACTGAGCATGAAATGATTTGATAATTCCACCTCGTCATCCTCCATGCAGCTAACGCAACTCGGTTTATCAAGTATATTTAACCGCACCGCATGGACCCCCATCGGACAGTGCCCAGTCAACACCCCAATTAACATGGAAAAATGTACCTTGGAGAACCCTAGTAATTCCATTGAACGCCTGGAGTCAACCACTGGCCAGAAGGACTTCGACACCTGACATGAGGTGGTGTCAGCCCAGCGTTTGCTTAGCTGATCCGAGGCCCACCTGGCCAGAAGATACCTACAGGTGGTAAGGGGAATACCCAGTGTTCTGGAGGCAACCTGTTTCACGAGTGCCCGCTCTGACCAAGAGATACGCATGGCAATTGCCGGGAACGTCACAGTGGCCTGGCACCCAAATAATTTTTATTTTAAAGTAGTTGGACGCAACCGCAAGCGATTCTAGACAGTCGCTCACTGTCCTCGATCGAACGTTTCCTGCACTCAGCGCCCTAATTGCCGCTTGACTGTCGGATTAGATGTTGAACTCCTTGACAGCGAATGCGCTGGACAGCATCCCATCCACCGCATCCTTGATGGCGGTAACCTCCGCTTGGAAAACGCTACAATGATCAGGTAGCCTAAATTTCGTACTAATCCCAAGTTCCGTTTTACTCGGGTTGACAGCCAGACCACAGAATTCGGACCACTCTGTCACAATACCCAGATACCCTAGTAGAACATCCCTTACGGCACTAAGAAGCTTTCCCCTGACGAGGATTGCTTGGTCTACCGCATAGGCTATCACTTGACAGTCCCTACGCTCGAGGTCCTGGAGTAAGCCGTTGACTACTATGACCCAGAGAAGTGAAAAAAGAACACCCCCTTGCGGCGTGCCCCTTTTCACGCCTCTCTGAGCCCCAAATAGGCTTCAGAAATGGCGTTGGCCACCCAGTTCCACTCCTCCCTGGAGATGGCCCGTCTTCCCTGCTCCTGTCAACTACCACCAGGGTCATGGAGCCAGCACGTCTACCAACTTCGCTAAACGTGCGTTGCACAGCTTCACCACCCCGGGGTACCGCGCTATTCTGCCTTTTCCGCAGAGCGTCGTCACCGAGCGGGACCGTCTCCCCACCTGCACTAGGTGCAGGACGCTGATCACCGCTGCTAAAAACATTCCTGGCCCACTCCAGCGTACGGGAATGCTTCTCAGAAACCTGAGAACCAGCCAGCCAGCCCTGCTGCAACCTAAGGGGGGAGTTGCTTCCAAGTTTCGGTGCATGTCCGTCCTTTCCGCCCTGTTGTTGCGTCGCGTTTGGGCGTGTCTGCGGCCTGATTTCAGGCCACCAGTTATGTCAGGTCGCATCCCCTCTAAGTGAGCCCTCTGCCTCCGATTCGGAGTCAAGAGCACCCTGTCAGGCTGCGACCCTGTCCCGTACTTATAAACCGGTGAGCAGCCGAGCTACTCCCATGCGATACGCAAGGGTGAGCCTCGTTGCTGGCCGGTTCCTTGTCCCCGTTGTCCTTGTCCGTCTTCCCCCTCCTTATCTTCCTTGTTGTTGTTTTTATTATTACACAGGCCGACAAAATGAGACCGATTTTTTTGACCATAAAGCAGAGCATACTTTCCTAAAGGGTTTCGATGCGCTGAATTCAAATCTGAACGCAGAATTGCTCTATCACGTCAGGATTTTGAGATATCCTAACCTAAATGTGCAAAAAACACCGTTTTTGCCTATTTTTGAGGTTATATATAAACGGAAGATTTTTATTTTAAAAAAGCACACATAGCATCTTAAAAAAGAAGTCTTTCTCTTACGAATGGCGTTGAGTTTGCTCAAATATCTTTTTTTTCGCTAAGATAGAGCAATTTAAAGTAGACTTATCGTAAGAGGTATGTGTTCTACTGCATCATACCTACGTTAATTCAGTGGTTTTTCAGCTGTAGGAAAATTAGCAAATTTATAAACTTTAAAAATCTGTCGTTTATATATAACCTCAAAAATAGGCAAAAACGGTGTTTTTTGCACATTTAGGTTAGGATATCTCAAAATGGTGACGTGATAGAGCAATTCTGCGTCCAGATTTAAATTCAGCGCATCGAAAACCTTTAGGAAAGTATGGTCTGGTTTATGGTAAAATTTCTTGTCGGCCTGTGTTATTGTTGTTCATGTAAAAATAACGTCCCCACTCAGGGCCGCTATCCAGACCCGATTGTGTAGTCGCCATTTAATGGTCCCGTGGTTATCTATGTGAGCAGGGAGGCCACGCGAAGGTTGACGCATGCCCTTATGAGACATACGTTCAGAGCCAGACCGAGCGTAAAAACGGGAGATCCTCGACCGCACCTACACCACCAACTAAATGGCGACGGGCCTGGAACGTACCATGAGACCTGCCAAGGTTTTAACGGGACGTGGGCAGCTGCGATATTAGCCCACCAGCCATTTCAGTTGGGTTTCACCCCAACCTACTGAGGTGGCAGAATCCCGCACCTACCAGCCCAAAGCAAACTAGATCCAAATCACGACCATAGTCAAGAATCATGTCCGTACGCCAGGGCTATTGAAGAGCTAAGACGTATAGCTGTGATTCCTGACCTTAGCTGGTTACCTTCCGCACAGAGAGATACTAGGTACCAATCTGAACAGACAGCTGTGGTCTCCATTACCAGTCGGCACCCTCTTGGAGGGTTCAGTCGGAGGATTTCCGCCAACCATATGCATCTAAAAAAAAAAAACTTTTACAAATTTTTTATACAATCTAACCGCCTGGGCGATTTTGACCGTCCAACATAGCTCGCCAGTCGTTTCTTCGTTGCGCCAACTGGCGCCAATTGGAAACACCGCGGGAGCGCAAATCGGGCTCCACTTGGTCCTTCCATCGGAGTGGTGGTCTCCCTCTTCCTCTGCTTCCACCGGCGGGTGCCGATAAGAATACCTTCTGGGCTGGAGCATCTTCGCTCATTCGCACTACGTGTCCTAGCCAGCGAAGCCGCTGTGTTTTAATTCGCTGAACTATTTCGGCGTCTGCGTAAAGTTCATACAGCTCATCATTAAATCTTCTTCGGTACTCGCCGTCGCCAACGCGTAGAGGTCCACAAATCTTTCGAAGAACCTTTCTCTCGAATACTCCCAAAGCCGCTTCATCAGATGTTGTTAGTGTCCACGATTCTGCACCATATAGCAGAAGGGGTGCGATGAGTGACTTGTAGAGTGTTATTTTCGTTCGTCGAGAGAGGACTTTACTTTTCAATTGCCTACTCAGTCCGAACTAGCATTTGTTTGCAAGAGTAATTCTTCGTCGGATTTCTAGGCTAACATTATTGTTGGTGTTAATGCTGGTTCCCAGGTAAACGAAGTCCTTTACAATTTCGAAATTATTGCTTCCAACAGTGGCTTGGTTGCCAAGACGCGAATGCGCTGACTCCTTGCATGATGACAGAAGGTACTTCGTTTTGCCCTCGTTCACCACCAATCCCATTTTCTCCGCTTCTTTTTCTAATTTGGAGTAAGCAGAAGTTACGGCGCGGTTGTTAAGGCCAATGATATCAATATCGTCAGCATATGCCAACAGTTGCACGCTTTTATAAAATATTGTTCCAGCGCGGTTAAGTTCTGCAGCTTGTATTATTTTCTAATAAACTAGGAATTATTATAACCATCTTGAAGTAATGAAAAATTTACTAAAAATAATCAATGCCTAGCTTCGTTCTGGTCTGTGGGCAAATTGTGATACCGAAATGACTAAAGAAGTTATGAAATTGTTAACGCTCAACCGCCTTTAATAAACCGTCGTCAAAAAAATCACTAATAGCTACATAATTTTCTACCGAAAGTCGATAAAAAACCCAAGGTGCTTGACACCTTACAGGATTTCTTAGAAAAAGCAATAACTAAATACCAATAAATAGTGCTGAGCCCTTTTTGAAATCAAACAATACCGAAGAAATACAAGGTGGCGCAAAAGTAAGCTTCCGATGTTCAGCATATCGGTTGTGGCACGTGCAGTGTGTGCTGTTGCACCGTCTTGTTGAAACCACATGTTTTCCAATCCCAATTCATCAAGTTGCGGCAAAAAGAACTCGTTGATCATTGCTCTGTAGCGCTCACCATTCACAGTAACCGTTTGGCCCCGACCGATTATTGGTCAAATAAATAGTCAGCAATAATCCGCGTTCTGGAGCAGTGGAGCGTAACATTGTTTACTAACGTGTATTTCGCATGTGTTTACTACACAAATGTCAAAACAGAACTGACTTTAGGGGCCAATCGCAAAATTTAAAGCATTTTCTGATAGGAAGATTACTTTTGCGCAGTAACCGTTTTTCACCGACCGAAATAAATAGTCAGCAATATTCCGCGTTCTGGAGCAGTGTAGCGTAGCATTGTTTATTAACGTGTATTTCGCATGTGTTTACTACACAAGTGTCAAAACAGAACTGACTTTAGGGGCCAATCGCAAAATTTATAGCATTTTCTGATAGGAGGATTACTTTTGCGCCACCTTGTACTGTCTCTGTCGACAACAAAGTCGACGACAAATTCGTATGTGCAAGAAGGCACCTTGTTGGTCATGCAATTAAACAAAATTCCATAACGGAACATAACACCACACCATCAGCAAAATGCAACAAGTTTGTAAATTTAGTTCTAAGTTTGAAGTGAACAAAAAAAGAAGCATAGCTCCCGGAAAACCTTTTTTTCGAACTCAATCTAAAATAAATTAACTTATAGCTATATTAAGGGCAGTTTTCTCAATATCCGGTTAACGTTAATAGACAGACGTCCCTGTTCCTGTTCTTTTGGATTAAAATTCGTCTGGTTGTCAAGTAATCACTCGTAACAAATTATTTAACCGTATTAAAGAATTATATGTGGCAAATATTGATGAGAAATTAACCAATTATTTAACCGTATTAAGGAATAATAAGTTGCAAATACTAATAAAAAATTAAATTAGTTAAAGTTTAGCGCGTTCCAATCAGTTATCTAGATCCGCGTCATACGGGCATGTTCTGGATTTCACTTTCACTCGGATTCGCTTGCTTTAACTGGAAAATGTACATTGGATCAACATAAAAACTCAATCGAAAGTGAATTACAGAACCTGCCTGATAATCTCACCGGACCGATCCGGAGCAGTTTTTGTATATACGGTATACATATGCATGTGTATGTGTGTAGTTTTCAGCAGAACATTGACATGGAAAGACCATCTTAAGCACGGTAGGAAAAGCGTATGGAATTTCCCGTACACTCTCGTTAACACATAATTTAACTCTTGCACATTCGTCAACAAGTGGCCAAGGGGTACATAATACCTACGAACCTTTATGGTGGTGAGATTTACTCTAATTTTGCTATGCCCTACCAACCACTGCTAGCCACACTTTTCAAAACTACTAATTTGTATTGGGAACAAAACAGTCTTACAATTTTAATTGGATTAAAAGCTGCAATGGTACATCCCAGAAAGGAGGATTGTCCTTTGAAAATACGAGGTGTGTTCAAAAAGTATCGCGAATTTTGTGTTTTTTCAAAAATTATTTATTTATTCATGAATATCTATTTTGTCCCCTTCAAAGTAATCCCCATGAGATATTATACACTTGTGCCAACGGTTTTTCCAATCTTCGAAGCACTTCAAAAAATCATTTTTTTGTATCTTGTTCAGCTCCTCCTTCGATGCCGTCTTTATCTCGTCAAGAGAAGCGTAACGTCGTCCTTTCATGGGCCTCTTCAGTTTAGGGAACAAGAAAAAGTCACAGGGGGCCAGATCTGGGGAATACGGTGGCTGCGGCATCATTAGTGTGTTGTTTTTGGTCAAAAAGTCGCGCACAAGCAACGATGCGTGAGCAGGGGCGTTATCGTGGTGCAAAAGCCAATTTTTGTTCTTCCACAAATCCGGGCGTTTCTGGCGGATTGCTTCACGCAAATTGCGCATAACTTGCAGGTAATATTCCTTATTGACCGTTCTTCCCTGTGGCAAGAACTCATGATGCACCACGCCCCTGCAATCGAAGAAAACTGTCAGCAAAACTTTCACATTCGACCGAACTTGGCGCCCTTTCTTCGGTCTTTGTTCGTACGGCAGTTTCCATTGAGATGATTGAGCTTTGGTTTCTACGTCATAACCATAAACCCATGATTCGTCACCAGTTATGACCCTCTGGAGCAAATTTGGGTCGTCGCGGACAGAGTTTAACATCTCATTAGCAATGTTCATGCGATGCTGTTTTTGGTCACAATTGAGCAATTTTGGTAAAAAAAATAGGTAAAAATCGAAGACGATCCAAAACACGTGCAAGCAAAGCAGCTGTCAACAATTAACTGAACATTCAAAATGGCCGAGCTTGTCGGCATAAGTGAGAGACATGAGTACCAACATAACGCCACAAAAAATTCGAAATTCGAACATACGTAACCAGCGAAAATTCGCGATACTTTTTGAACACACCTCGTAGAGTTTCATTAAACACTTGCCATGATGGAAATACTATTAAAAACTAACAAAGCCATGATGAATATTTTTCTTTTCAGATCCGCAAGAAAATCTTTTTCTTCAGCAGCTACTGGTGATACATTTCAAATTTTATTGAAAAAATTGATAGCTATCGTCCATTTGACAATAACCACTAGAACTGTTATTTCATTAACCAATTGAGATAATAAACTTAACCATATGTTAGCCATTTCTGTTACCATTTCAACAAATAATTTTCACCACATGTTAGCCAAAACAATAACCAACTAAACGAATTTTATTCACCACAGCCAAAACATAAACAATGTCAAAACATATTTACAAATACATTGTAGCCAAAACATTAGCCAGTTTTTTAAATGCAAATTTTTGAAGCCTCGAAACTTGGCAAACACATGTGCTTAAAGTCTTTATACGGCCTGAACAAAATTAGCTACTTTTTACACCGTTCGAGAAATTAATGAAACCAAATATTTAGCTGCATGCTAACAGGTATCTCGGAGTTACTATGTATTGCGACGTGAATGGAATTTCTTTCGCATTTGAATAAAATGTAAGTAATTTGACAGCTTTCGAATCGCATTTGCTTTCGCATCGCGATACAGAGTAACCCCCATGGGTTTTAGGGTGTACATAAAAATAAACCTAATGTTGTATATATCGGAATGAATAATTTTTCTCAGTGTAGGGGTCCTAGCTTACACAAGCCTACACGAATATGTTGTGCCAATCTGTATTTCGGTTTCTCGTCTATTTATTCTCGCTGATTTGCTATCCTTTGTTTACAAATGACATTACGCTGTCTAATAGGTTTTATGAGAGTACATAATACATATTCAAAATTGAAAGAGTGCGACAACACTTCGCTGCGGCTGAACGTAGTCCTGAATGCGGTTGAGTGAGTGCGACTATAATATTTGCTGCTAGTTCATATATAACAACGTTATTAGCTACGTTTAAGGGCTGAAAACCCTTCGCCACATATCTTCTCATGCACAAAAGGTGCTTAACATTTCTTTTGATAACTTTTTAAGGTGAAGACAAAGGACATGCTATATATCAAATACATAAATATATATGTAGAGGAGATATTCGCAATTAATATAGGCGATATATTCCCAATTATTGTGGCCTATCAGCTATTGCGACGAAACTGCCGATACACATTGGGGTATTTTATCAATCTGGCCGGCCAAAACTTCAATTCTTAAAACTGAATCCGAATCCAAGGTCTGTTTGGCCAATATACCTCCGAAATTTCAAGAAAATGGAGAAAAGTTAAAAAAGCACCACAAATTGCGACAACACGAATAAAAAAGTTAGTTGCACATTTCACCGGACTCACCTACTGACATGTATTTGGACGTTTTGAATCCGAATCTGAGGTCGGTTTGGCCTAAAGGCCTGCATGAATGCGCAAAGACATACCCAAGATTACATTCTAAGAAATAATTTTACATTCTAAGAATACAATTTTCAGCGGTGTTAAACTGGGATAATTTGTTAGTAGGTAATATATTCAGGCTAACTCCCCTAATACGGCTCAGTTGATAATTTTCTTCTAAAATAGTTCCAACGCCAATCCAGTTGTTTTTGAGAGACTGCAACATGTGCACACAGTAGAAAGCCGGTTAACGCTAACTGAGGTTTAATTAACGTATTTTGTTCGGTTAGCTGTCAAATTAATCGCCGATTAGGCTTAAACGGCCTTTATGAAAGTGGCCCTTAATGTAGTTGTTAATTGGGCATTGGCTCCTGATTTTTTAAAATATTTGACGACTTGTGAACATATTGTTACCATTTCCTTGATATCACGCCCTCGTTGATAGGTTTTTCCACAATGTTGTGTAGTAAATGTTTAATGCATAATATATGGTCGGCATCTTTAAAAGCCGCTCTCATGTTAGTTCCCCTACCCGCCACAATAGTGGCTCTATCCAGAGAACAGCCAAACTCATCCAAAGCCTCCCTCTCTTTTTGCACAATTCTTTGATCTAGTTGAAATAAAAAAAAGAACAGTTCACAAAAATAAAATAATTATTCTATGTGTATACATATAAATTTTTATCAAATATATACTGTTGCAAGGCTTATTGTTTATTGACTTAAAAGCAAGTAGTTTCGTAATTAGTTTTGAATTTTCTATGTAATGTATTGTGAGATGATGTCTGTCCACAAATCTGACGTAAGTCCATAAAATCCGTCTCTAAATTCTTCTAATTCAGTCCTGATGTTATCATATGCAACTTTAAAGAGTTTTTCTATATTTCTGGGTACAGTGGTGGGGTTTGGTACACGGTTAAAAATTTGAGCCTAAATTTTAAATCATTCGTCGGTTTAAGCAGTTTTTTAAGTTTTAAACTGAAATGAAAAAACGTCAAATATTTTTTTAATTTCGTTTTTTTTTTTTTTTTTTTTTTTTTTTTTGATATCGATTTTAACAAAAAAATCAAAATGTGTTTTTAATTTTTATAATTATTGAACACGGACCTCAAGCCAGCAAAGAAATACAAATTTAAGGAAAAAGGTCGCAAAAAAATTTCATAATTTTTTTAATTTCTTTTCATTTATTTCTGAAAGCTTTTTAAGTCATTGAATTTTTCTCATTACAGTTTTGTGTTCGCCGTAGGGCAGTGGGTAGGGCAGACGACTGTGATGCGGGGATCGTCGGTTCGAATCCTGCAAACTGATACAAATGTTTTTTAATTGTTAAAACATTTCTGGTTTAAAATTTAAACTCTTTTTCATGCTTATTTTCTCGTAAATTGGCATAGTTTAAATTCTAAGCCAAATTTGGCTTGGTCATATATGTAGCCCAGAAAAGTTTAAAATTTAGGTTAGCCGTGTAGCTTTTTTTTAACGTCTACATTTGGTCCGTAGTATGTATGACTTGTGGCCCTCATCATCGACAAGTTGGAAGGACCTACGGTTTTTTATGACCCATCCGGTAAAAGAGCGAACTACGTCCTTTTTCGTTTCATCATCACCATCTATTAGTGGACTATTTCTAATGTAATTTTTGAAATTTTTATAACACTTATGTTTAACTAAACTTGATGTGCTCCTTATAAATAAGAAAACGTTTTGGCAGTTTTTACATGCAACAACTTTGCCCAAAAAGCTGCCGCAATATCGATTTTGCCAAAAATTTCCCAAACCTTGATTTTCCCTTAAGTTATCATGATTTTATAGTCTCTCTTCATCAGTTTATCTTTTATTTGCACAAATTGGCGCTTTCTAACGCATATTTGTGAATTGAATGATGTTGATTGGTCCAATTTTTTTTATTTGTAGTTAAGAAGTGTACTTGGACTAAATATTAAAGATCTCTGCAAAATTTGGTATAGCGCGATTTGTTATACTTCAATGTAGTCTTTTTTATAGCTGTATTCTGTCTCATCTCATTTTTTATTAGAAAAATTTTTGTGAGTTCAGATGATTTCGGTATCCTGTTCGAGAAAATCACAAAAAGTTCACCCATGATATATGGTGAAAACACACTTGCATACATCATAAGTACATCGTTTGACAGCGACTGTACGAGTATGCATATCGCGATAGCCGAGGTAGTAAGTGTCTCGAGCACAACGTGTGAGACGCAGGTTCGAACCCAGGCTCGGATTGCGGACAATTTATTATTTTTATTTTTTAATTAAATATTAGTATTGAAAATATATAAATGGCTCTACACTTAAAGTTTTTTTTTTTTAGTTTATTTAATTTTTAACCCAATATTTTTCTGTTTGTGACCTGCTTAGAACGAGCTGACAAATTAGGGTTTCTCTTTTTTAAACTAGAGATGTGAGATTGCTTACTGAATACCAAATTGTATCCAAATTGATATTGACCACAAAATGTCTCCATAGTGACTACACTGCAGTCAATTCTACTAGTTTTATACTGGGCAAATACTAGTTTGTCAAACCCACTTAACTAGTTGGAGTGCTGTAATTTTTCCATATTAGCAACTTGTACTTTTAACACGGCGATGTCCTACGAGATGGCAATATCTGCATCAGCACCATCTAGTCAGTACATACACCAGTATCATACCAGTCGTCATACTAGTCAGCCTATGCATCAGTATCAAACCAGTTACTGTACCACTTCATAGTAGGTTAGTTTATTTTGGGTTGAAAAATAAAAGAAAATTGCAAAATCACATTAGAAACCAATTTATTGAAAATTCAGTCATTAGATATAAAATATATATCAAAATAAATATAACTTCTCTAAATTGAACAATGGGAACAAATCTCAAGGAAAATATATTCGCTGTTCATAGCAATTTTACCCTTGGAAAACATTTATAAAAAGTAATTTTCTTTTCTTTTCATAAAAGTCCTGTAATTTGCTATTGATTTCACAGGCACGAATCTTAAAATTATTTTTTAACAATTTGTGGAAAATTTTAAAAATTATATATTAATCTGCGATAGAATCTACTTCATACTTCTAAAAATATCTTTCAAGGAAATATAAGATTTTTTTGGTGAAAATTATAAGTTTCGGAGTTACTTGTAAATAATCATGCAGATAACTCGCTTTTGTTTAAATTGCATTATGCTCATGCGGGCACGCTTTGCACTTTTGGGTGCTAGGTGAGGGACGATCATGTGCTGGTATGTGGGGTGAAGAACAGAGGAAGAGAGCAATATACTTACACATATGTAAGATTCATAAAAAGAGAGTAGGCGGCCTTGTACAAAAGTAATCCTCCTATCAGAAAATGCTATAAATTTTGCGATTGGCCCCTACAGTCAGTTCTGTTTTGACATTTGTGTAGTAAACACATGCGAAATACACGTTAATAAACAATGTTACGCTACACTGCTCCAGAACGCGGAATATTGCTGACTATTTATTTCGGTCGGTGAAAAACGGTTACTGCGCAAAAGTAATCCTCCTATCAGAAAATGCTATAAATTTTGCGATTGGCCCCTAAAGTCAGTTCTGTTTTGACATTTGTGTAGTAAACACATGCGAAATACACGTTAATAAACAATGTTACGCTACACTGCTCCAGAACGCGGAATATTGCTGACTATTTATTTGACCAATAATCGGTCGGGGCCAAACGGTTACTGTGAATGGTGAGCGCTACAGAGCAATGATCAACGAGTTCTTTTTGCCGCAACTTGATGAATTGGGATTCGAAAACATGTGGTTCCAACAAGACGGTGCAACAGCACACACTGCACGTGCCACAACCGATATGCTGAACATCGGAAGCTTACTTTTGCGCCACCTTGTACATGTGTATTTTGTCAGTATTGCTACTCCGCCGAAAAAAATTCGCTTTTTTACAACCATTTTCGTACATCCCAATTGCACTCAAACCAAAACTTTGTTAATTAAATCAGCAATTACGAAAAGGGCACATCTCTAAATATTGGAACACTAAGAAAATTGATAAGACCGCATTATTTTCCAATAAAGTATATTTATAAAATTTGGTTGAACAATGGGTAAAAAGAAATACATTTTTTTATTAAAATTTTTTTTAATTCAGCTCGTTTTTAACCAACAATTAAGTCAATATTTGGATTAATAGAATTTGCTGCTGCAATGCGCACAGATGCGAAATTTTTATAGAGCCGTATCACATGTCCACATTCTAAAAACTTGTTTTTTGAAAGAGTGCAGCGTTGTAGTTCTATCAATTCCATTTGTAGTTTTGGGGGGGCTGTTTGAATATGTTGGCTGAAAGGAGCTACAAATATATCAAACTTCGACAATTTTTGAATATCTTCGCAGTAGTTAAGAGAAACTGCGCTCAGTCGTGGGAAAAAATGAAAATTTTTCACTGCGAGCTGCTCACCGCATAATTCGAGCTTGATTTTAACGCCTTTTATTGCGTCACCCAAATCATAGATAAGGTTATCTTTACCTTGCAACGTCAAGTTCAAAATATTAAGATGCTCCGTAATATCCGTTAAGAAAGCTAAGTCAGCTATCGACTCGAGGTCATTAAGTTCACTTAACGATTGTTTTTTAGAAATCTGTAGGTTATAAAAAAATCTAATTAGTTTCAAACCTATTAATGTTGGCTGACTCAGCCAACGAATTTCCGTGAAATATGGGATATCCATTTACTCCTTTCCTACAGACTCAAGAAGTCGCTTAAACCGGCGCACAGTGGGGCCGAGCGTGCTCAAAATTCGATTTTTGAAAAATTGAGTTGTGAAAAAAATAAAAACGCAGTCATGTTCTGCACCTTCCACCATATTTTCAGCTTCCTAACTGTTTTTTCTGCGAGATATACATGCGAAAAGTTGAGAAATTTTCCCAAAAAAAATTTTTTTTAAACGGAAATTTTAGTGTGTATTTCAAATTAATGGTGCAAGAGAAGGATTTCAAAATACATTATTTTGCTCTTACGGTTACGTTAGGAGAAGTTCAAGTAATTGCATAGTGGTTATTTTTTGGAACTATGACTTTTAAGAAATTCGTTTTCAGAATAAAACAAAACATACCTCTATTTTTTTCAATATTTATTTTCAAAATTACTTTTTTCAAATTCGCGCAAAATGTTTTCAAATCTAAAAATGCAGCACTGAAATATGGTCCTTCGTTATAATGAATCCGAGTTCAGAAGTGAAAATAACGTGCGCATTTTAAAAAAAATTTAGTTTAAAAATTTTATTCCAAGTTTAGTAAAAAAAAAAAACAATAATATGTGGATGAATTTAGTTCTGTTTTGTCTTAAACTAAAATTATCCAATAATTTATGCTTTATTATATTTAAAAAAGTGGACCAGGTTGTTGTAAGGTTATTTTTTTATAGTTTTCGCTTGTAGATTGTACTGTTATATACAGATACCAAATCAGCCCTGTATGTTTATATAAATTTATTTCAAGTAAGCCACCTGCTACATGCCTTATAGAAGAAAACTTTTATAAAATGATTTTATAACGTTATTTATACTACATTGGGTTGCAAAAGTGATTGTTTCTACGTAAATCAATTCAACTAATTGTGTTTTAAGTGGTACAAAGGTGATGGCAGCTTCTAAGTCTTCAAGCACCATTAAGGCGGTTGTTAATGGTGGGTATAAAAGAATGCAATATATTTAGCCTACCCTAGTTATTTAAAATTTTTTGCAATAATTTTTCGGCAAAAAACAGAACAAAAACTTGCTTTAAAAAGAAGAGTTATGGGTGAAGTAATATTTGAAAGTAAGAAAACAACACTTTCCGAGAGGTTTGATGACTTAAACCAGTTTTTAGCTGCTAAAACATCGGCTAGCAAGATTAAGCAGGACTTGGCACTCAGGTATTTCAAAAAACAATTCACCAAAAAGTGGGTTTCATGCAACAGGCATGTGGCCAGATTTTGTGAACAAGAGATCAAGTGGTTAAATGGCAATATCCAACTTTCCATTAGATCAAATAGTAGTTCAAATGTGGGAAGACCAAATATAAACTTCAATGAGAGTAGCCATCAATCAAAACGTCGGAAGACATCTAATGTAGGTTACTTTCTCTATCTTGTTATATGCCTATAAGCATGACATAAAATTTTTTTAGATCCGATCAAAGTACTCATCAGATGAACTAACATACGCTGCCCAAATGAAACTGAGAGCTTCTGGAAGTGCACCTCTTGCTGAGAAGATAAAAGAGATATTTGAGGACAAAAATAATGAAGATAGAATCATCTTCGTAAATGTAAAGAAGGTAATCTGAAACTTTATCTCTACTTATAGAGTCAAAGCTTCCCAGAAAGCATTACAATAATATTAGAAAACTTGCTACAAAAGTGTTTCCTTCGTACAAATTAATTCAAAAGGAGAAAAAAAATGTTACCCTCAAAATGTAAAAGTTTCGGACAGATAAGCTAGAGTACCTGTTCAGGAATTATTAGATCACACTTCCTCGCGTTTAATTGAAGCTCAAAAAGATGTGCTAACTAATGTTTCGATATCTACCTGGTGTCTAGTGTTGTATTCAAAATGGGGTTTTGATGGTAGTAGTGGTCACACTCAGTATATGCAAAAATTTTTGGATGATAAAGCTGATGATAAATATATATTTTTAACTGCATTAGTTCCATTACGATTGGTTGATAAAAATAACCAAAATGTTCTTTGGCAAAATCTGAGAACTTCGTCCCCGAGGTTTTGTAGGCCTATTAAGCTTCAGTATAAAAAAGAATCGGATGAACTTGTAAAAAATGAAAAAAAAAGTATTGATTTAGAAATAAGTAATTTACAGGCAAGCAGTATTGTTGTTGATGAACGCATTTGTTCTATAGAACATAAGCTTATGTTTACAATGATAGATGGAAAAATTTGCAATTCCCTGTCTGATACCAAATCAGCCCTAGTATGCTATTTATGCGAAGCGAGTAGCAAGGAATTTAATGACATCGAAAAGGTTATTTCTCGACCTGTTAACCATGAATACATTTATTTTGGCATATCTGTTCTCCATTCATGGATAAGACTTTTTGAGTGCTTATTGCACATTGGATATAAGCTTCCAGTAAAGTCGTGGAGAGTAAAGATAGTGTTTGAAAATAAGCACACGATTCAAGCTGATTTCTTTAAAAAATTGTCCTTAATTATTGATAAACCTAAGCCCGCCTTTGGAAATACAAATAATGGTAATGTAGCACGAATTTTTTTCCAAAATTATGAGAAAAGCTCCAAAATACTTTGCGTTGACCAAAATTTAATAAAGAGACTTTATATATTACTACAAACCATAAGTTCGTGAACAAATTTAATTCCTTTTGTTTAGAAACAGCACAGATATACACAAAATTGTACGCATGGTGAACGCTATGTCCACTACATTACATAAAATTTTGATACATGGTGGTGAAATAATTAAAGAAGCCGTACTTCCCATTGGACAGTTGAGCGAAGAAGCGTTAGAATGTTCCAACAAGGACTTTAAAAATTTTAGGTAGAATTATGGCAGAAAAAAAAGTCGCGCTGACAATTTACATGACGTTTTTGATAGGTTACTAGTTTCGTCAGATCCCCTAATTACTTGCTCTCGCTCCTTGCCAATGGTTACAAATCAGAAAATTTGTTTGCCTAAAGCATTGGAGTTAATGGAGCCTGAAGTCACAGGACATCAATGCGACATCGGGTCTGACGGCGATGAGTAAGGCTTACATTTTTAACTTAACATGTTGCATCATAATTTGATTATCTCTGTTAAGCCTATATTTTCCAAAAGAAATGTTTTACTTGCGTTATGGGTATTCACGTTTTAGTGCTGATCAGGGATTCCAAATTAAGTGCTTACCGATTATTATAAAATTTAATATAATAATAATTCCCAACGGATTACCCACCATATCCCGCCCGACCGGCGCGAGGGGCGCATCCGCATAACGCGCGGATTATTCGTTCGTGCCGAGTCATTGAAAGGCTTTGGTTTGTTAATCGTCGAGATCTAAAACTGCGCAGCTACAGAGAAAACCTCATCAGCTAAGTAAAGTAGATATAGGATAGATTATACATTAAGAAATAACTAGTTAACAGAATAAAATTATTGTTAAAAGTTAAAATAGAAGTCAAAGAATAAGAAACAATTAGTAGCTATGAATTTAGGATAGAAAGAATTGATTTTTTTATGCTGAAAAGCGAGTCTGAAATATCAAATCTACCAGAAAGAGAGTTATAATCTTGACACAAACAGCGAAAAGGCTCATTTAACTGAAAATTGGTTCGGCACTGTTTTAAGACTAGAGGTTTAAAATGCCTTGAAGGACGAGACGGTTCATTGAAGTTCACTTCACTTCACACTGGCTCCCAGCTTATTTCCTGCAATACGATTTTCCTGTTACTTAAAACGTAAATCATTAAGTAATTAAGTTAACTTAGTTCTTAGCATAAACAATTGAGTTTAAAATAAATTGGAAAAAGCCTCTAATAAGTTAATATGTGGTTAATGCGTAGGGTACTGCACGTTCACTATTTTTGTGGGTATATATATAGCAATCCTGATCCAAAAAGTTTTGATTTCAGAGTTTAAAAAAACAGGCCGAAATTGGGTTAATACAAGGATTAAATGCTTCATATATGTGTACCACTCTAGTAAATGTTTGACGATGAAATTGGTCGCAAATGGGTTTATACATCGCCATTAAAGATAAATTAAGATGCAACACATGTACTACTTTAGCTAAGGGTTAGCAATCGTGATTTCACACCTTAAAAAACACAGGCGATGGGTTCAAATACTACAGATTAACTGGGTTAGTGTGGATAAAGCCATTCTAATTTAAAAACATTTGTTTCACAACTAAAAAAAAAAACACAGGTCGCCAATTGGCTAATCCGTGACCGTTTATGGGTTAAGATACTACAGATTAACTGTGGTAGTGTTGATTAAGCCATTCCGATGGAAAAAAATGGTTTAAAAACTAAAAAAAAGAAATTGGTCTCCAATGGGTTAATCCGTGACCGTTTATGGGTTAAGATACTACAGATTAACTGTGTTAGTGTTGATAAAGCCATTCCGATGGAAATAAATTGGTTTCAGAATTTTGAGCACCCCCATATATATAAGTGGCCCCACTGTTGCGGCGGTGGTTTATTCCTTTGGAACGAATTATGTTGGTACATTTTACTACAGTATCCATAACATTTTTGAAGTTTTAAGATTTGGCACATTAAGCTTCCTGGTGAATAAGACAATGCACCGCAATGAGATCCCGGTTCAATTCGGAACCAAATTTTGCCTTAAGCCGGCAAGGAACCCTTGCTTAGGCCCCGTCATCGCTGGCGCGCCATCAGTTGCCACACTAAAAATTTTACTAAAGTCCAACCCTCTTCTGACAGCGCAATCTTAAACTGTATCATAAATTTCTTGACCTGTCGTAGTCCCTTTCAAAGGTATCAAATCATATAATTCTTCGGTTACATTGAATTCAATATCTACTCCCCTAATGAATATTGCTAGCTGCGCAAAATCAGTAATATCTGTGCTCTCATATAGAGCTAACGAAGCAGATATAAGTTTAGAAATTTTCCAGCGAAGATGCACTTGGCAGTCGTTAGCCATATCTTGCACCCTTCGACAAACATATTTGGTTGTATTTGTGCACATGTTCTTTCGACAAAGTGCCAACTGCTTCCAAAATACAGGATTTTATAAAGTCCCCATCGGAAAAGGAATGATTGCCTATAATCATTTTGTGGATAATAGCATAGCTAACACGAGTTGCTTCGTATCCATCAACAGTAATCTATTCCAAATGAAATTTAGCAAATACTGATTAAATGTAGTAAACATTTTCAAATCACGTCATTAACGAACAAACCTCTGGAGCACTGCTTTCTACAGAAGTTAGTTGCTGAAACAATTATAATCGTGCTTCACCACAATACTTATCACATTCACTATGAAATTTTTCGAAATGCCTTTTAATATTAAAAACTTTGCAAACCATGTTTCTTCCAAAGCAGACATTGGGAGTCACCACCACTATGTTGACACATATATTTTAAACTCCAATCTTTTTTAAAACTGGCCGACTTTCTTTTCAAATCCCTTCCACTTATTTCAAAATCCAAAGACACTTTTGAAATATGTCAAAGCGAATAAAATACGAAATATTTATTTAATACAAATTTTACCGCAAGGATTACACTTTTTGAGCACCGTTATAGTATTTTGTCAGTGTTGCTACTCCGCCGAAAAACATTCCCCTTTTTTTAAAAACATTTTCGTATTCGTGTTTGAGAAATGTTTATGAGCTACTGAGAATTTGACATTTTCAAATTGTGAAAACCTGTCATATACAGTTCTACCTCCTGGTATATTTATCATGCCTTTTAACATTCCCTAATCAATCAATTTGTTTTCTTACGAAATATGTACATAGAATTTTACCCCATTTCCCTTTGTCCGTAAGCAGCATCAACATTTTGCTTAATATTTAACAGTTATGCCCGTATGACACTACGTATTTTTCTTGTATTTTTTGTTTGAAATACTGACAAAAACCTACCGAAAATCAAATTGCAAAAACAATTTCATGGTAGTTGAAGGGGGACAAACAGTGCCTGTAATGTCAATTGGTTCGACGTTTAGTTGAAAGCTGAACGAAAGTAAAATTTAAAAATAAACAAATAAAAAATTAAACTGAAATATTGGATTTTGATATTTTTTGTGCTCGAACTAAAAATGAAGCTTAAATGGCCCCTAACCTGATAAATAGAGTTCATAGTGCGAACAATATTTCTTCTTTTTGCGCTTCTCGTTTAAAACTGTTAGTAAAACAGAAGCATTTAGCAACCAATTTGTTGCAATATTTAAAATTTATTTATTTGTCAGAAAAAACTAACGAAAAACAGTAAACTGTCGAAAAAAGCTAACGAAATACAAACTTTTTCGTTTGTTTTTAACAGCCTAGATTGTATTTTGGTTGTATTTCGTTACATTTTTTAACATAGCTCGCCCGTTTGCACCAATATGAAAATTGTATAGGACCGTTTCTTTCGCAAACATAAAAAAATACAAGAAAAATATGTAGAGTCATACGGGCATTATCAAGCTATGTGGAAAATAGAGTGGCCATCGCTCTTATGATATTCAAATTATTAAATGTTCATGACTTTATTCACTCAGTCTACTTAAAATTAATTTTTAGGAAGCTACTACAAACAAAATTTTATTTCTGCTGTTGTATGCATTTATGTTATGTGGGTCATAAAGCTGCCATGCTTTTGAAATTTATCTACTTGGTAAAAGTCCGAACCTTTGAATGAAAATTTAAATCACTAACCAGAACTAATAACCGTTCATATAAAAAATGTTATCCAACTTACATTGCGCTGCCCTAGGGCAGGGTGACCTACTCACTATATTTCTGGGTACAATGGTCATGGAACACTTGAGGGAGAGTTCTTTCTAAAGTACTCTCAAGTAATTACGAAATGGAGAACTCAGAAAAAAAGCGAGAGCTGGAGTAGATGATTCGTGAAAGTACTCGAATATGACAAGAATGGAACACATGATCCATCAATTTTGCAGTGTGGGTTTAACGATTTTTGCGAGATGAACTTATTAGAAAATACCTCCATAATTTGACATATTTATAAGTAGCTATATTTATAAATTTTAATAACACTGGTAAAGTTAGTTGATGTTTATGCGTTCTGTATCTTTTTTCATTTGGAGCTAATCTATTTTCTTCCAGCTCGCACCAACACTGCCAACAACTCTGAGGAGAGTTTCGTTTTCACACTATTGTATAAGAAATGTGAATTAGTACGATTTTCTACTACTACTTTTACAATACTTTTTTAAATATTTATATAAATATATGACAAAGTATATCGGCTTGTATATACATAGTTGAATATATGCAAATCCCAAATGAATGTCAAAAATGCACTGCTTAACATAAACTCGACTTCAGTCTATTGTTATTACACTTTTCGTAGTTCCTGCCAAAAAATTTAGTTTTTTGTTTTCGTACTATTGCAACACAGTTTGAGAATTCATTTTCGAGGTTGAGATAGAATATCTTCTTTTCAGATCTTTACGCGCCAAGCAGATACGGCAGTACGTTGAAAAAACAGACAGCTGTAGAATGCGAGTGTTTGTGTGCGCACCCACAGATCCCTGTGGGGAATTCTGTAGCCGACTACTATACTAGCTAACTTTTAGTCGTCTTATTGTGTTTATTAGTTGGTTTCAAAGTCATTCAGTGTTCAATCGAAAAAATGTATCTAATATTTTTTTTTAACACTTGAGTATCAGATAAAAATATTTGCTAACAAAAAAAACTCAATTGTATTTCTTTATGTGTCACTTTTTTCACTAGAATCAATAAATTTTCATTTCATATTTCGATTTCATTGAAAATTTGCATGCCTCAACATGGTTATGGCTTAAGACATTTGTTTCTGACCAAGTTTTAGGCGCAGGACATCCACATATTTATGCATAATACACATGAACACACATTAACCAGAATATAATTAAAATTTATATATTAATTAACTAATAAGTATAGGAATCAAAAGTACCAAAAAGTGCCTATTGTTGAGCTGGCTACAAGTCAACATAAAAGTAGTCAACTTGTAGTCAGCTTACAGACCCGTCACTTTTTCGGCGCCATCGCCATGTAACAGTAGTCAGCTAAAAGCAATGTAAAGTAGTTGAGGGAAAGACAAAGCTAGCTGAAAAATAGTGAACTAGTAGTCGACTTATTTCCCTACAGGAATTCGACGGATACGGCAAAGTAGATTTTGGTCTAAATTTTGACGTATGACGGATACATCGACGGTGAAGTACTATATCTGCTTGGCGCATTAGTATTTCCGCAACATTGTTACAATGATTTTTTATATGTATTTCTTACTCTCTATATTATATGTATTTCTTACTCTCTTTCTAACACCGCGAAATGTACTAACGTCTCACCTATCACTCGCTGGATCTTAAAGTGATTTAGAAGCCAAATATTTGTCCATCCCTGTTCTAAACGATTCCGTTGAAGATTCACTGTTATTTTATTTATGAAAACTGCGTTTCCCAATCACAATAAGTCAATACTAAAAATAACAACAGTTCAATATTTCTTTTAATCACCTTTTCTTCGTAAAAAGGTTACTTTGATAATTCCAAAAAGAAATGTTATTTACTTACTCAATTGCTTTGACAAATGATCTCTATGTTTCCACTTTTCTTCGTGGTTTAATTTGAGCGCTGCTTACTCGTTGTTGCTCAGCTGCTGAACCTTTATTGCAGTAGCGACATCGCAAAAAATAAGGGTGATATTGTTGACATGCACGTACCTACATGATCTGCAGCCTAATTGTACTATTTGAAGCACGAAATTCTCAAAAGGATTATAATAACACTATGAAAACTATTATATACAAGCAAGTTTTATATTTAATTTAAATCAATGAGTATTTGGAAACTAAGAATGTTAGTTGAATAGAAAATGAAAATGTAGAACAGCGATGTTAACTGAACGATTGCTGTCAGAATACCATTGTTTACCCGTACTAGTTTGGCATCTTCTTTTGTGAATCGGAGTGGAAGGCAGTGGATGAATGTACTCCGAGAGAGTGTAATGAAGGAAATCGCGTTCAGAGTTGCTTTAAAGTAAAAACTACAACTAAAAACTTCAATTTAAACTGAAATTTACATTCTGCAGGAACTGATATGTTGTTATTACTACTTTATATTCAATAATTTGGGTGTTTTAAGTCTTCCCGTTCAATATTGTAGTATTTAAATTTGATTGTTTTATTATTGCATACAACGCACCCTGTGTGGTTTGTGTGTGTGTGCTGATTCGGAGTAAGTTGCGCTACTAGTAGACATATACTATGCAGAATACTGAATTCTAATTTTCCTCGTTCGTGTATGTACCCTGCAGTCAAATCAACCAAGTTGCAAACTACTTTACAACTAGTATATGCACCAAGCCCAACTAGTCAGCCAACTGTCATGTTTTCATATAAGCAACTGGTATTTTCAACATGGCGTAGCCCTAAGAGATGTCAATTGTCAGATTTCGACCAGAATATACCAGTCATCTACAGGGTGGCTGATGAATTTTGCTACATTAAGAAACTCAAATAATTTTTTTTTCAGTGTATGGAATTCATTTTTCTTTTATTCATGTTAAAGCTCATTAAATTTTATTAAATATAGCTTAATTAGTTTTAAAAATAATGGAATTTAAATGCCCCCCCTGCTCGTCGATGCATGTGCGGCATCTTACCAAAAAGTTGTTCATTACTGCTTGGAGAGTTGAGACAGGAATAGCCGCAATTGTTTCTCGAATGGATTGCCTTAGTTCATTCAAATTTGTTGGTTTTGCTTTGAAGACTTCCTGTTTGCAATAACCCCACAAGAAAAAGGCAGGTGCAGTAAGGTCAGGCGACCTGGGTGGCCAACGGAAGGTGGAGTTTCTGGATATCAGCTTATTGGGAAATTTTCGTCGCAATTCTGTCATAACAGGTTGGGCTATATGAGGAGCTGCACCATCTTGCTGAAACCACACAGAGTTGAAAGAAATTCTCATTCGGCGTAATTCTGGATAGAAAAACTCTCTCAACATGCTCAAGTAACGGTCTCCAGTAACCGTAACGGTGTGACCGTTTTCTTCGAAGAAGTAGGGCCCGACAATGCAGCGTGATGAAACTGCACACCACACTGTGACACGAAGTGGATGCAATTCCGTCTCATGGAGTATCTGTGGGTTGGAAGCACTCCATATTCGACAATTTTGTTTGTTTATGTTGCCGTTTAAATCGAAATGGGCCTCGTCAGACATGAAAAGACAGTTCAACATGTTTCCATCCTCTTCCACCATTTGAAGCATCTTCTGGCAAAATTCCAAGCGAATCGGCAAGTCTGCAGCGTTCAGTTTGTTGGCCATTTGAATTTTATATGGGAATAAGTCCAAATCTTTGTGCATAATTGACTGTAATGACTGTCTGCTTACACCCATTTGAGCAGATAAGCTTCTTGTCGAAACACGTGGATTGTTTTGTATGGCAGCAGCTACAGCAGCGATTGTTTCCTCCGTTCGAACTGAAGGGTTTCGATGGTAAGGTCTTCTGTTGACTGTCCCATGCTCGGCAAAATTGTTTACAAGTCTTATTATGGTCCATCTGCTCGGAGGATGGCCGCCAAACGTGCGCCTATACTCTCTTTGAACCGAAACTACGGACTCCAGTGCGTGATAGCGGCGGACAATCCAAATTCTTGTTTCAGTGTCCCTTTTATCCATTTTTGTTAAATGTAAAAGTCAATCTGCAAAATAAAAAAAAAATTAACCAGATTCATTAAATAGAAAAAAAGTTATTTAATTTTTTTTTGGTAGCGGCTTTCATTAGCCACCCTGTAGTACTCATGAAATACTAGTTTGTATATAGTGGAAATATAGGAGTATCATACTGGTCGTAAAATACCAGTTTCATAGTAGTTCAAAACGAGAGGAAATGTACTAGTAAAATTGCAGTATAATCATACCAGTATCGTACTAGTTCGAAAAAGATAAAAGAATAGTAGTCCAAATGTGGACTTAAACACATACTATGAAAATTTTCTGACTAGTATGATTTCAACCAGTAAATTATAGTTGTATTCTAGTATCGACTGGACTTTTTCTGACTAGTATGATTTCAACCAGAAAATATAGTTGGAGACTAGTATGTTTACTGACTAGTTTGATATTTCACTGCAGGGTATGTACAGATATGGGCACCACCACAAACAAAGATCAGCACAACTTGTACATGTATCTTCTTTATATCACCTAAAATATTCAACTATCCGTTTGGATACAACTATGATTACGATGAGAAACACTTATTAGAAATATTTATATCAGGATAAATATATCAAAACGTATATACGTCGCCGAAAAGGAAAACGTTTCAACTATTTCATTGCTTTTAAGCGCTATTTGAAATAAAAAATATTTGGATTCCCACACAATTGGAAATATTATAAAATATTTTAAATATATAGCAATGTTTGGACACTGTATAACTCATGCATTTCTCGCTCAAATCATCCTCGCCGCCTTTATATGTATACACCCGATTTTACTCTCGCGGCTTTTATGTGCCGCTCTGCCAATCATTGATGTATGTATAGCTATAGCTATCGACAGTTCTGGAGGGTTGTTGCTACTTCCCTGTAAAAAACGATGGAGTATCAGAGTACTCCAACACTTATCCTCAATTATATAAAAAAGGTGGTCCAATTTATATGGCGATGCCCGCTGATTGGATCACCTAATCCATCTCGGAGTACCCTTTACTCTGCTTCTGAATACTCTATGGAGCACCTACGCGAGAGTGCGTTCAAAATTCTGCCAAAGGATTACTCTATAGAGTATTCTACACCAAGGCGAGAGAGGAGTAGGTGTACTTTTGAGGACCACCTACTCCCTCTCTCCCTTTAGGAGTATTCTTTAGAGTATGAAACGGAGTATTTCCGTTTTTTGCAGGGGTTATAGCGGAAACGTTGCAGTCTCTCGGAATGGTATGAATAAGCCCACGAAAATCTAGTTAATGAACTAGAATATTTACTAACCTGTTTGGCAGTTGACTGCAGGGTAGATACTGCTTACAGAATTCACCTATTAGTATGATCATTTTGTAGTGGTGCTCTCTATTATATAGTCCTATGTTTAACTTGTTACAGCAGTAGAAACTGAGTTTTAACGGAAAAATAAAATAGTACCAGCTACTACTTAACAAAACAATTACTAACCGATTTCTTTGTTTAAAGATCTACATAAGATGCTAAACTCTGGACGAGCTTTAGGTAGGCATTTATTTGGTACTTATGTATGCATATTTTAAATGCATTCACTTGCTTAGGGGTATTCCCCACAATGGATTACCCTCAGGTAGGCGTGCATACATTCAACTATACTCAGTGGCGTAGCCAGGATTTTGGCAAGGGGGGATAAAAAAAATTGTCATCGATAACTGAAATTTGAGACACACAGTGGCTAGAGGCTTCACCTGTGCCCATTCGTTCATATGTGCATATTAGTTGTGGGATTATTTTCGAATAAACGAATAATAATATTCGTTTAGAAAAATTCGAATAGTATTTATTCGAATAGTATTATTGGAATAGTTGTATTGAAATGCGAGAGATCTTGGAAGCGAAATTCACTGTCGTCATCGCTTGTACCTATAAGCATGCATTCACGTTTTGTATGTGTGTATGTATGTTTGCGTGTTTTTTTTTTTTTTTTTTTTTTTTTTTTTTTTTTCAGTGGAGAACGCATCGAAAGCCTTAAAGTCAGTGTGGGACTTGAACCTAAGCACTAAAACTCCAACCGTCATGTACCGATCCCCCCGGTACTACCGTTAAGTATTCCGTCGGGAGGTGGTTATGTTTGCGTGTACAACTTTGCATATGTGAAATTTGTTCAACTATTCGAATACCTATTATTCGAATAGTTGTCATTTATTCGAATAAAAGTACAAATTCTTCGAATTATTTATAGTCTAGAATTTATAATAAAAGAATAGTCCAATGCCTGGTGCATATGCTTTTCTTACCGTAATATATTTCTTGCTTATTCGTTATTTCGGGGGGAATTCATGATTTATCAAAATTGAAAAAATTATCTTACTGTAATTTTTAAATTAATTAGTGTGTAATCCAGTTTTTTTGTGAAAGTTCATAAGTATAATATCTTCGTTGTTTTATACTTAAATTTTTACACATTGAACATATCTGCATGTTTTTATATTACCGCGTACATATATTTATGTACAAGTTAATAAAATATTATTACTCATAAAGCGAGTTTTAGTCTTTTTTGCTTAACACAAATTTTTTCAATTACTTCTTGTGTTGTAATGGGCAAATATTTATGTACCGCCAACGTCGTTAAACCATTTAACCGCTCCATAATTGTATAAAAAGAAGGGATAAATAATATAGGATATTCGACAGTTGCAAAGCATAATGTACATATACATATTTGAATTACTTGCCCGGTAGAGTTACGTAGATAAGTTTTTAGCCTCTTTAGAGTTTTTTACCTGAGAACCAGCATAAGCCTTAACTATAATGTCAGCCTAGAAGTCCACCGAAAACTCGCTTTTGCAAAAAAGTGCCACTTCGGACTGAGTAGGCAACTAAGAAGTAAACTCCTCTCTCGAAGAACGAAAATAGCACTCTTTAAGTATCTTTTACCCGTACCCATCCTGGTTTAAGGTGCAGAAGCTTGGCCACTGACAACATCTGATGAGGCGGCTCTTGGAGTACTCGAGAGAAAGTGTTTTGAAAGATTTACAGACCCTTACGCGTTGGCGACGGCGAGCACCGAAGAAGATTTAATAACGAGCTGTATGAGCTATGTGCAAACATCTACGTCCAACAAATTAAAACCCAGCGGATATGTTGGCTAGGCTATGTTGTGTGAATCAATGAAGATGCTCCGGACCAGAAAGTATTATTTTCGGCACCCGCCGGTGATAGCAGAGAAAGAGAGAGACCAACCCTCCGATGGAAGGACCAAGTGGAGAACGATTTGCGATTCTGTGGTGTTTCCGTTTGGCGCCAGTTGCAGAAAGAAGAAACGACTGGCGAGCTATGTTGCTGTGTATTTAAAGCAGAAGAAGAGTTGAAGAGGAAACGGGGAGAGTTGCAAAAATTTGCAGCAATTTGTATGAGTTATATTTTGCCTCTGAACAAGTGGTTCATAAAATTCAGCAAGCTTAAATATATTTGTGGCATTTGCCTCACTGTGGTTTGTTGCAAGCGCGAAGGGAAACCTCTGAGGACCGTTTTATGTTGAGGGAATCGAGTATCTATTTCCATTGTTATATGATCAATAAATGGATAGAAAATAGAAATTTGAAATAAACGTTTAGGTTACATGCTTGCAGATTTTGAGTAGATTTGTATCGGTTATTTTTGATTTCAATATCCATGTCGTTTCCATTTTTTCACAAGTTCTGAACAATTTTTCAAAATAATGTTCGTCGGAACGAAAACGTCGTTACTCCGCCACTAAGTTCTTTTTGCGAAATCCACTACAAGCGCCAGAACTAGCTCAACTAGCTTTATTTTTTGAAGTTTATTACACAAAGAGGAGGGAGGGGCCGTGTGCAGAAGTCCACGCAAGTGGGGAAAGTTTCTGATCGCCATTCACCTGGGATGGCCAGAGCGATTCTTTTGCATGCGGTTCAAGCAGCTCACTACTTCCGGGCTTTGCGCCCAAGTATCCTCTGGGTAACCACCGAACACCCGTTTGGTGGTGAGCTAAACGTGAGAAGGCGACAACCTGGTAAGGCCACTCCGACATAATTGGTTTAAGGGCTTGCTGGGGGGTTCAAACAGCAGCGTCTGATCACCAGGTGGTGCGGCTGCAAACGGGCGTCTGTCTTGGATCAAGCGGCTCGCTATACAAACGTGTAATAGAATTCAACCTCCCGTGAAACGGGTTGTGCGTTGGGTTTGGGACCCACCACATAAAACAACGTTCCAATGAAATTCAACAACAAAGCCTCGGATATGAGAACCCCGGTCAAAATCGCCCAGGCGGTTAGATGACCATTTAAAGAATTACACAAAGACAGAATGGACCTTTTTTGAGGAAGGAATTTTCGGTTTTGTGTTAAAAAAAATGCTTAAAGAACTTTGATGAAATTTCGGTACATTTTTCCTAGTTTTTGAAAAAAGTTTGAAATTTGTTCTTGCATTTTTTTATTAGATAATAGGCTATACTTTACCATTATTCTATACCAGAACTAATGTGTACGCATACCTTGAAACAGGTTTTATCGTCTTGAAAGCCTATAGAATTTCGTAAAAGGTCTGAAAAGACTAGTATATGTATTTAGGCCTAATATCTAAACGCATATTCCACTAACCGATAATTTCATATATTCATAAAAATATACTTTTCCATTAGTCTAAAATAATAAAATTATAATTCAGAAGAATAAGCTGGTATTGTGTTATTAGATCAAAAGTAAAAAACTATTAGTTTATTGACTAAGGGGAGGGTCCCAATGGTTTTAGTACAGGAAAATGGCACTGTATTCAGTTTAATGTTCCATGACAAAGTCGTTTTTCAAAAGCCATAGCCATCTTTTCATAAGGTTTTCTCTCATGGCGATCATAGCCTCACGTCCGATAAAATCATTGCAGCAAAAGGTTATATCTAAATATTGCTTATAATTGAGCTAGTTACAGACTTTTCCAAGGCGTTTGACAAAGTTTCTTATAAGATCCTAATTGAAAAGTTTGAGCGCCTTGGCCTCCATTCGAATTTTTTTAAGTGGCTTCAATCATACCTTTGTCATAAGCGGTGCTCGGTAAAGGTGGATAATGTTTCTTCCATTGTTTTTGTTGCGGCATCTGGGGTCCCACAAGGTAGCAAACTTGGTCCGTTGCTTTTTGTTTTATTTACCAATGATATTTCTATGTGTTTTCAGTCATGTCACTTGCACTTATATGCAGACGACTTAATGATTTTCTTGAAAGTAAGCAATCCTGCCGAAAAGGCACTAATTCAATCTGACATTGATAGTTTATACTCGCACCTTCCACTCAACGTAAGTAAATGCTTCGATGTCTCGTTTACCAAGTCTGTCAGTTTGTTCACAACATCCTATACAATTTCGGGGCTTGTACTGAAAACAAATAGTGAAATCAAGGATCTCGGCGTTATTTTTTATGCCAAACTTTCTTTCAACAGGTACATTGGCTTTATAATATCGAAGTCGTATGCTATGCTTGGCTTCCTAAGGAGGCATAGTGGAGAGTTCTCAAATCCTTATACACTAAAATTGCTTTACAACTCTTTCGATCGTTCCCATCTAGAGTATGCAGCCTTTATTTGGCGACCGTTCCATCCATTTAGGATCGACAGGATAGAGCGAGTTCAAAAAGTTTTTCTTAAAAATGCTTTGCACTGTCTTCGCTTCTCGGACCCAGTTCCTTCCTATAACTCTAGATTATTGCTCTTAAATCTTAAAAGTTTAGAAAAGAGGTATGTTCCTCCTTAACTTTTGTTCTGGGCATTATCTGTACTGTAGACTACCTTTTAGAACGAATTTATTTTAACATCCCGCAAAGATCATTACGTTATTCATATATTTTTTATACCGCTTACTGTAAGACAAATTATACGCGTAATGCTCCCATGAAACGAGCTGCTATTGAATTCAACATAATCTTTAATTTTATCCTACTTGATTTTTCTCTTTCTAAATCAAATTTTGTTAATATTTCAAATATGATTCCTTAATTTTATCATATTTAAATTAATTAATTAATATTTTCCAATAGTCTGTAAGAATATTTTGGATGGTCATAGACTAAATAAATAAATAATTACAGCTCCAGACTCCATATTGAAAGCCTTTTGTTATAAAAAATAAACCATAGTTGAACATTTTTGGCGAACAAATACGAAAGTAAATTTTTAACGCTAACATTGTGTTTTATTAAAAAGCATGCAACTTAAAGTTTGGCCCGGTCGTGATAGGTTTTAAAAAAAAACTTATTAAGCCCTTGCCTTCAAATAATAAAAATATCCATTTTGGCAGAATTACCGCTAAGGACTGAACTGTTATCTTTATTTAATCCTCTTTTATACAAAAATTCCCTTAAGGCTTGATACAATATTCAAGCTTACATTCTAGGAATTTAAGACTAGCTTAAACTAGCTTAGTTTATTCTGAATTCTTAATTCTATAGAAAGCGGATCATAGGTGTAAGTTGATGCCGCTGCCTGGTGGTGTTAACTCCCCCACCTCTAAATCGAAGGATCCTGTCTCCGAATATAAAGCTGTTAAGTAGTTGATTTAATTTGACGACTTCAATAAAATTTTTTCTGTTTCTTTTGACTTTTTTAATTGAACCTGAAAATTAATGTAAATAAATAATCAATTTATGAACAAAATATGCTGTTATTGTTATTAATGCCAAATCAGTAAATGACAACCAAATGCGATTTCTTTTTACTTCCTGTTTAATTGGAGTAAGTATATTAAAATTGTCCAATTTCAAATCAATATTATTTGTTTCAATGTATTCTTTTACGAAAGATGGTTTAAAATTTCCTTCTTTTAAATGGTTCGAGATTTTCCCTGTTGGATTTTCATATTTTTTATTATCAATTGTTACATTATCCTGGAAGGTTATCAAATAAACTCCATCTATTGTGTGATTATTAACCGTATGTGTTCCTGATGCTATTATAGCACCATATTTTACAATTTTTATTGACTAATTTTTTTCATTTATTTTTGTACAATTAGCATGTCTATTGTTCAACATATCTGACAAACATGTATTATTTTCTTTTACCATACAAAATGCGTAATTTAATTCCTTTTTACAAAATTTTACAGAATAAAATTTATTTTCACACTATTTTTAAATTTTCAATCAACAATTTTCCATCGTTTTGTGCTAGGGATATTGCCTTAAATAATTTACATACGTTTTTTACTTTTGGATATTTAATATAAATAACTATTAAATTGTTTTTTATGCAATTTTAAATCTTGAAACATCCATAAGATCTGATATTGTTACATTAACCCTTCGCTTATTATTTCTTTTATTTCTGCCATATCCAAAATTAATGGATTCAATGTTCCCATTTTTGACAGTGTAATTGCTTCCACTGTGTTTTCAAGTTCAGTAAATATTAATTTGTTTCCTTGTCTTAAAACAGTTTTCTCATTAGAGCTACCTTGTATTTGTTTTAATATCTGTGTTAATTCCGTAATTGTTTTAAATATTTGTGAATTTGTTGTAATCTGCTTATTATTTTCTATTAAATCATTTACTTTATTTGTTATTTGCATAAAATCATCATGGTCAGGTGTGCCTGTGATCCATTTCCAAACCGTCCCAAGTTCATTAATTCCCTTTTTTGATGTATTATAAATTTTTAATTTCCTTAACAATGTTTCTATCATTTGTATTTCAAAATCCATACTTGAGTCATCAAGTAATATTATTTCCTCATTGGTTTTATAGTTTTCTATAATGCTTTCAAATAATGACAAATTTGTTAAATGGTATATGACCCATAGCTTTCAAAAATCGCTGCATCTTCCTCCTCTACAAGTATATAGCTTTCTCTTGTATAATCAATTATGTCTGTTGTGATTATGGTGATATATAACATTATTAATGAAATTTGTATAGGGTGTTTTTTTTACAGGTTTGTTTTTCGAATAGAGTTAAAACTGGCATTTTGTGGTCAAATCTGGCAACTCTAATGTCATTTATGTTCAGTTTGGTTTGCCATTTCATCATGAACAGGTTGACAAAAGAACAACGCTTGCAAATCGTGCAAATTTATTTCGAAAATAATGGTTCAGTTCGCGAAGTTTACTGTGAGCTCCGTCCATTTTATGGTCGACATAATCGTCCATCAGAGCAATTAATTCGGTTAACCATGGATCGTTTTCGCACTACGTTTACTCTATGTGATAATACGCATCCGCAGAGACGTCGAGCAGTGCGCACCGAAGAAACAATTGCCGCTGTAGAGCAAAGTGTTGAAGAGGACCCGAATGAATCGATTCGCCACCGTGCACAGCAATTGGAGCTTTGTCCATCAACTTTATGGAAGATTTTGCGCAAAGATCTTGGCTTGCGATCTTACAAGATCCAGCTTGTGCAAGAATTAAAGCCGCGAGACCATGCAATGCGTCGTGATTTTGGTGTATGGGCCGAAAATGAGATTGATTTCGATGCTGATTTTCATCGCAAAATTTTGTTCAGTGATGAGGCTCATTTTTGGTTGAATGGCTACGTCAACAAGCAAAATTGCCGCATTTGGAGTGAAGAGAATCCACATGAGACCCTTGAAACGCCATTACATCCACAAAAACTGACTGTTTGGTGTGCTCTATGGGCTGGTGGAGTCATTGGGCCATACTTCTTCCGCAATAATGCTGGAGAGGCAGCTACCGTTAATGGAGACCGGTATAGAGCCATGATAACCGACTATTTTGTTCCCGAATTGGATGGCATGAATGTGGATGAGTTGTGGTTCCAACAAGACGGCGGTACATGCCACACAGCGCACGTCACAATCGATTTATTGAAGGAAACATTCGTTGAGCGCATAATTTCGCGGAATGGACCTGTCAATTGGCCACCAAGGTCGTGTGATTTGACACCATTGGATTATTTTCTTTGGGGATATGTGAAGTCGCTCGTCTACACCAACAAACCAGAAACGTTAGGGGAATTGGAAGCCAACATTCGTGGCGTTATTGCCGACATACGGCCCCATATGTTCGAAAAAGTGGTTGAAAATTGGACCTGTAGAATTGGCTTTTTTCGAGCCAGCCGCGGCGGCCACATGCCCGAAATCATATTTAAACATTAATGGCATAAAATTATCCTTCCAATAAAGCCAAATTGATGGACCTTAAAACGATTTTCTTGTGTTTTATTTGAATTCGAAGTTCTATACCCCTAAAAAAAACACCCTATATAAGTTTCCCCATTGCTCCTAAGTATAATACAATAAAATTAAACTTTAATATTGTTTTTATGAATTATTCTGCTTCTTGTTTTTATTTTAACCTTATTCCCTAAGTCTTCTACTACTACTTTTCTCTTATATTTGGGTTTTCATTTATTAATTTCCCCATATAATTTCTCATATATGTGGAAACTTATTGTGAACATCTGGTTAAGAAAGAAGAAGATATTCAATAACGTAAAGGCCGGTATGCAGATCACAAGAAAAGCAAAACCTCCATATAAAAAAACGCTTAAGAAATGCTTAAGAAAATTTCTTGGGTTACCTTTTCTTGAGGTAGTACGCAGTTCTCAACGTAATTTTACTACTATTTTATCTTGAAATTTGAGTACGGCAACACAGGTTTCCGCAAGAAATATATCAAGCGGCACTTATTTCTTGAAGAAAACAGTAATTTGGTAAAATTTGGTAATACGCCAACTGGTAAAACACGTCCAAAAATGTCGGGAGAGGTATCAAAAGACGCGTTTTGACCTCGGTATCAATAATCCGAAAGCGGAAAAGAAAAATTTCGTTTCAGTGAAAAGTTATTGGCAAAAAACCTTTCAGTCGTTTATTTGCTTATGTGCTCTTCTTGTTGCTGCTTCACTATTCACCATGGATGTTTATTACTTCCATACTACTATTTTTCACGCAAGAAAAATTGCTACATTTTTCTTGAGCAATTTCTTATGATCTGCATACCGGCCTTAAAGACAAAAGACGGAGAAGAAGATTAAAGACGTAGAGTAAAATCGAAAACGTGTTGCACAATTAAAGAGAGAAAAGAGCGAGAAAGACGAAAAGCGAAGCTGTTAAGACGAAAGACAAGAAGCGTAGCTAAAACGAAGCCGAGGGGAGTTTTTGAAGACGACAAGCAAGCCGTACAGACGTAAAATTCTTAAATCTATTAAAATTCACTTTATACTTAATTACTAAACTTTGTCAAAATATAATTACTATCATTAAACATAACTAAATCCTACATATATAATCTCATCTCTGTGTTGAACCCGCTGTTGTGATGCTCCACAATTTTTTCTGAGCATTTTTTAATATATCCCTATATTTCCATGTGCTTCCCTATTAAATAAAAGATTACAAGGCTGTTTACCTGTTACCGAATGTATTGTCGTATAACATTGTTGAACCGCCCTCATAATTGACTTATAATCACTTATTAAACTATGTTCCGTTTTAAACATCGAGATATTTCTATTAGTGTGGAATGAACCCTCTCTATTTGTCTATTAGGGCGGGTCGATTCGTATTCTAGGGATCAAAATAAGAAACTTTGCAGAAGGAACCATACCTCTAAAACGAATTCTGATGTCCCCCAATTTGGGTCGAACTTTTGGGTAGGGGCAAATTTTGAAAAATCCCACTTTGACCCATTTAGAGTGCTCCAATCGAGTCCAAATGTATGACCGACCCCCACTAACTTTGGAGGCCCGACCCACCGATGCCAGTGGCACACCCCCTGGAACCCCCCTGGGGGTTCACCATGCAAACATTTCAAAAAATCGCCGGTTTTGCACTTTACATGAAAAAATCAGCGAAATGCCTATGTTTTTTCTTTATTTTTATTTATTTATTTATAATAATATTTATTATTTATTTATAATATCTATTTTTTCTCTTAAGAAATTTATTTAGTCAGAACATATGTAAATGAAAAAATTTATTTAAGTGAGTTATAGAAAAGAAACTAAAAAAAATTATTGTTTGAAGTCTTTTTTACTTTCAAGTCTGGGCAATTTCGCACGGCTCTCTAATGTCGTCGCCATAACAGCCTCTACAGTAACTAATCAATTTAGAATTGGGTTCTCTCAAAATAACAAGATGAGGTTCTTTTACCATCCTAGTATGATACTTCTCATCAATTTTATCTATGGCGGCCGCCGTGGTGTGAAGGTAGTGTTGCCGGCCTACCACACCGAAGGTCCATGGTTCGAGCCCTGGTACAGGTAACATCAAAAGTGATTTGAAAAAAGTTTTTTAAAAACGGGGTCGCCCCTCGGCAGTGGTTTGGCAAACTCTCCGAGTGTATTTCTGCCATGACAGGCTTCTCAGCAAAAATTCGTCTCCTTTGTAGATGCCGTTCGGAGTCGGCAAAAAACTGTAGGTCCCACCAATTTGTAGGGAAAATTCAAATCGGCACACCACAAATTGGAAGAGAAGCTTGGCGCAAAAATCTCTTCGGAGGTTTATGATGTTATACCTGTTGTATATCGCGCCATAGAGAGAGAGAGAAAGTATCATCTTTTCTGCCATCGAATGAAAACGCTAACAAATTCGTATCATCTAACCGTTTGCGAAGCACTTCTTGTCTGCATTTCTCTTCGAACTTTCGATTTATCCATGATGAGAGGTTTCCCATGCTTATCTTTAATTTTAAAATCTTGCAAAAAAGCGGTTCCCAATGCTGATGCTACTCTGTCAGGCACACCAAATCTGTCACATACCAAGGCAAAGTTAAAACAATCGTAACTCTCTGTGTATTGTGAACTTTTGCTTCTATCCATATCTTCTTGAACCGGTGGCGGTGCGTATGTTGAATCATCGGGATCTTGGTATGTTGGCATTGATGACATAGACGTTGCTCCTTGCTCTTCAGTTTCCATCATAAATGCATCCATTGTTAGTCTTCTCTGATTATGTTGATCGTGCATGAACTCTTTGAGGCGTTCGGGAACCCAGCCGCATGCACATGGAGCTGCCTTCAAATCGCATTTACATGTTCCAATGTAAAAAATTGTTTCCAGAGATTTTACATACTCTGTAAATTTTTGGGTGTTGTTTCTTCTCTTGATTTGCTCTTGATACTTGTGAAGCAATTTATTCAATTTATTAAATACACTTTTTTTCAGCATTATTTCCATACCAAGTTTTTCCCAAATTCCAATCAACTTATCTTGTACTTGAATAGTGAATGATTTATGGGAAAACTTTTTTCGTTCTGTTTTAGCACGTTCGCTTAAGTAAAAATAATATCTCAAGATATCCAGATGGGTTGGTAAATTAAGATCACTTAAATCAGTAGACACACCAAAAACAGTAACATCTTGCGTGGGTATATGACTCATTTGGTTTTCGATAGTTGTTGATGTAGTTGCTTCATCTTGCGGTGTAGAGGATGGTGGATTCATTGTAAACTTTTTGATTTGGAATGGTCACTTCACTTATTATTTTTTTAAAAATATTTTTTTATCTGAAATTAGCACTTCACACTTTGAGTTCTTCACAACGACTTAATGCATTCACAAAAACTGTTGCGTTATATATGGTCTACGAGACGAGATAATAAGAATGAAATGGTAATTTCAATTCTACCTGCTGTGTCTTGTGGTGGCTTAAAAAACAACACAAGCAATTTTACGATCTGCACTTGTGTCACAGTGATACCTTCATTTTTTAAAACGATTGAATAAAAAACCCACACAACTATGTTTAGGACATGCAAATGCATCACAGTGATGCCTTGGTTTTAAAAGGGTTGTAAAAACGCTAATTTCTAATAATTTTTTTTAATTTCTTTTCTATTACTAAGTCAAATTCATTTTTTCATTTACATATGTTCTGACCAAATAAATTTCTAAAGAGAAAAATAAACTCCAAAAAGAAAAAACATAGGCATTTCGCTGATTTTTTCATGTAAAGTGCAAAACCGGCGATTTTTTGAAATGTTTGTATGGTGAACCCCCAGGGGATTCCAGGAGGTGTGCCACAGGCATCGGTGGGTCGGGCCTCTAAAGTTAGTGGGGGTCGGTCATACATTTGGACTCGATTGGAGCACTCTAAATGGGTCAAAGTGGGATTTTTCAAAATTTGCCCCTACCCAAAAGTTCGACCCAAATTGGGGAACATCAGAATTCGTTTTAGAGGTATGGTTCCTCCGGCAAAGTTTCTTATTTTGATCCCTAGAATATGATTTTCACAGAGCAATGGGCGACTTTTTTGCCTCCCCACAAATCGACCCGGCTTATTGTCTATTGCTAGTACTGTGACGTGACAGTGACAGTAGTAAATCTGTATGTTGAAGCTTTCCCGTAAAGACTTTAACTGTATCGTACTAAAACCTGGTTCGTTATCTATACTCGTAACTATACTTTCAACATCTGGAAATGTTTGTAAAAGTTTCAAAATTTTATCTTCTACATTTAGTTTATCCTCAATATATTTAATAACTAGATATTTGAATAAGAATCTAAACACGTAATAAATTTAAATTTTTGAGCGAAAAAGATATTTATATGGAGTTGTTCTTCTTCTTTTTCTGGTATAGGTGCTTCGCCTACCGGAATTAATTTCGGATGCCTTTCGTACTTCTTATAATGGCCAATAATATTCTTGCCTAACTTGAGCCAAATGTTTGCCTATAATTTCTATGTGCCCTATTATGCATTTGTTCAATAATTGCTCCTTGATCCTCTCTATTAGTAACATCATTAGGAAACAATTTAGTATATAAAAATTTCACAGTTGGAAATGCTTCTCTTAAGACATTCTTTATTTCATAAAGCACTTCAAGTGTGCAGTATATTCCAGTAAATACTTTTGGATTCATATATTCCTTCAAAACACTGACTACATTTTGTGGTATGTCATACTCAATTAAAAATCGTTTGTTATTGAAATTAGAAATCGTTTCCAAGCCGGTTATTCTTGCTCCACTATTTATCTATAGTTGCTGTTTAAAGTGGTTCAATGGCTTCTTTGTTTCATGAATCTGATATTCATCACTGCTTTCTGCAGAATGTTGAGTATTTGTTACTGAATCACTTGAATTATCTGATTCTTTAGAACGTGTCAAATTATTCAGTATTTGTCTTGGTAATGCGTCAGCAACGACATTTGTTTCCCCTGGTTTATAAATTATTTTTGGTGAAAATTCCTCAACAAATGATCTCCATCTTTTAATTTTAATATGTATTCACTATGGCATATTCTTTTTCATTGGTTGCATAATTCATCTCCGTGGAATTCAATGTTTTTCAATGGGGTTACCTTTCTTTCCATTTTCACCTTGCAATACTTAGTCAATGGTTTCGATATAACCGCATAGTTTTCTATAAATTTCTTTTAATATCCCGTTAATACCAAAAATCCTCGCAATTTACGTAATGCCCCTGGTATTGGATAATTTGGTATAGCTTCGACCTTTTTCGGGTCTGTTTTAATAATATCCTTGGCTACCACATATCCTAAAAATTCTAGTTCTTCTTGATAAAATTTTGATTTGTCGTACGATATTTTCATATTTGCCCCCCTTAATATTTCAATTACCAAACTCAAATGCCTTTTATGTTCCTCCAAATTGTTTCTTAAAACTATGACATCGTCAACATGAACATGACACAACTTCCCTATATATTCCCTTAACAAACTGTCCATAGCTCGCTGAAAAATACTCGGCGCATTATTCAATCCAAACGGCATCCGTAAAATTTGTACTTCCCATCATTTACTGAGAATGCCGTTTTCTCTATATCACTTTCTTCCATTAATATCTGGTAAAATCCAGACTCCAAATCAATCGTGGAAAAGTATTTTGACTTTCCCAAATTCGTAAGTATAATTTCTGGGTTTGGCATCGGGTACCTATCCGATATTGTTTTTTCATAAATTTTTTTGAAATCGATTAACAATCGTAACTTCCTCCAACTTTTTTTTAAAAACTATGACATCGTCAACATGAGCATGACAAAACTTCCCTATATATTCCCTTAACAAGTTGTCCATAGCTCGCTGAAAAATACTCGGCGCATTCTTCAATCCAAACGGCATCCGTAAAAATTCGTACTTCCCATTATTCACTAAGAATGCCGCTTTCCCTATATCACTTTCTTCCATTGATATCCCTTTCTTTGGAACTACCCATACTGGAGAGTTGTATGGGCTTTTACTTTCCTCAATTATTACCTTTTGCAACAAATTTTGAATTTCGTCAATAACATAATTATTTACTGACATTGGATAAGGATATTGTTTAGACCAAATTGGTCTTTCCCCAGTTGTTCGTATCTCCGCTTTTACATTAGTACGAAAAGGTAAATCAAAATTCACATCACCATTTACTGCTAAAATTTTATCACTTGCTTCATTTTGCAAATCTTTTATTATTTCTTTCTCTTCACTAGATCTTGTTCCTTCGATCCTTGAAAACTGATTAAAGCCTTCAGTTAGTATATTATTTATAACATTTCAATTTTCAGAAGTATTTTTATTTTATTCTGCTCTATATTTTCTAATTTTCCGGTATTTACCTTGGATAATTTTTCAGGAGTTACTTTTCCCGATATATTTTTTAGTTTTCTTTTTCTTTTCCTTTTTTTGTTTTTATTTTAGTATTTTCTTTATTCTGTATTCTCATCGGCGGGCGCCTTAGGACTTTTATGTCCCAAGGGGTTTGAATTATTTATAAAATCTTTTTTAATATTTTTGATTTCCATTTTTTCATTTAATAGGCTGGTATTATCATCGGCGGGCGCCTAAGGACTATTTTGTTCCAAGGCGTTTAAATTGCTTAAGTCATTTAGAAAATGCATTTTTTCTTTTTGATCACTTTCATAAATCAACACTCGACCCGGGATATCAATCTTGGCTTCGATTCCATTCAAGAAACTGGCTCCAATTAAGAGATCGTCCTCTAAATTATCAATCTCATAAAATCGCTCCTGAATCCCAAATAAGTTGACACTATGGAAATACTCTATGATGGTCGAACCATTAATGGTCCTTACCCTCTTCTTAATAGCTAAAACATTTTTGTTATTATATATTCCCGCCCGTATGTAAGAACTTGTTGCCCCCGTATCTATCAATATTCTAAAGATTTTACCCGTTTTTTTTTATCCGATTTAACAATATAGGGCAAATCAGAATTTATTCTAAAAAATGGTTTTCATTTATGTTATTTATTTTTTGTACATTTTGCTGAGGCTGAGTGCTGACTTGAGTTGATCCTTTTGGGTACGCTATTCTGTTGGTAATTAGTTTGAAAGTTACTTCTATTCCTTACCTGCGTTTGGTTTGATTGCACAGGCCTAGGTCTATTTAATATTTGTAATGATTCATCCACTTTAATTAGTTCTGGACGATTTTGGTTTGCTTCATTTGTTGGGGTTATCCTTGTTGGATACCTTAATTATTTTGAAAATTTTGAGTCCTTCGACTTCTCCGTGGAGGACTTCGTGAACCAACTACTTGGTTATTTTTTGAACATCGGAGAGCAAATTGTGCTAGCATTTGGTTTGAATACAGCTCTTACGCTTTTGCAAGAGTATTTGGCAGATCTTTTGGAGCCAATGCGAACAAAATCTGATCCAACGGGTGGTTAAGTCCAGTTATAAATGCTCGTAATGCTGTATTCCTATTTTTTATATTTATTTCTTTAGTTATGACAGAACTTGTGCAATGAGTCATTACGATCTTGTTGATCAACAACTTATTAGCTTTATTATAAAATTCAACTAAAGTCCTAGAACCCTGTCTTAGGACACTCATCTTCTGCTTATCTGCATATGCAAAGCCCAATCGACTCAAAATGGCGTCGAAATTAAGGACTCTGCCATGGTTTGTTTAGATATCGTTTACATCCTGCGTTATTTTGTTTCGCAAGATTGTTAAGAGGGCAAAATATTTCTTACTACCTCTAGTATACAAAGACATAGAATTACTAGCGGCTTTACGCCAACTAACATAGTAATTAACTTTTTCCTTAAATTCGGGAAGGGATTCAATTACATCCAAATTTTCCTCACATTGTATGGTTGAGTCAATACTCTCAACCGAATATTCAGTTACATTGGTAGAAGAATCTAAGTTCTGGAGCTGGTGCCTAACTTGCTCCAGCTCGCTTCGCGATGAAGCGGTATTGGCTGCTATCAGCCTGGTCACTATATCCATATTCACTGAATTGTTGTTGTTATTTGATACCGACATCTCAGAAAACCTATTTTTTAAATTTTCCAGTTTATTTTTTATTTATATTTTTTCTTGTGGTTATCTCTACACTTTTCACAACAGTACAATCTCTTATATCCTAAACTAGAGGGATTAGTTCCCATTAATAAGAAAATTATGAAACTGAATTATATTACCGCTTATCTCTCTTGTATGATGCCTTCCTGTCACTGATGAACCGAGATTTTGGGTTTGTTGTTGTTCTAGTTTCAATCAGAGTTGGAATCCTTAAAGCCTTACTTTACAGTTGTCCAACATTCGGCAATTTTTGGTATCAGAATTTATTTGTTTTGATTTTTTCTTCTTCTTTCTTCTTTAAATGGTCATCTAACCGCCTGGGCGATTTTGACCGTCCAACATAGCTCGCCAGTCGTTTCTTCGTTGCGCCAACTGGCGCCAATTGGAAACACCGCGGGATCGCAAATCGGTCTCCACTTGGTCCTTCCATCGGAGTGGTGGTCTCCCTCTTCCTCTGCTTCCACCGTTCGCACTACGTGTCCTAGCCAGCGAAGCCGCTGTGTTTTAATTTGCTGAACTATGTCGGCGTCTGCGTAAAGTTCATACAGCTCATCATTAAATCTTCTTCGGTACTCGCCGTCGCCAACGCGTTTTGATTTTTTCCCTTCTCGTATTTTTCACGATACTAGTTTCTATTTCTAGTAACTAGAGATTTATGTCCCTTTTTTATTGTTACCGCAAAATATTTTTTAGCACTTTTCTCGTACTTATGACGATACTTGTTTTTTAGCAACACGAGATTTATGTCCCTATTTATCATTACCGTAAAATATTTTTGTTTTTATCTTTTCTCGTATTTATAACGATACTTGTTTTTAATTTTGTTTTAGTAACTAGAGTTTTGTCTCTTTTTATTGTTACTTTGAAATATTTTTGTTTTTATCCTTTCTCGTATTTATAACGATACTTGTTTTTTAATTTGCTTTTAGTAACTAGAGATTTTTGTATCTTTTTATTGTTGCCATAGAAAATTTAAAACATCTCCTGGCAGGATCGCCAATTAAAGTTTAGCCCGGCCGCGATAAGTTTAAAAAAAAAACTTATTAAACATATTTATTTTGGCAAAATTACCGCTAAGAACTGAACTAGTATCTTTATTTAATCCTCTTTTATACAAAAATTCCCTTAAGGCTAGATACAATATTCAAGCTTTCATTCTAGGAATTTAAGCCTAGCTAAAACTAGCTTAGTTTATTCTGAATTCTTAATTCTATAGGAAGCGGACCATAGGTGTGAGTTGATGACCGCTGCCTAATTGCTAATGTGCCAATGACATGTTTGGCACATTTGCTTGATACCGTTTTTGTTTATATTATGCCTAAGTGTCCTGTGTGGGTGGTGGTGTTAACGTGCACACCCATTCTGCTAGGCGGAAAAATCTATTTTCTGGAATCCGATTTGGTAATAGAAATAGGGACCATATACAATTTACATAGCGATGTGTTATGACAGCACCCCCTACTCCTGTTGTTTCTGAGTACTCAATGGTACACCTACGGTAGAGTACTTCTAAAGTTATTACTCCATGCAGTATCTACAGGAAAGCAATATCCAAACTGCTAAGTATCTTGACAACTCAACCCAATAGCATTCGCAGTGATTGGGTTCTAATAAGCTGAGGTTCCCCGCTAATGCATTGCAAAGGAGTACTATGCGAGCACACCAATATAATAAAAAAAAACACAGGATCCAACGGTTTTTGAAGCGTCACGGTTCAGTACTACTAGCAATAACAAGTAAGGAAGTCTAAGTTCGGATGGAACCGAACATTATATACCTAGTAGTGATCTATTATGGCATACCAATTTACGTAGGTCTATTTTAATAATTTTCAGTTCGTATTAAAAAAGCCAGCTGATTGTTTTCAATAAAAAAACACTTCTGCTATGAGTTTTGAGTGGCAAATTAATTTATTTGTATATAAATAGTTTCTCTAAATCGACTCAGTTCATCGTCCTTATTTTTTCAGTTTACTTATTGATGGGCCCATCTCTTCTTCTTCTCATACTTACAAACATTTCATGTTCATTAAAGATATGAAGATCAGTTGGGTATTTAAAACTTTACCGGATATTTTACTTGTGTGTTATCCGATTTCTCTAATATTTGCACCATTTTTTTGCCGTCGAATTTTGCTTAAAAAGCGTATTATTACTTACATTTTACAAACAAATTTTTTAGAACTATGTTAAAAACTGACGTGGCCGTTACCTTTATATATTAAATTTTGCAGGTGCTATGGCATACACATTTTTGTGGAATAATCCACTATAAAAGGGACGGGGCCACGCCCATTTTCGAAAATTTATATCTTTCGACTTTCTTCGTTCACGTACATTTTTAAAGTGAAATAGAAATGATATAAAGCTTTTTTACGCAAAGTTATTGCCTATTAAATACATCTATGACTCTTCAAAATCTTTCCTATAGAAGTGGGTGTGGACCTTAACCTATTTCGCGCATTTTTTCCGAAACATTCCTTCTATTAACACATTGACTGCCACGTCGGACATATATGTGTGACACTGTACTATGCGGTTTACGCCACGTCAGACACATATGTCCGACACGACTATTATTCTCTCTCGCAGCAAATATTGATGATAAATATGATTTTATTGCAGTAATAAAATATATGGCCTCCCATAAAATTTCTGTTATAGTGGCTTCGTCGCAGCTCAAAAAACAATTAGAAAAAATTGGTTTTGAAAAAAAAATGTTATTCATTTTATTAAATTAACAAAAATTTTTATATATGTCATTTTTATAAGTAGTTATACAAAAAAAATTTAATTCATTTTATTAAATTTTTTGTGGGACATCTACTTGTAGGCCTGATTTTCCCGAAAAAGTAAATGTTTTATGACGACCTTCGTATTCAGACCAGACAGCATTCATAATTTCGGATTCACTTGCGACCCGATTTTCTTGTTCGTCATCACTTTCTTCCGGATTCTCTTCTAGTGCTAGGCTTTCAATAACTTTTTCTATATTATTTACGACTTCCTCATCTTCTTCACTTTCCGAAGATTAAGCAGTAGGATTATACATAGGATCCTTTACAGAGTCATCAGAGCTATAATCTTCATCTTCTTCACTTTCTGTAATTGCGAGTATTTGTTCTAACTCAGTATCTGATAAAAATTTTCTTTTCGACATTCCGTATTACAAATATTATCGACCAATATGACGCGATCAAGACTTTTTGTTTACTGAGCATCTAATAAGAAAAAATAAAGAGCGAACCCAAATTGTTGCACTTGCTGTTTGAAAAAATAACGATGAATTTTGATGTTTGAATCCGTTATTTTTGCAAAAAGCAAGTGCAACAATTTGGGTTCGCTCTTTATTTTTTCTTATTATATGCTCAGACCAATGTTTTTGTCGTGCATATATGTCCGCCATGGCCTTGAATTAAAAAAAAGTCGGTAGGCGCCACTTCGAACATATGTGTGTGACATATTAATTAGTTAAAAACTGCCTGTTTCTAAGCATAAAATATTACCAGCAATGCCCTAAATTCCAATTTTGACGTCTCTGATGAGATTTAAAAAAAAAATTGCTGTGGCCCCCAGCAACCTATTTGCTGAAAGTGCCTTGGCAGTCAATGTGTTAATATAAATATGTGTACTAAATCTCGTTTCGATATCTTGAACGGTTCTTAATTTATGATTTAATCACTTTTTTTTGTATTTTCGAAAATATTCTATATATTAAAAGTGGGCATGGCTATAATCCGATTTCGCCCATTTTAAATAGCTGAGTACCAAGCCTCCTGCATAACTTCAGAGTTTACTAAAACACACAGCATACAGACTACTGATGGATCTTGAAGAGATAATAGAAAAACTTCACGGTAAGGAACGCAGTTCCTTGATGCTTAGATGCTAACTTATTCCAAAGTTCTTTTATACCCCTACGTCGTATTTGTTCCACCAATAGCAAACTTTTGTGGCATAAACCTTTCCCTCTTCTCCGCGCTACTGCCGTCCAGTCAGACTCCGATTCATTAAAAAAACTTCAGATGTGATAAAAGACGAAATTAAGAGTATGCAAATTGCCATAAAAGAATTGCAGAGATCTGAAATTCAAATCAGTTCTAAAACTTAAAGACCAATATGGTCTGTACCGAAGGCAAATTTTGGCAACAGGAACGATGGGAGCACTAGTCGAAGATTTTTCGCGAATCATGAAATCTCGGTTGGAATTACTGGGACTGACCTCGACCTCCATATACCACCTCAAAGGAGATCGATAAACAAAAAATTTTCTCATTACGCCACAGCGGAGCTTTATATAAGGCTCTGCTCATGGCATCCCATGACGCCAACACAAAATTCCAATCCATAGACCTACGGTAATCGAGAAAGCTCTGTTGCCAATAGGTCAACTATCGGAGGAGGCAGCAGAAGCCAGAAACAAATACGTTCGACTATATCGAGAAAATTTTGCTTCTTTCGAGAAGCCTGCAACCTGGACATATTAAATAGGTAAAACTATATTTTTAAATAAGTAAAAATGTAGTTTAATGTAACTAAATGTTTTATAATGTTTAGAGGTTACTTCTGAATTCTGACCTAGTGATAACAAGTATGAGACCACAAAGAAAGAAAACATCGCAACCTTTTGCAGAAGAAACCATTTCCATGCTTCAATGTAGTGGCCATGACCCCCTCTGATGATGAGTCTTAAAGACTGATAATGAAGCATGCTGTACTTATTACATATGTTATTTGTGTAGTGAAAATCATTTAGATTGGACCAATAAATCGTATAGCCCGCGTACTATAACTATCTAAATTTTACAGCTTGTACTTATTGTAAGTAAGAATCGCATACTAAAAACATGATGCGTATTCATGAAAGACATAAAGCCTTCGGCACAGCCTAAGACTTTGCCTCCCTTACTTGTTTTTAAAATAATGTTTACATTTATCCCTACAATTATGATGACAGTGACGTACTGTATCTGAAGAGTGCATTCGGTTTTTAGTTTCTCACAAACTAAGCGCGTGGCGAAGCCTCGCGTAACCTTAGCCTACTAATAATACAAACAAAAGGAAAATTGAACTGAAATCACCATGTGTAACATAATTAAACTATGACATTATTTAAAGACAGAAAGGTTTGCCCGGCCAGATTGATTAAATACCCCAGTGTGCGACGGGGGAAATATAATAGATCATGGGAGAATTCAATTGATTTAATCGGAATTTGGAAGTGAATTTCACAAAACTGAATGATACATTTTCAAATCATCCAAGGATGCAAAGAAAAAACGGCAATAAATTTTATAAGGAAAATATGAAACTTGAGTGAACATGAGTTCATGAAATCAAACTTCAAAAAATGTCATATATTTTGTATAAGTATGGCACCCTAGTAAATTTATAAAATAAACCCCTGCGGGTTAGGGGTTTAGAATATGCCCGAGGTAGGCCGGTCGTAAGAGGCGACTAATATGCGTTGTTGTTGTTGTTAACAGTGCTTCGCCCTGCCCAATGGGCTCGATCACTCTAAATTGTCATCAGGCTCTTCTAACGGAAGTCCAAGGAAACGCGCAGTTTCCACAGGGTTGGACCAGAGTGATGTAGGTGTTAGAAGAGTGGGTTCGACTGAACAGAAGAAGAGATGTATGGTATCATGAGGGGACATACCACATGCAGGGCATGTGTTTGGTATGTTGGGGTTCAGTCTGGATAAGTAAAAGTTTAACCTATTACAATATCCAGAGCGAAGTTGTACACGCTCCTCTTCAGCCCATTCAGGTGGTTGAGTATTAATAACGGGATTCACAGGCCGAGATCTGAGAGATCTGTCTACCGACTCGCTGTGGAGGTCATTTAGAGCCCGTCTATGGTTCCGCAGATCAAACGGCAAAGAGATATGGTAATGCTTACGAAGATGTCTGCTTATGTCTCTGGGGGGGCGGTGCTACATCCAAAAGATGTCGATTTGGATGACTAGGTTTATGACAGTTCAGAAGGAACTGTCTACTCAAGAGTTCCGCGTGCTCTTGAACATCGATCAATTTTGCCTCTTGATGGAGGTGAGACTCAGATGACATAAGCAGACATCCCGTAGCAGTTCTGATGGCGGTGTTTTGGCAGACTTGCAATTTCAGAAAGATTGGGCGACCATATAGGCGCAGCATAGTAAATAACCGGCCGGCCAATAGCCTTATATGTAGCAAGCAATGTTTCTTTGTTTTTTCCCAAGTACTGCCGGCCAGTGACTTGAGGATCTTATTACGGCTCTGTACCTTTGTGGCTATTACGGTGGCATGACCGGCGAAGGTGAGGCCGTTGTCAAATGTCACACCCAAGATTTTTGGGTGGTTGGACAGTAGGTAGAGGTACTTCGTCTACGTGGACATTTAGCTCTTGCTCCATCTGCGAATTCCATGTAGTAAACAGGGTCGTCGTCGATTTAGTCGGAGATGGTCAGATTTCGCTCGGTGAAGAAGCTGGAAAGGTCATGGAGGTAACTGTTGATTCTAATACAGAGTTCGTCAATGGAGGGACCCTTGCCCGAGGCCATTATCGTGCAGTCGTCAGCGTAGGAAACAATGGAGACTCCCTCTGGTGGGGGGGAGTCTCGAAATATAGAAATTTAACAAAAGGGGAGAGAGAACACCACCTTGCGGCACCCATTGTTTTATTCTTCGTGGTCTAGCTTTCTTGTTCCTGAATTTGACTGTTGCCTGTCGACCATTGAGGTAATTAGCGGTCCACCTTTTATGGCTGGCAGGGAGCGGTGTCTCTTCCAGATCTCGCAGGAGTGTGGCGTGATTGACCGTGTCGAATGCATTTGCTAGGTCAAGTGCCACGAGAACCGTGCTATGGTTTGGTGGGTTTTGATTCAAACCGTTATTAATCTGCGTTGTAAAGGCGTTCAAAGCGGATTTCGTGCTGTGATTTTTGCGGAAACCATGTTGGTGATCGGCAAATTTCAGATTTGCAATGAAGTAAGGGAGCAGAATGGTCTCTAGTAATTTCACTACCGGCAAAAGGAGGGATATCGGGCGATAAGACTCTCCTTGGTTCGCCGGCTTCCCTGGTTTTAGTAGGGGAACTACAATCGCTTGTTTCCATATCTCAGGTATAACGAAGGTAGTTAGAGAGAGATTAAAGAGAGCCGCTAAATAACTCTGTCCCTCGTGGCCTTGGTGTTTGATCATCTTCATGGCTATTCCGTCGGGTCCGATGGATTTTAAGGGTTTGGCCTTCATTATGGATTCCTTAACCTCTGCGACTGAGACGGCAGTAGAGTGTTTGTGCGCACGTCGGAAGACTCTTCTCTTAGTCCTATCCGCAAGTGGATGCATTATAAACAGCCGGCAAAAAGAGCTCGCGCATTTCCTGGCGTCCGATATGACGCTGTCGCTGAACGCAATGGCGTCCTTGTCTTTGTGTCTGATTGGATAGGGCCTTGACAGTCGACCATAATTTGCCGACTCCGCCGGAGAGGTTGCATGTCTCAAGGTGTTGTTTCCACTTGGTCAGCTTGTGTTCGTTGACTATCCTACGAATTTCCGCATTGAGATCTTTGATTCTGGGATCTGCGGGATTGATGAGTCTCACTTGGTCACGTTCTCTTGCCATCGCCGCAGCTTCTGCCGGAAAATTCGGACGAATTTCTGGTATTCTACCAGCAGGAATAAAGCGGCATGAGGCTGAATCAATGATCTTGCGAAACTCTCTTTCGCCTTTGCGTACGTCCGTAGGACCTAAGGGTTTCACTGGTCCTAACTCGCTACCACGACAGTCGGGCAGTACCGCAAAGGAGTACCGGAGCGTACCGGGTTCAAATCCGGGCAAGGACTGTTAATTCGACAACACTCCCCAAAACCTTCGGGGAGTGTTTTTGTCGATACCACAACAACAACAGTAAATTAATAAACGAATGTATAGCAACAACAACGAACAAAAATAACTGCATGCCAAGCAACACGGAACGGGGAAAGGAAAACGAAAAACAAATATACAGAGGCATTACATACAGTGGTGGAAAAAATAATAAACCCAAAAACGAAAATGGTTTTTATTCGTAAAATATATTTATTTACGTGTTTTTATAATTTTGAATTAAAATACACATAGGCAAACCACGCAAATTAATAGTTTCAAAGTTTACACAAAGCTCAGGAAAGTTAACCAAACTTTGAAACATTTCCATAAAAACTAACTTTTTTTGAGTACGCAGTTTTGTAGCTGATTCAATATTATCATAATTATGGGACGTTATACGTATCTAAAAATTGCCCTTGGATTTTATGTGTGAAGATTGATGAGTATGTTTTTCAGCTAGAATTTAAAAGTTATCGTGAAATGTTATCTTACGCTCTCAATGTCCTCTTACTTGTAGGATATTTTTGACATCGTGAACGCGACTTCAAACAAATAAGGTAAATCCGTAACAAGTCGTATCAATCGAGGCGGTCAGAAGCTAAGGGTTGTTACTTTTCCGCTATCAGCCTCCCAGGAGAATAAGGAGTCACCTCCGCAAGCACTATGACGAGATCCGGCATCACATTTTCTCGCCGTTTGATCCAATGGTGCACCGTCAGGCCCTCAGCCTTATCCACACGGAGTCGGTAAACTCCTTTGTCAGGTCTCGTCCAGTGAATGCAGCCCTACAGGCACAAGCTCCACCTGTTGCCGACGAGGAACGTGAACTGCCTAGGGAGACAAGAGTCATGCTGGCTCAACTTCGTTCTGGATATTGTAACAGACTAAACTCTTACCTATCCAGACTGAACCCTGATATGCCAAATGTGTGCCCGGCATGCGGCGTGTCGCCCCACGATACTAACCATCTGTTCATCTGCTCAACCGAGCCTACTCTTCTAACAGCAATTTCACTTTGGTCCACCCCTGTTGAAGCCGCGAGGTTTCTGGAACTACGGGCAAAGAGCCAGGCTCTTCTAACGGAAGTCCAAGGAAACGCGCAGTTTCCACAGGGTTGGACCAGAGTGATGTAGGTGTTAGAAGAGTGGGTTCGACTGAACAGAAGAAGAGATGTATGGTATCATGAGGGGACATACCACATGCAGGGCATGTGTTTGGTATGTTGGGGTTCAGTCTGGATAAGTAAAAGTTTAACCTATTACAATATCCAGAGCGAAGTTGTGCTAGTATGACTCTAGTCTCCCTCGGAAGTACACGCTCCTCTTCAGCCCATTCAGGTGGTTGAGTATTAATAACGGGATTCACAGGCCGAGATCTGAGAGATCTGTCTACCGACTCGCTGTGGAGGTCATTTAGAGCCCGTCTATGGTTCCGCAGATCAAACGGCAAAGAGATATGGTAATGCTTACGAAGATGTCTGCTTATGTCTCTGGGGGGGCGGTGCTACATCCAAAAGATGTCGATTTGGATGACTAGGTTTATGACAGTTCAGAAGGAACTGTCTACTCAAGAGTTCCGCGTGCTCTTGAACATCGATCAATTTTGCCTCTTGATGGAGGTGAGACTCAGATGACATAAGCAGACATCCCGTAGCAGTTCTGATAGCGGTGTTTTGGCAGACTTGCAATTTCAGAAAGATTGGGCGACCATATAGGCGCAGCATAGTAAATAACCGGCCGGCCAATAGCCTTATATGTAGCAAGCAATGTTTCTTTGTTTTTTCCCAAGTACTGCCAGCCAGTGACTTGAGGATCTTATTGCGGCTCTGTACCTTTGTGGCTATTACGGTGTCATGACCGGCGAAGGTGAGGCCGTTGTCAAATGTCACACCCAAGATTTTTGGGTGGTTGGACAGTAGGTAGAGGTACTTCGTCTACGTGGACATTTAGCTCTTGCTCCATCTGCGAATTCCATGTAGTAAACAGGGTCGCCGTCGATTTAGTCGGAGATGGTCAGATTTCGCTCGGTGAAGAAGCTGGAAAGGTCATGGAGGTAACTGTTGATTCTAATACAGAGTTCGTCAATGGAGGGACCCTTGCCCGAGGCCATTATCGTGCAGTCGTCAGCGTAGGAAACAATGGAGACTCCCTCTGGTGGGGGGGGAGTCTCGAAATATAGAAATTAAACAAAAGGGGAGAGAGAACACCACCTTGCGGCACCCCTTGTTTTATTCTTCGTGGTCTAGCTTTCTTGTTCCTGAATTTGACTGTTGCCTGTCGACCATTGAGGTAATTAGCGGTCCACCTTTTAAGGCTGGCAGGGAGCGGTGTCTCTTCCAGATCTCGCAGGAGTGTGGCGTGATTGACCGTGTCGAATGCATTTGATAGGTCAAGTGCCACGAGAACCGTGCTATGGTTTGGTGGGTTTTGATTCAAACCGTTATTAATCTGCGTTGTAAAGGCGTTCAAAGCGGATTTCGTGCTGTGATTTTTGCGGAAACCATGTTGGTGATCGGCAAATTTCAGATTTGCAATGAAGTAAGGGAGCAGAATGGTCTCTAGTAATTTCACTACCGGCAAAAGGAGGGATATCGGGCGATAAGACTCTCCTTGGTTCGCCGGCTTCCCTGGTTTTAGTAGGGGAAGTACAATCGCTTGTTTCCATATCTCAGGTATAACGAAGGTAGTTAGAGAGAGATTAAAGAGAGCCGCTATATAACTCTGTCCCTCGTGGCCTTGGTGTTTGATCATCTTCATGGCTATTCCGTCGGGTCCGATGGATTTTAAGGGTTTGGCCTTCATTATGGATTCCTTAACCTCTGCGACTGAGACGGCAGTAGAGTGTTTGTGCGCATGTCGGAAGACTCTTCTCTTAGTCCTATCCGCAAGTGGATGCATTATAAACAGCCGGCAAAAAGAGCTCGCGCATTTCCTGGCGTCCGATATGACGCTGTCGCTGAACGCAATGGCGTCCATGTCTTTGTGTCTGATTGGATAGGGCCTTGACAGTCGACCATAATTTGCCGACTCCGCCGGAGAGGTTGCATGTCTCAAGGTGTTGTTTCCACTTGGTCAGCTTGTGTTCGTTGACTATCCTACGAATTTCCGCATTGAGATCTTTGATTCTGGGATCTGCGGGATTGATGAGTCTCACTTGGTCACGTTCTCTTGCCATCGCCGCAGCTTCTGCCGGAATATTCGGACGAATTTCTGGTATTCTACCAGCAGGAATAAAGCGGCATGAGGCTGAATCAATGATCTTGCGAAACTCTCTTTCGCCTTTGCGTACGTCCGTAGGACCTAAGGGTTTCACTGGTCATTACTCGCTACCACGACAGTCGGGCAGTACCGCAAGGGAGTACCGGAGCGCACCGGGTTCAAATCCGGGCAAGGACTGTTAATTCGACAACACTCCCCAAAACCTTCGGGGAGTGTTTTTGTCGATACCACAACAACAACAGTAAATTAATAAACGAATGTATAGCAACAACAACGAACAAAAATAACTGCATGCCAAGCAACACGGAACGGGGAAAGGAAAACGAAAAACAAATATACAGAGGCATTACATACAGTGGTGGAAAAAATAATAAACCCAAAAACGAAAATGGTTTTTATTCGTAAAATATATTTATTTACGTGTTTTTATAATTTTGAATTAAAATACACATAGGCAAACCACGCAAATTAATAGTTTCAAAGTTTACACAAAGTTCAGGAAAGTTAACCAAACTTTGAAACATTTCCATAAAAACTAACTTTTTTTGAGTACGCAGTTTTGTAGCTGATTCAATATTATCATAATTATGGGACGTTATACGTATCTAAAAATTGCCCTTGGATTTTATGTGTGAAGATTGATGAGTATGTTTTTCAGCTAGAATTTAAAAGTTATCGTGAAATGTTATCTTACGCTCTCAATGTCCTCTTACTTGTAGGATATTTTTGACATCGTGAACGCGACTTCAAACAAATAAGGTAAATCCGTAACAAGTCGTATCAATCGAGGCGGTCAGAAGCTAAGGGTTGTTACTTTTCCGCTATCAGCCTCCCAGGAGAATAAGGAGTCACCTCCGCAAGCACTATGACGAGATCCGGCATCACATTTTCTCGCCGTTTGATCCAATGGTGCACCGTCAGGCCCTCAGCCTTATCCACACGGAGTCGGTAAACTCCTTTGTCAGGTCTCGTCCAGTGAATGCAGCCCTACAGGCACAAGCTCCACCTGTTGCCGACGAGGAACGTGAACTGCCTAGGGAGACAAGAGTCATGCTGGCTCAACTTCGTTCTGGATATTGTAACAGACTAAACTCTTACCTATCCAGACTGAACCTTGATATGCCAAATGTGTGCCCGGCATGCGGCGTGTCGCCCCACGATACTAACCATCTATTCATCTGCTCAACCGAGCCTACTCTTCTAACAGCAATTTCACTTTGGTCCACCCCTGTTGAAGCCGCGAGGTTTCTGGAACTACCGGCAAAAGAGCCTGATGACAGTGTTGGATGAGGGGTGATACTTTAGGCAGGTTAAGTAGTCGCTAATACAACAACAACTTTTCCGCTATAAACTAGTTAAGTGCACATTATTTAAATACAATTTTATCTGGTGGCCTAGTAATATATATGAGTTTTTTTCTAGTAGCGACATATCGCCGATGAAAGAAAAATTACTGACCAATATCTTAAAGTATTTGGATGCAATTTTTCTCAGTATGACAAAACCTTGCACTTACACCCCTTAGCTACTGATCGCCGCAATTGTTTCCATGGCGAACAGACCTTATCTGTTAAAAAATACGATACGCTACCGAACGTACCACGTAATAACAATATTGTCATGCGTACAATCAGTAACGTTATCTCAATTCGTACTATTGCCGGGTCGATCACGGGATACGTAATTCGACTCTAGAATAAATAATATACGATATATATTTTTTTTATTCCTGAAGTCCTTAAGCCATTGAAATTTTCACAAAACAGTTTTTTGTGTATCATAGCTCAGTGGGTAGAGAAATCTATTAATTTTTTAACTTGAATTTAAAATTTGTTGGGTCATATATTGCAGTATGTACAGACATGTGCTGCAATTCACTTTCGAGTGAAATTGTGTGGTGCCTATGTAAATTTGCTGGTTAATGACAGCGAAATCGCGTGAAAGTGAAATGCAGCACATGCCTGGTAGTCGCAAATTATTGTATTGAAATATATAATACTTGATAGTATTATATTAAATTTGATTACTCGTTACTTTTTTCTTAGCCTTACAATCAAAGAAGCGTTGCAGTTACGTATTTCTCGAGCATATACCATCTGGAGCGGACTGGGAATGTCTATTCAGGGTGTGCGTACCTGCGGGGATTATATGTTTAGCGGACATACGGTGGCACTTACTCTGTTAAACTTTTTTATTACTGAATGTAAGTAAATCCATAATTTCATAAATATATCGCCGCCATCTAGCCAGAAACTTGTGTATGCTAAAATGAAAATTTTGAAAAAAAAGTTTGAAACTTTACTGTTTTACATATGTATTTTAGAGCTCAAGACCAGGGGGGTTACTCTAACATATTACTCCTCTAATATGGATTGTAAAGTAATGTGGTTTTCTTTTATGTATTGTGTTCGGGATTTTAATATACCATTAATCATTCGAAATCGGTAAAATTGTACACTCATTCTTCTGGTAAGGGGGCCACGATATGTGTATGTATATTAAAATTCTCCACTGTACATACAAAAAATAACAAAAGTTTTTTCAGCGGAAATTTCAAATTTAATATCGTCAGGTTAGAGTGGAAACCTGCTAACTAACATTAAAAAAATTTTAGATGGCAGTCAAAAAAATTATTTGAAATTTCATTGAACTCATGGGAAAAGTGATCAACATATGGTTGAATTACTTAGCTTATAGCTAGAATATGCCATTGCTCGTTTGTTTGGTTGATCCAATATCCCCTGTTCTATCGAGCTGCATCAAATAGTAAATTTTGATAAAAAGTTTATTTAGCAGGGCAAACCAACGTATGAAGCGAAATGGTTAGTAGCGTCGTAACTGACACCACTCAACACCATTCTCACAACAGCCGGTTCTATCGCACCGGAATGACCCGGGTTTTTTCACCCGGCCAAGGGCTGTTATTTCAGTGTAACCCTGTCCAATCTGGGGCAGGGCGAAGCACTGTTAACAACAACAACAACAACAACACCAATTTTATTATATCTATCTTCTATATATTATTAAATTGAGGTATTCTTGTTCAAGACCGATTTTGTTATTATTATAAAATGGTTATTTGGCAAAATGACAACGCTCAGATGTCCTAGTGACAGGGAGCGGTGCCAAAAGTTCTTCTATAAGTAAAGTTTAGCAGCTTTTGAAGTATGTATGTAGAGCTATCCAGAAAGCTATGGTGTTTGTATCTAATTTTTACCTCATTTTCTATTTATATTAACAGTCATACAACGAATTGTAAAAATAACCATTTTACAAAAATAGCAAAAACCGGTCTTAAACTCGGATAATTTAATTAAATAATTACATTCACTTACCAATAAACTTTAATATAACTATCTTGTATATTAGGGTCTACCAAAAAAATCGCTTTTATTTTTTTGATTGGTACATGGTGGCCGTGGTGTGGCTGTAGTTTTGTTGGCCAACCACACCGAAGGTCCAACGTTCGAGTCCTGGGGAGAAGCTCGGCCTTAATCTCCTCGACGGTATATCGCGCCAAATATTTTTTTTTTTATTTACATGGTGAATCGAATTTTTCGTTAAAAGTGGAGTATACTGACAAAATTTTTAATATTAATGTTAAGGACATACTCATCACAGTTTTTAATTTTCGCTATAGGCATCTACGGAATAATTATATATTTTCACGTAATGGTCGTTCAGCCAATTCCTTCTTTAATAGTTAGCATGAAATTGAACCCCCTACAAAAAATATCTTCTATTTTTTTCCCCTACGACTTTTACAAAGTATTTCAAGGTCAAAAGTTTACCAATTTCTGAAACTTATAAGGTTTTGTTAAAAGTTGTGTAGCTTACTAAGAAATAAATACTATCCCAATTTGAGATATTTATATAGAAAATTTAACGCTCTACAACAGCGGTCTTATATTTATTTTTAATTTATATTAGAGATTGCCCAGTGGTTTAAACCCAACCACAAAACTTTATATTGGTTTATATATTTGCTGTTCCTGCCCTTCACCTTTCTTTTCCTTCTATTTCTATTTTTATCCTTTTTATTTTATTTTGTTTTATCGTTTCCTTTCTTTTCCTTACATTTCCTTTCCTCTCCTTTTCCTAAATTTATTTTTGCCACGATGTCTCCTGCTCAAAGCATCAACATGGCCCATGAAAGTTTCTCATCTATGCCTAATTTTGTAGTTTTAATTTTCAAGCTCAAGAGCCCACCTAACTATTTGGGGATTTAATTGTTTTTTTTTTCTCAAGAGTCATCGTCAGTGAGTTGCAGTCGGTGGCTATGGTGAAAGCTATACAAATAGGGCCTGAACCTTCTCAACGCATATATTATGGGTATTTTGACTTAGCGCCTGGAGTAGTCTCGGAAAAGTACGATAAAGGGTGAAATTGTTTGGCATTTGTCGTTGCAGTAATACTGAACCGAAGGTTATACTACTTGCGGCGCAATAAAGTTCCGTCTCCCGTTCAGGACTATAAGGTTATTTATTTTAGACTGGGCGAAAAAAACTGTTTTTATCGGAAGTTATGTTTCTTTATTCATTCACAACACTGGTTAGTAGTGCTCCGCACGCAAGGTATAATAACTTCATTCGCCTAACGGTAGTATGTAACGGCATAAACATATCAAGATAGATATTGACTTGTATATATCAAAATGTTTACGAGGAAAAGAAAAATTGATTAAGCCATGTCCGTCCGTCTGTGAAAACGATAACTTGAGTAAATTTTGAGATATCTTAATGGAATTTGGTATGCAGGTTCCTTGCGTGGCACCGCCCACTTTTGATTAAGTCAAGTTTAGAAATATTATTATTCATAAATCAAAAACCGTTCAAGATATCGAAACGAAATTCAGCTCACATATTTATATTAATACAAGGAATGTTCCGTTAAAAATTGGCGAAATCGGCTAAGGTCCACGCCCACTTTTATACGAAAGATTTTGTAAAGGATCATAGATATATTTGATAGGCAATAATTTCTATTTCACTTTCAAAGTGTCCGTGGACGAGGAAATTCGGAAAATATATAATATAATATAGTGGATTATTCCACAAAACTTGTCGACACGAAATTTGGCGAAAATGTTGAATATATAAAGGTAAGGTTTATTGTAAAAATGGGCGAAATCGGTTGAGGGCCACGACCAGTTTTTTTAAAAGTTCTGCTATTTTCAAAGGCGATTGCTTGTAATTTCAACTAGATATTTCAATGATAATTGGTCAGCTGCTTCTCAATAGTATGTAGTATACTCCTACCAAAAATGGATAACACACAAGCAAAATATCCGGGCAAGTAGTTAATAACTCACTGCAATAGGGAAGTTATATAACTTTTTTGATTTTCATACCTTTCATGAACATGAAATGTCAATAAGGATACTGAAATAATCAGGACGATGAGTTGATTCGATTTAGCCATGTCCGTCTCTCGGTCCACCTGCCTGTCTGTCTATTTGAACTTAAATTTTTCAAACATAAAATGTGTATGTTGATATTTGGACAAAATGTGGTTAGCAGTGGTTGGTAGGGAAACTATTTATATACAAATAAATTAATTTGCCACTCAAAACTTATAACAGAACTGTTTTTATTGAAAACAATCAGCTGGCTTTTTTAATATGAACTGAAAAGTATTAAAATAGACCTGCGTAAATTGGTATGCCATAATAGATCACTACTAGGTATATAATGTTCGGCTCCACCCGAACTTAGACTTCCTTACTTGTTAAACATAACTTAATTCTGCTGCTTCGCTGTTCTGCCGCACTCGTATTTTTCTGACGATGTGGTTCTCACCTGCATACTTGGTTGTGTGTCTGGTGTTATGTTCCGTTATGGAATTTCGTTTAACTGCATGTGCAACAAGTTGTTTTCTTGCTCGTGTTGTATGTGTGATGTGCTAACATATATATGGCTAACACTGGGATTTTCACTAATATGGATTCAAGCTCATGGAAATCATCAAGGCAGTTCTCATCGAAGTCGAATTTCGAGTGCCTTTTACGTAGGTTCTGCAGCGGCTTGGCAGTCTGGGAAAAAACGGCAAAAAGCGACGAAAATATGTGGCTGGCCCTATACGCGATTGTAGTTGCTACCATTTTGGGAAATTCTGTACACAATGTGGTAGTATCTCCGTACGAGTCATGGTGTAGCCTAAGTAGTCGATTTTCTCGTAACCGAATTTGAAATACTGCCGATGAGTTTTTCAGTCCGAAGGGCATTTTAAGGTACTGGTATTGACCATTGGGAGTCACAAAGGCAGTAAGCTTGACTGAATCAAGAGACTATAGGACCCGGTGGAATCCACTATTCAATTCAAGCACCGAAAATTATTATTTATTATTATTCTTATTTCTTGGGGAGATATACAATATAACCCTAACAATATTAGCACACTGGCTGCGAGGGCCTTCAGTGCTTGCTGTTTTACATGTGGCTTATTATTAGCTATACATATATTCGAGTGGATATACAGGGTGGCTAATGAAAGCCGCTACCAAAAAAAAATTAAATAACTTTTTTTCTGTTTAATGAATCTGGTAAATTTTTTTTTTATTTTGCAGATTGACTTTTAAATTTAACAAAAATGGATAACTGGGACACTGAAACAAGAATTTGGATTGTCCGCCGCTATCACGCACTGGAGTCCGTAGTTTCGGTTCAAAGAGAGTATAGGCGCACGTTTGGCGGCAATCCTCCGAGCAGATGGACCATAATAAGACTTGTAAACAATTTTGCCGAGCATGGGACAGTCAACAGAAGACCTTACCATCGAAACCCTTCAGTTCGAACGGAGGAAACAATCGCTGCTGTAGCTGCTGCCATACAAAACAATCCACGTGTTTCGACAAGAAGCTTATCTGCTTAAATGGGTGTAAGCAGACAGTCATTACAGTCAATTATGCACAAAGATTTGGACTTATTCCCATATAAAATTCAAATGGCCAACAAACTGAACGCTGCAGACTTGCCGATTCGCTTGCCAGAAGATGCTTCAAATGGTGGAAGAGGATGGAAACATGTTGAACTGTCTTTTCATGTCTGACGAGGCCCATTTCGATTTAAACGGCAACATAAACAAACAAAATTGTCGAATATGGAGTGCTTCCAACCCACAGATACTCCATGCGACGGAATTGCATCCACTTCGTGTCACAGTGTGGTGTGCAGTTTCATCACGCTGCATTGTCGGGCCCTACTTCTTCGAAGAAAACGGTCACACCGTTACGGTTACTGGAGACCGTTACTTGAGCATGTTGAGAGAGTTTTTCTATCCAGAATTACGCCGAATGAGAATTTCTTTCAACTCTGTGTGGTTTCAGCAAGATGGTGCAGCTCCTCATATAGCCCAACCTGTTATGACAGAATTGCGACGAAAATTTCCCAATAAGCTGATATCCAGAAACTCCACATTCCGTTGGCCACCCAGGTCGCCTGACCTTACTGCACCTGACTTCTTCTTGTGGGGTTATTGCAAACAGGAAGTCTTCAAAGCAAAACCAACAAATTTGAATGAACTAAGGCAATCCATTCGAGAAACAATTGCGGCTATTCCTGTCTCAACTCTCCAAGCAGTAATGAACAACTTTTTGGTAAGATGCCGCACATGCATCGACGAGCAGGGGGGCATTTAAATTCCATTATTTTTAAAACTAATTAAGCTATATTTAATAAAATTTAATGAGCTTTAACATGAATAAAAGAAAAATGAATTCCATACACTGAAAAAAAAATTATGTGAGTTTCTTAATGTAGCAAAATTCATCAGCCACCCTGTATTACATATATACATTAAATATAGTCTAACATATTTATACATTTGATAAAGTTGTACAAGCTAATCGCATTATTGTAGGTAACGTTTCTTAATAGTGTTGAAGGAGTTGTGTTTCCGAAGATGGTTCGCCGTATGGTGCCTAGTGATGGGCAGGTATCAAGAATATCGTCAATTGAGAGAATATCTCCGCAGAACCGACAAGACGCGTGGGGGTACCAAGTAGTATATGCTCGTGGGATATTCTGGTGTGCCTGAGCCTGAGACGTATAAATATGGTGATATGATGTTTGGAAAGGGTTGATGGGAATACTGATTTCTCACATTGTGGGTTGATAAGGGTGTAAGGATGGTTTGATTGCGACCATTCAATTTTTTTAAGATGTGCCAGATGGCTGTCGATAGTTTTGAGGGTATCTTTTTTAGAGAATGTGTTGTATGAGATGGTGGGGTTATAATAAGTGTTTTTGGCCGCTGAGTCCGCATACTCGTTACCAGGTATGCCTATGTGGCTAGGGATCCATAAAACTTTTACCTTGTTTGCGTATCTGATTAGATTTGCTCTGATTCGTGAAACTGTCTCATCATCCTCATTAAAAATGTTCTTTAATGCTAGGCAGACTGACATACTATCTGTGCAAATTAGAAACTTTCCTCTGTTGGTGGTTGCGTACTCTGAAGCTTTGAGGATGGCCAGTGCCTCAGCTGAGAAAATAGAGCAATTTGTGGTCAGCATGCCGTTAGATATTAGTGAACCATCCCTATGTATTACCGCAAATGTCGTGCTATGGTCGGGTTTAGAGCCGTCAGTAAAGATTGGTACCCATCCGTTAAGGGTTTGCGAGTGAAGTAGTTCTTCAAAGCGATGTTTGAATACTAGAGAGCTCGTGTTAGTTTTACGAAGGGCATTCAAATCAATGTTTACAGCTGAGGATGAGAGTTCCCAGGGCGGCTGACTACTGACTTTCAAGCAGGTTGAAGGCAGAGAGATACCGAGGGCTTTGCAGCTAGACACGCATCGACGGATGGCCGACAATGTTTTAAAAGAGCGTTTATGGCGAAAAGCCGTTTTAAACGTGCCGAATAAGGGTTTATTTGTAGTATTTAATAGCTTTGGTATAAGTTTCAATGTACAGCTTTCTCTTCTTTCAACAATGGATGGTAGGCCAGCTTCGGCCAGAATAGCTTTGGTTGGAGAGGTCGGAAAGGCATTGAGACTACGTCGGACCGCTGAGTGATAGGGAGAGTTGAGGTGGCTTTTAGCACACCAGCCGTAAATGGGGAGGGCGTAGTCTATTTTAGATAATATTAAAGAGCGAGTGATGTTTATGAGGGTATTTTGATGAATCTGAAGGTGTCTCGATGACAAATACTTAATGATGTTGAGCCTGGTAACAAGATTTTTTCTCAATGAGGTGCAGTGCTGTTTAAATGTATACTTATTGTCGAATGTTACTCCTAATATTTTATGTTCAGGTACATTTTCTATGGGAGTATTGTCGATAACTAGGTTCAAAGCTTGGCAGTTGGTCTTCCGGCATATATGTAGTAACTTACATTTGTTGTAGGTTAGTACCGTGCCTGAGTATTGTCCCCACGAATTAATTTCTTGCAGTAGATTCGTGAAGTTACTTTCGGCTTTTGCGTTTTCTTTTTCTTTGGTGTAGAAAATTGCATCATCTGCATAGATACGGAAGTCTAGAGATTTAAAACTAACAGCTATTTTATTGAGTTTTTCGAAGGCAATTGTAACCAGTACCACGGACAGCGGAGAACCTTGGGGGATTCCATTGTCCATGGGAAATGGGTGACAGGATTCTCCATTAACTTTGACTTGAAATTTGCGCCCCGTAAGAAGTGATCTGATTAGATTGTATATCTTTGGTCCCGTACGCCAGGCGGTAAGTTGTTCGAGGACAGCATGGGGCCCAATGCGGTCGAAGGCCTTCTCGAAGTCTGTTGAGAGAATAGTTACATGGTTTTTGGTGGAAAGCGCATCAGTAATGAAGTGTTGAAGAGGAAGTAAGCAGTCTAGAACCCCATGTTTTCTTTTAAATGCTACTTGGTTTTGACTAACGAGGCCGTTTTTCGAGATAAACCACGTAAGACGTTGCGCTATCATTTTCTCGAGCGTTTTGCTAAGACATGAAGGAAGGGGTATTAATCTGTAGCTGCTAATTAGTTCTAGGGGTTTGTTTGGCTTCAGGATAGGAATAATGGAAGCAGATAACCAAGTATGAGGGTAAGTTCCGATGTCAAGGATTTTATTATACAATGATAGAAGGGAATATTTGGAGGACTTAGGGAGATTATGCAGCATTGGGTATGATATTCGATCTCTGCCCGGCGTTTTACCTTTGTCATGCTGAAGGGCAGCTTCCATTTCGGTTGAAGAGAATTTTTCTTCCAGGGAGAGTGCCTCTCTTGATACGTCTGATGGTTCGTAGGGCTGTGATAGCACTGAATCTTTGCGGTAAATGTATTCAGTTGGAAAGTTGGAGTTTTCAGCGTATTGTGACCAGGTCCTACCAAAAGCATTCGATATATCAGACGCAGCTGTCAGAGTAGGGGCTGGAATCCCTGTAAGAGCTTTAATTTTAGCCCAGATTTTCTTTGGCTAAGATGACGGATTAATGTCCGCAGTGAATTTGGCGATGGCTTTCCTTTTGGCTTCTTTGACAGCCTTTCTGAATAACGCATTTGCTTTTTTATAGTCTACCAAGAGTTCTAGAGAAGGGGATTGTTTGTAGGCGTTCCAGAGTTTCTGCTTTGTTTCCCTTTGATCGTTTAGGTCCCTACTCCACCATGCAGAGTAATTACGAATCGAGGAGGTGTTGCTTTGGGGTATGGCGATATTGGCAGCAGATCTGATGGCTTTGGTTATATTTGCCGTCAGCTGATGGATATTAGAGGACGTCCACTCTTTGAAATTTCTCTCACATCGGGATTGATATAGGCACCAATCCGCTGCATCCGTCTTAAATTTGGGACTTTTTCTAAGGTTACTGGGAGGAAGGTTAAGCGAGATTTCTGTGAGTAGTGGGTAGTGATCACTACCAAACAGGTCGTCGACCCTTTGCCAGTGACATTTGGGACTCAGCTGCGAGGAGATAAGTGTCAGATCGATATGAGTAAAGGATTTCTGGGTGGAGAAGTGGGTTGGGGATCCGTCATTTAGGATGGTTAGGCTTTCAGACATGATCACATTTTCTATTGTTGTACCTCGTGCGTTTGATGTACATATTGGATCCCCACCAAGGGCTCCAGGCATTAAAGTCTCCCACCAAGAGTGGAGGTCCACTTGATCTGGAAAGTAGGGAGAAAATATCAGATTCATTGAAGTTTTGCGATGGGGGAATGTATGTGTTTATGATAGTAATTGGAGAGGGAATGTTAATTTCTATTGCAATAGATTGAACCATAGTGGATTGGTAAAGTAGTTTATGCGGAAGACTACGTCTAACTAGAGTGGTGGTACCTTCTTTGGATCTACTATTATGAGGGGAGTTTGTAAAATAGCCAATAAATGACTTGGGGACTATGCAGTTGTTTGCGTTTAAGGGAACCTTAGTTTCTTGCAAACAAATTATATCGGGATTAAAATCCCGAATGATTAAATCTAGGTCATTATAATTATTGAAATATCCTCTGATATTCCATTGTAAAACTTTTACCATGTTAAACTTAAAAAAAAAAATAAATAAAGAATAAGTATATACATATATATAGCGAGGTTAGTTGTTGAGTATATAATATTCACTAAGTGCTGAAGTAGAGTTGATGATTTCGTTGATGTTGTTGGAAAGGTGTAGGTTACTAGTTGAGTGGTTGTAATAAATTGATTGTTGTGTTGTTTCGGTTTCCATCTCATTCGGAGCATCGTTAAGAGCAGGGCTCTGAGGGTTATAGGAAACTGTATAATTTTCGAAGCGGGATGACGGAATGTGAGAGTAATTATTTTGAGTGGTTTTTGCGATAGTAGTGTCAATTGAGTTTTCTGTTGTGTCGCTAGGTTGATGTTGATAATTGGTGGTGGTGTAGGCGGAGGAAAAACTGGTTTGGTTTTCTTCTTGTTCATTGTTTGATGTTGATTTTGTCGATGAGATTGTTTTTGAATGTTGGTGTAATGTGCTGGATATTACATTTTGTGTTAATTTTGTTGTTTCTTTCGTGGCATTTTCGTTCGTACTATTTTCTTTGATTGCATTTGCAAAGGAGTTGGAGGTAGGGACGAAGGGGTTGCGTTCTTTATAGATTTTGTTAGCTACTCGTAGAGTGCATTTTTCTTGGGTTTTGATTTTCATGATTTCTTTCGCTTGCTGGTATTTCTGGCACGAATTGGATGAGGCTGCGTGATCGCCCGCACAGTTGGCACAAAAAATTCTCGTGCAGGGAGCGGGAGTATAAGGGGTGAGGTTACAGTTTTCACAGGCTTCCAGATTTTTACAAAATTTCATCGTGTGTCCCAATACTTGACATTTTTTGCATCTCATCGGGTTCGGGTAATAGTGGCGAACTTTGGTGGTGATCCAAGCTATGTCGATCTTATCCGGGAGGAAATAGGTGTCGAAAGATATTAAAATGACTCCTGTATGCTTTTTATCTCCTTCAAATAGTACGTTGGAATTTGTAAACGCTGGTTACATTATAATCTTTCAACCCTTCTACGATTTCGTTTTCTGGGACGTTGTTCAGGAACGCTGCATATACAGTGCCTTTCACACAGTTGAGATTTTCGTGATAACTGGCAAAGATTTCACATAGGCCAGGTAACATTTGAGCTGTGAGGAACTTTTTGGCGTAGTCACGGTTTTTCACAAGGATTACGAAACTGCCGTCGGATTGTTGGGTAATGGAATTAATTTCCTTGCATATTGTAAGTAACGAGTTATGTACCGCGAACACTGAATATTCGGAGAAGGATTTATTGGTGTCTTTGGGCTTTAATGTAACAAATTTAGGATCATCTTTTTTTGTCACAGGGAGTTGTGGATAATCCTCAGTGATATTCACAGTTTTTTTCTCTTGGCACGGCTAGGGGGCGATAACAGAGCAAATCTATTATCCCCCAGTCTTGTGGCCCCCGGGTCCATAACCGAGAATTGACTTGTACACACGCGATAATTTAACGTATCGGTGACACCAAGAATAGAAACCGGCTTGTAGTTGGTTTTTTTTTTTTGTTTTTACTACGAAAAAAGAATTTAGTCAATAATAGTATACACACAGCGACTGTACTCTCGAAGTATTCAAGACAGTCGTCAATCAAAGGTAGAGGTTAATTGTACCTCACGGCTAGTTTGTTTAATGCCCTATAGTCTACACACAGACGTGTTTTGCCATTTTTCCTTTTTTACTAATACGATAGCGCAGGCATAAGGCGAATTACTCGGTATTTTTATTCCTTCAAAGTCGTCTATAAAGTACTAAACCTAACTTCTCTCAGCGTAAGAAAGTCTAAGTGGAGCACAATGGAAGAGAACGTTACTGGTTAGGGGTATCTTCATCTCATATTCGAAAGACTGGGCTTTTATATAGTTCCTTAGATATGTATCGTCAATTAGTGGTTTCAATTCGTCGCGTCGGTCTTTGGCCTATTTGGAGTCTAAGTCAAAATGTTCGTAATCGTAAGAAACGTCGATGCTAAAAATATCGAGTATTTCGGAGGCACTGAAGAAATTAAGCTTATTAAAGTTATCGGAATCGATTATATCTCTTACATTATATCTCTTATTTCCATTCGTTTTTCCGTAGTATACGTCCTTATAATATTTCTTAATTCAATAATACTCAAAGAAAGTCACGTCCCAAACTAATTGGTATATTCATACTTTTATTTGGTATAACATTTAATTCTATTTCATTGGTTTAATTTAAGAAGTGAATTCTACATTTCACTTTTTTGTTATATGTAAAAATGAATAATGGGTTGTTCGTCACGCTTAAACTTGAAAATGACTGAACCAAATTGAATACTTCCTTTTGGGGGTTTGTTTGCAATTAATAGTACGCGTAAGTTAAGGGGGAAAAACACGAAAAAAAAAAATATGAAGGGGGCGTGACAACTCCCATATAAAATTGATTTTACAGGTCTAATATCTCCAAAAGGAGTCATGGTAGGGATTCGAAAATTAGTATGGAGATATTCGATATCAGTACCATACTTACGGAAAAAATGGGAGTTATCGGAAAAGGGAGCCTGGCACCTCCCATACAAACTTAACTTTTCAGGCTGAATATCTCTAAAAGGGTTCAAGGTAGGGACCTGAAAATTTGTTTGGAGATATATGATATCAATACCATACTCACGAGGAAACAAATTGGAGTTATCGGCAAAGGGTGCATGGCATTCCTATACAAACCGAACTATTCTTACTGCATTTTCTATTTGTCGCAGAATATCAAAGCTAATTTTCGATTTAAGAAAAATACTGGTGTAATCGAGAATTTTTGAAATGAACTCAATAAAAAAATCTATTTTGGGTAGAACGAAGTTTGCAGGGTTAGCTAGTTATGTATAAATGCTGGCTTTGTCTCCTACTAGCTGTTTTGGCACTAGTGACGCCTTTATGAAAATGACAGAAATTCCTGTGTCAAATACTTGGTCATATACTGTTTCCCTGGCAGTTTTAAATTGTATACCCACAAAGTTAAAGGCACCGATAGCGTCGGCTTCAGATTCTTCTTCTGTAATGAAGGCTCCATCATCCTTTGGTTTCAACACTTTTGCCGGGTTCTGGCATGAGCGGGGTTCATGGCCCATGCGCCAGCAACGGAAGCAATTTCTGGCTTTATTGGTCGTTGCCCAGCATTTGTTGTCGTCGTCGAAACCTGCTTTTGACCTGTTGTTTTGATCTGCCTTGAGGTCATTCCAATGGTGTCGGATTTCTAGTCCTTTTTAAGAGCTTTAACCTCTTCGTGTAGGTTACCGAGTCTTGGTGTGGCTTTTGACCCTTGCTTATGTCTCCGGAAGTATCAACAAACAGACTCGGTGGTACCGATATAATTAGACGTAGCATTGATACTAGTGGCAGCGGCACTTGAAGTGGCAACTGCATTTGCGGTATTATATTAATTATGGCTGCATTGGCAATTTCATCGGGATCGCCAACATTTTTGGTGGCATTCAGTCAGCAGCGGCGGCATTTCCATCAGGGTAAGCGGCATTTTCATTGGCATCAACGGTATTTTCGGGAGAAGAAGTTGGGTTATTTGCACTAACTCGAATTACGTTCTGATCAGATTGCGTTATTATTGCTGGAGGTTTTGGCAAGTCCTGTTTTGGGTTGAAGATCGCTTAATTTCTCTCAATAATATTATTTACAGTTTGGAAATGTTGTCTCCACGCCTGAGTTATAAATATAGATATATTCTGTGTAATTATGGGGATTATTCAAAAGGATTTATTAATCGCTGCAAGAAAACACGAGTTGATTCTTTCTTTGTTAACACGGAAAGCGGAAGCTCCTCTTCTATCTTTCTTTATTTTAAATGGCTGCATTTTACAAACTTATCAAATACATTTTATAATATCACACGTTTTCTTGAACGCATCTTATAACTAATACAATTTAATACTTAATATAGTGACCTAAAAATTAACAAGTAAGGAAGTCTAAGGTAGGGTGAAACCGAACATTACATTCCCAGCTAAGCACTTGAAACGCTGTTATTGTTTGTGATGGTGTTAAAAGGCTGCGCAATAATACATATGTATATGGTTCTATCCTGGACTCATTTTCGTTTAAAAGAAGAAAAAAGGATACAGAGGCTAACACTATTTTAAAATAAAGATATAACAGAACAATAAACATAAACACGTAAGTGCTATTGTACTAAAAAGATTATTGCACACTAAGGGTTGTTTTTTACCTGTCTATGCAATAACCAAAAACGCATCGCTGCAATAGTACTGTGTGTTACATAGTAGCAGGTAGTAAATAATTTAGGCTTTTGTTAACTGAGGAATTAAAATTTTTGGTAACCATTGTCCTGTTAAATATCTATGTGGAAAGGTTTGACGAGCGACCCAATATTTTAAGTAAAAAAGTAAAATTTTAGTTTAGTATTGTTTGGTAGCTTAATAATTCAAACGCGTTTTTTCAAAACGTTAGAAAAACCAAAAAAAAGTTTTTATAAATATATATGTAAATTAAAAGAGTGCTGAAGCGACATATTAATTACTTATATAACATAAACTAAAGACTAAATATTTAAAGAGAGTGATTAGTGTTATTTTTTTGTGCTCAAAATTCAAACGCGTTTTTTTTTTCAAAACGTTACAAAAAAGTTCGAATAAAAACATTTATTAAAGGAGTGATTTGTGTTCGCGTTATTATCAAAATTGTGTGGAAGCAGTTTGAAAGAAGCGAAATCCATCAAAAAAGCTTACAGTGCAGACGAAGGAAGGACCCAATTACCCCCATCACCAGAAAATCACCAAAAGTTTGAACAAAGTAAAACAAAATTGATAAATATTTTATATACATACATTTCACATTAAGTTACCTTTAGCCATATATATAAGGAGTGCGTTTGAAAAAATTGTCATTTACTTATTATGACAAATTTCGTAAACTAGTAGTCCGATTTTGAATCATATCCTATGGGTTACGCAGCTGCGCTTGCAATCAGAGTGAGTGGGTTCGATTCTCCACAAGATCCTCTGAAATAGCAAAACTATACGAATTAGTCTGACGAGAAATCGTGGCTGTTTTCGAAATAGTATACTATAGCCTGTATAAGGAGTGCGTTTGAAAAAATTGTCATTTACTAATTATGACAAATATCGTCCGATTTTGAAAATAAAACTAGCTGTTATTTGTCCTTTTAATTACAAGTTTTATTATATATCAACAACTTTGTCACTACTATTTTTGTAAAAATCGTTTTAACTTTTCCGGCACCCCTGCCATTAATAATTTTATAGTAGTATTTGACACCTTTCGAGCTGCTAAACTCCACTTTTCCCGAAAGTCTTTGGTATTCCTTGGTACTTTTTTTGTTGCTTTAGTTTATTTTTTTGATCAATTCCCAGTATCTTTCAAGTGCCCTTATTTTTTGAATACCATTCCAAAGCCATTTTGCTATAATGACAGAAAGCTAGGTCAGGCCAAAAAAAAGTGGAAACCTTATGTCGTCTTAGGAAACGCTTTAATCTTTTTTCTAAGCATTCTTTAATGTATATTTGGGAGTTTATTGTTCCCGTAGTTACAAAAGCACTGCTCCTTTCTCCACAGCTGCAGATTGCTTGCCAAACCAGGAATTTACGAGGAAATTTTGACTGCCTTTTTGACTTAAACTTTTCGTCCACATTGCCGCGCGAGTCTGCTGTGTAAAACACCTGGCCTGGAAGCTGCGAAAAGTCGGCTAAAACATACGTCTCTTTGCTTTACGGACAAAAAACTCGGAAAATCCCACCTTCTGCGCTAGCTTTCTACCTGAAATATTGGGGTTCTTCTGAAAAACGGTGATGATTTTCTTTTTTCTGTTCTGGTCACTGATGCCCCTTTTTCTACCCGAACCTGGCTTACGGGTAACAGCCAATTTGTCCTTAAAGTATTTTAACACCCTCGAAACAGTTTTGGGTTGAGTTTGAGTTTTCAAACGCACTCCTTACATATAGTTCATGAGCCATGCGTAGGCTAAGTAGAAAATCTGGTAATCGTAGACGCTGGGAGAGGAATGCACGTACTTCGTGGAGAGGAAGAATATAGAGCACTTGCACAAACCCAAAATACATTAGACCGCAGTACGCTCTACTGAGCGCAATAGCGACACATATCAGCGTAGAGTCCGTAGCGAAAATTTAGAAACTCGCTCTATAGAGCAAATTAGAAATACTGCAGAACGTAGATCTCGCTGTGGAAATCAATTCACAGCAACATAGAGTCCGTCGCGAAAACTCTGAAACCCGCTCTATAGAGCAACGTAGAAATACTGCCGAAAGTAGATCTCGCCATGGAAATGCAGAGATTCGTTCAGCTGAGCGAATAATCCATTCACATCAACACAGAGTCCGTCGCGAAAACTCTGAAATTCTCTCTATAGAGCAAAGTAGAAATACTTGTGAGCACCGATCCCGCCGCAGAAATCCAGGGAATAGGCACCGAGAACAACAAAGAAATACTCTTGCTCGTAGAACTGTCCGTAGAAGAGCTCCGGTAGAAAGCTCTAGACGAAGCCGTCAAAGTCAATTCCGAGTACATCGTCATAGAGTAAAGTTACAAAATAGACGAAATGAAAATGAAAGGCAGGCAGATAGAAATCGCTCAATGAGAGAAAATGAGGGTCGGGAGAACGAAGATATACTAAATGATTTAGGATTGGCAGATTTTCGACAAACATAATATAGGAATATTAAGAAGGGACCAACAGAGGTTTGCATTTGCTGCGGTGGGCTATGGTTTCCATACCAAGTACAGCCGTTAAATTTTAATATAATTTCCCAAAGTCATCCAGATGTTGCATCAGCCTTTTATTTATGCAATAAATTTCCCGTTGAAGATGGTAGCTATAAATTCTGTGCTACTTGCCGAAACGCAATTTAAAGGAACACCCTTCCAAAGATATCGTTGGCTAATGGTTTAGATTTTCCTGAGCTCCCAGAATGCCTAAAAGATCTTACGCATTTAGAGGAACGCCTAATAATGCCAAGATTACCTTTTATGACTATACCAAGGTCAGAGCTCATTAAGGGGGGCAGTTGTTAAGATTCATATTTCAGTTAACGAAATTGTTACTTCCCTCCAAAGATCATTCGATCAAGCGCATGTGATTCAAATCCATTTAAGAAGACGTATTTATTGCATCTATTGAAGATGTACCCGTGCTTCAAAGTTTGCGACATTGCCCAGCAGAGAATAATCCCCCCTTAGAACCTGCGATTGAAGAAATAAACCCAGGTGGGCTTGAGACTTCTCGACAATGTTCCAGTAGAAAATATGGACATAAATATTTTGATAATTGCAGCAGATGAAGGCCAAAGACCCCTGGATATCATTCAAGACAACAACTCTGAAGAACTTTCATTTGCAAGTATTTATGCTGGGCAGAAGAGAACTTGTAAAGAGACATACAGCAAGATTGTTCGATCTGAGATTCGCCGCTACGATAGAAGGGCTTGTACTATTTCTAAGCTTTTCTATAATTACAAGAAGCTAGAACTACTTCAGATTAAGAATAGTACATCGATTTGCCTACGAAAGTATTCGGGAAGTAATCGAGTTACGGCCCAAAATGTTTTAAATGAAAATTTTGTTCATAATTTGATCCAGCATGTCGATGGATATAGAGTTCTCAAAGGTGTTACATCTACCCCAGTTCACTGGGAGGCAGAGAAAAAAAAGGCAATTGCCATGATCCGCCAATTCAGTCTTCCAACCTTTTTGATAACGTTGTCTGCCGCTGAATCTCATTGGATCGAATTACCGGTTATTTTGGCTAAAACTGTGGACTCAAGAACTATTTCTGAAGAAAAGGCCAATAACTTATCTACACAAGAACGATATCGTCTAATTAGCTCAGATGCAGTCACATGCGCTAGATATTTTGACTATCGTTATCGTCAGTTGCTTAAGCTTTTTAAAGAAAATGGAGGTATTTTCGACGCGCATTTTGTTGAGCATTTTTACTGGCGAATTCCAACAAAGGGGCTAACCTCACGTGCATGGCATGTATTAGCTGAAGAATGCTCCTAAGATCGATCTTAGCGAACCTGAATCTTTTCCGAATGCTATTAGTTTCATTGACAAATATGTCTCTACAGATGGATCCATAGTCATTTAGAAAATTTCATTGAGTACCAAAGACATAACCATTCGACTGAGTCGATTTATTAACCGATATCGCGCCATCGATTTTTCGATAGGTTTTGGGCTCAAAAAAAAAAGTTCCACTACGCATACCCAACAAAATAAATTTCGAGCCTACGAAATTTATTTTTTTTGACGTTTTTCGGTTTTTTTCATGACCTACTAAAAAAATTTTCATGTTTACCTTGTCCGACCCAAAAATGTCCGCTAAAAACGTTGGCGATAACAGTTTTTTGAAAAAAAAAAATCTTTTTTGGGTTTTGGGGAGTGTTTTGGTCAAAAAGTTGACCATTTCGCCATGAAAACGAAATTTTCTCATATTTCCTGTCCCACTTAAAATTATGCGCTAAAAACGGTGGCGATAACAGTTTTTTGAAAAAAAAATTTATTGGAAAAGTCCATTTTTCGACCAAAAGAAGTCCCCAGGGGAAATAATAATATTTTGTTTCAATCAAAAGTTATTAACAAAAAAACAAATAATGAGTTTAAGAAGTAATAAAAAAGGATAAAACTAAAAACATAAAATCTAAAACAATCAAACGCAAATAGCTATTCTACCTTCCCGGAATTTAAATATTATTGATTGCAATAGTATTGACTGGAACTCGGTGGGAACTTTCATAAGTGCGGAATTCAATGACATGTTGTGTTCAGCGAAATGGGTTAGATACCATATAGATTTCTTGCATACCCCTTTTCCAAATATGCATCTATCTTTCTTTTGTAGCATTCTAAATAATTCGTATCGCATGCAATTTTTCGTTCTACTAACTGAAGTCGTTTTAAAGCCACTCATAATTCTCTGACATAACTACAAAACTAAGGATTTGAATTGTCGGGTAATTCTTAGTCTGCTTTAACGACGGAAATCGTTCTTGAATCTCATTCCCAATTTCTAATCATGAAGGTGCAAGCATTTAATGATTCGTGAGTTTTAAGTTTACTTTTACAGTTTTCTAGACTGCAAGATACCGCAAATTAAAGGAATTACTACTGAAATCGTTACAGAGTAGCTTTATGATACTAATACAGCCGCATTGTCAATATGTGAAGGGATTTCGCTTAGATCGCTGAATATGTGAATATCATCCAATGTCAACAGAGGCGGGGCTTTTGGTGTGTTCAAAATTAAAATCTCTCTGTCATCCTGTATGCGCTGCTCCAACTATTACGCTGTTAATACTATTTATCTATCGTAGCACCGTCAACAGCAAATTTTATTTCCTAGTCGAAATACATTTCTAATTTTAAATAAAGTTTAGGAATAGTATTTGAGATCCTTGTATTTCACAATAACTATCGATAGTGGGTAAGAGCTATTCGATAGTGAGGCCCGTTGAAATTTAAATAAAACATTCGATAGTTTTGATAGTGCAAACTAAAGTATTAAATATATGGAAAGTACCGTCGATAGTTTTGCAGCTCTATTTAATATTGTGACGAATTCGTTGATTCCTTGATTATCAATCCTGGGTTCGATCACTATAAAGTCAAATAAACACACACACAGACATTGTAACTAATAGCTAGTTTTATTTACTAGTAATAAACGCAATACAAATTTAAGAGTTTGGTAACTTCACAGTAGTTCACTGTTCAACGCTTGAAAATAAACTGATCAACCTGCCTTGTTTGGTCACTGCCTTATATAGTCCGACAAGGTGCTTGCCCAAGCACCAAGAACTTTCTTGATTGTTCGTTCTTCGTGTTCTCGAAGGGTATGTGTTATTTATTGACATCTCGTTGCCTTGTATTCGTGAACACTCGCGCCATCTCTCTTCCTCTTCCTTGGTACACGCTTGCATGCATAAGCGTAGCCAACGTTATCTCTGTTGTGTTTAACTAGTGGTGGGTGTGTTATTGAGTTAGCGATGGTACATGCTTGAGAATAATCGCCACACTGCCCTCCACCTAAGTCTGATCGTCCCGATCAGACAAATTTCCCAAACCAATCGCTGCTAGACGCTCAATGGTTGGCACCGCTTTATTAAACTTCATTTCCTCCAGGGATTGAAACTCCGACAGCAATCCTCTCCTGCAGAGATTCCCACAATGCATTACATTGTCACATATTCCAACCATTTTTTCCCTCCTTAATCCCGCATGGCTTTGTGCCGTCACTTTCGTTTTCAGTGGTACCCGGCAAATATTCATCAACTCACTTCTTCAGGATTCCTTTCCAGTCTCTCATGCCCAGTGCACTGTTTCACTTTATCCACTAAGTTGCGTTGCTTCCTCGGACCATGACCACCAGATGTTCGTCTTTTATCCTCAGCACACTTTGCACACTTATTAATCCATTCCCTCAAAAATTGTCTGCAAGCAATCCAATAGAACCGCCGCTTTACCTCTTGCAATGTTTTCTTTATTCCCATGTGCCTTCCATATGGGAAACTATGTGACGCTTTCATAACATCTGGAGCTCTTCCCTTGGGAACAACAATAACTGCTCGATGATTCCGGCCATCTTCACTTTCCCATATCCGATGCAAACAACCAGATATTAGTTTACAACTACTCCATTGTGCCCAGTATGTTTTTGCAATGCGACTCTCTGCGACCATCTCTTCTCGTCTTGGCTCATTGGTTTTCTTTAGTCCTTTCAATACACGTGCCAAATCTGGATCTTCTTCCTGGCCTTGCCGAATCTTCTCCAGGAGGCACCTGCCCATGAAAGCCAATGGTCGAGGAGCTATCTCTGCCTTACGAGGCTCCTGCTGCTCCATCTCGAAGATCACTCCCTTGATGCTAAAGCCACTATGGTGTTCAAAGATCATAGGAACCTCTTGGCCATTGTAAGTCATAGCCCTTGATGTGAATGTCTCTCTCAGCCAAGAAGTCGATTCCAATGATGACTTCGTCGACAATATTCGCTACCAAGAAGTTGTGATGTGTAGCCACATTTCCAATTACAACCTTGCATGTCACCTTTCCAAGGACTGGCTTGCTATCACCAGTTACTGTCCTCAACTTAGCTTTCTGCAATCTTCTCACCTTCCCGCTGACCAAGTCACTCCGAATGTGATGCACCAGTATCCACAGTCAGCAAGCGCTCTTTCCCGTCCACGTAGCCTTCAACAGTAACATTACTCGCTTTTCATTCGAGTTGTGACACAGAGATTATGGGGCATTCATCTTGCTCATCTTCTCCAGCTTTGCGTTTACGTCCACTTAAATTGCCAGAATTACTGGAGCCAGTGCCGTAATAACGTGCTATGTGACCTGGTTTTACGCACTTAAAGCATTTAATGGCACCATTACTTTTTTTCTGTACTCCGTTCAACGCTTCCAAAATTTTGTCTACCCAAGCCGGAGTTTCCACTTCTACGCGATGAGCCTTGTATGCAGGTTTACTCAAAAGCGAGGCTGTTTCCTGCGTCAGAGCATGCGATACCGTTTCAGAGAATGTCCGTTTGGGGTTTGCATATGTGGCCCGCTTCGTCTCTACATCGCGTATCCCATTTATAAAACATTGGATTTTTACCCTCTCCGTGTATTCCACGGGTGCGTCCGCATTTGCTAGATGGGCCAACCTCTCGATGTCCGATGCAAATTTCTGCAATGTCTCATTAGCCTTCTGAAAGCGATTCTGTAGCTCTATTTGGTATATCTGCTTCCGATGTTCGCTACCTAATCGTCTCTCAACTGCACCCATCAATGCTTCATAATTGTTCCGTTCTCCGTCAGGAATAGTCCGCAAAATTTCAGCTGCAGGTCCCTTCAATGCCACGAATAGTGCAGCAACTTTGTCTTCAGTCCCCCAATTATTCACAGCTGCCGTCTTCTCAAACTGTAGCTTAAATACCTAAAAAGGAACAGAACCATCAAAGGATGGGGTTTTTACCTTCGGGACACTCGTTGAAGCAGATGAACGATTAAGTTGCAATTCCTGGATACGACCTCTCAAAGCTTCCACCTCAGCCTCAATTTTGTCCTGAAATTGTACAATTTTTGCATCTTGTACTTCTAGTTTTGACGTAACCCTCTCCTCCGGTGATTCCAACTGCGAAGACATTTGTGCCACCTGCATGGATATACGCTCCTCTTGTGATTCCAATTTTGCCGACATTCGCGTCTCCTGCACTTCCAGCTGAGATACTATACAAGTTTTCTGTTCTTCCAGCTGAGATGTGATGCAAGTTTTCTGTTTTTCCATTTTAGTCGACATCTGAGTTAATACACCCAATATGTTTGTGTCCACGGTTGCTACTGGATTCGGAGACGCATTTGTTGCTTCCATTTTTGTCGGTGCCTCCTCCACAAGATGAAAAACATGATCATCAACGTTGGTTCCTTCTGCTTCCATAGCCTCTCGCAATCGTGACTGTAACTCTGATTTATTGCCTGTAGTGTTTATTCCGCGTTGTTTCAACTCATTTTTGAGTTCTGCATCTTTAATTCATTCAGCTTCGCCATGTCCTTGTTATCCTTGAAATGAGTGGTATTTATTCAACAATATCGCTTCTGACACCAATTGTGACGAATTCGTTGATTCCTTGATTATCAATAGCTAGTTTTATTTACTAGTAATAAACGCAATTCAAATTTAAGAGCATGGTAACTTCGCAGTAGTTCACTGAACAACACTTGAAAATAAACTGATCAACCTGCCTTGTTTGGTCACTGCCTTATATAGTCCGACAGGGTGCTTGCCCAAGCACCGAGAACTGTCTTGGTTGTTCGTTCTTCGTGTTCTCGAAGGGTCGGTGTTATTTATTGACATCTCCTCTTTGCGTTGTATTTGTGAACACTCGCGCCATCTCTCTTCCTCTTCCTTGGTACACGCTTGCATGCATAAGCGTAGCCAACGTTATCTCTGTTGTGTTTAACTAGTGGTGGGTGTGTTATTGAGTTAGGGATGGTACATACTTGAGAATAATCGCCACAATATACTTTTATGCCCTGTTATTCTGAACTCAAAGGCCGAACCAAGTTGGTGATGGACAAGTTTAATTGTTTAAACCTATCTACGCATAACCAGTGTTGCCATTTTAGCTGTTTTCCAGCTAGATCTACCTTTTTTTTGCCGTTTAGCTGGTAAAAATGGAATTTAGCTGCTAGCTTTTTTTTAGCTTCTTCCAGAAATTTTTTTTTTTAGCTGTTTTTAGCTTTTTCCCCAGATGTGGGAAAAGATCTCAATCAACTCATGAACAATTCGAATATTTATGCTAATTCAGCAGAGGATGAAGAAAATTTTGGTATTGTCATATTTTAAAACGTATTTATTATATATTATCCCACATTACTACCTTTTATATTATATTAGTTATTTTGCATTGTATGCCATAAAAGTATATTTCCTTTTAAATATGTGCCGCACTTGATAACTTAATGGGACTTTTTATCGAAGAATACAGTGTTCTGTCATTTAAATTTCACTCGTTGTACCTTTTATATAAATAGCAACTAATTTATATAGTAAATAAAAATATTAGCCTTAGTTTGACGTAATTTTAAAAAATACAGATTTGTATTGTTCATTATAATTCCAATGCACGAAAGTGCATATTCTAATGAAAAGCATCTGTGCAAACAACTTTTTTATTTTTATGAAATTGGAGTATAAAATATGACTTTTTGTATATATGACTATATTGTATAGATGACTTCCTTTTTTAGCTGTGTTTTAGCCCTAAATATTTTTTTTTAGCTTTTTTTCTCCAATCTAGCATGATTGCTGAAAAAATTTTGGCAACACTGCGCATAACGTTTGTGGTGTCAAAAATACCTTTCTTGTGGTTCGCACACCTTTCATACAAAATTTTCGTTCACTCGTATCGGTAGCTGAGATTCCAAGGTTTAAGCACTTCGTATGTAAAACCAACCCCTGATTTCGAAAATCGAGGCTATTTTTTATTATATGGTAAAGTATTTGAGATATTTCCGATTTACCGTTATTAAAAAAAAAGAAAGATGGTTCCAATCAATCATGTATAACTTATGAACAAATTTATCAATTTCAAAATGATTTAAAAAATATGAAAGCTAATAAAATGTGCTATAAACAGTGCATACACTACTTTTCGCAGTTTCTGACAAAATTATTAATCATTACGGAAAAAATATAAAAAAATGGACTTTGCGCGGGAGGATCTCAAAAATTTTAAATTTTTTTTCAGGTATTTTCTTCAACGGTAAGCTCTGTTTTATTAGATACAAAAATTTCATCCAAGAAAATCAATAGATTATTTCAAAAATTATTAACGATCAAATAAATATATCCATATAATAAGTACCCTAAAAGTATTAGTATACATTATAGCGGGTCAAATTGTATGGATGGATTTTTTTTCCTCAGGAGTACAGCAAATACGTAATCTACAGATGATTCTTATAAAAATTGCTGAATACTCTGAAGAATAGCTCTAAGTCCGATTTCGAGTCCCCCACTTTTGCAAAATAGATATTTTGTCATATGAATGTAGGGTTTGGCTAAAAAATCTTCATGGCTTCTGATAGAATTATAGGAAAAATATCATACTGGGCTTACTTTAAAGGTATTTTACGTACATTTCAGAATCTGTATTAATATCTATAGTGTTTTTGAATTTTAGTAGAGATATCAGGCTTAAATTATGAGAAATTAGCTTAAAATGAACTCTTAACTACTATATTATAATTTTTAACAAATTTCTTATGGAAAATTTTTTTTTACAGCTAAAATAAGTTCAGATAATTTCCGACAACTTTCATTCAGACAGCAAAATTTTTGTATTTAAATCTAAAATGGATGAACCAAATCCTTCTACATCATCTAAATCCACTTTATCACATATACAACACGATATTATTGCATTTGGTTTATCAAGTGAATTAAATAATCTGAATTTACCGTCTAGTCGTGACATTTTAAGATTTTATTTTTTTTAAGTGATCATGCTAAAATTCAAAGTAAAATGTTTTCGCATACAAATTTAACTCCTCATGTAATTGATAAATTGGTTGAAATTTAGAATAAATTGAATATTCAACTAATTGACAGACGTAGTATTCTAAGAAAACTAAATGTTTTAATTGAAAAATATCACGAAAGCATTAAACACAGAAAAAAAGTTCAGGAATTTACAGCATTCGTACAATCAACAACTGAAATATTTTACATTGGAAAATGTAAATGCAAGTTAAAAACAACAGAATGCTCATTAAAAGAATTTATGATGGACCAACATAATGATAGAAAATTCACAATACCTGAATATATGGATGAGATTGTAAAAGAAATACCTACAACAATACCAACAATGCCAACAGTTCGTGATGATCCAACATACTAACCACTTGGAACAGATATGGAAACAGGTGAAGCACAAACTGCAAATGAAGCAGTTGCAGAAGTATCTGTTACAATGAAACGAGGACATTGCTATGATATGTGACAGATTCGGTGTTTCAGATAGAGTTGCTTCATGTTTAGCAACAGCCCTTTTCGAAGATATACATTTTCGAGATGTTTGTGGTAAACTTGTCATAATAGATAAATCTAAAGTTGCAAGAGAAAAAATTAGATCTAGAGATGAAGTGCTTCGTAAACGATACATACATTCCAACATAACTGCATTTTCTTTCGATGGCAGAAAAAATGATTCATTAACTAGAGAGAAAATTAATGAAAAATTTCATACAAATATGGTAAAAGAACCCCATTTAGTTGTTCTAAAAGAGCCTAATGCTGAATCACTTGGATATGTTAATTTGGGTGAAGAATAAAATGCAAAACACAATTAAAAAATCAATAGCAAAAAACTGTAAATAGATCAATTAATTGACGTATGCAGCGATGGAGAACCAGCTAATACTGGGATAGAAAATGGTGTTATAAGACTTTTTGAAAAGCATTTAAATAGACCACTGCACTGGTTTATATGTTTGCTTCATTTCAATGAATTACCATTTGGTCATTTATTCAGAGCATTAGATAAAACTGTCACGAGTGGACCAAGAGCAGCAAGTGAAAATATATTCAAAGACATTCATTTGTTAAAATTATTTTATAATAGTTTTTCAATAAAATTAAAATAGGAAAATTGTACTAATTTTAATTGATTTAAAAAATTTATTTTTTAGGTTGTAACTGATTTTGAACCAATAGCATTGAAAAATATGCCTGGTATGATCAGTGATGAACAAGAACGAGAATTATCTACAGATGTTAAATATTTATATCTGTACATTCCCGATGGCTAACCAAAGAAAGCAGGGTATTACGTCTATATACAGGGTGGCGCAAAAGTCATCCTCCTATCAGAAAATGCTATACATTTTGCGATTGGCCCCTAAAGTCAGTTCTGTTTTGACATTTGTGTAGTAAACACATGCGAAATACACGTTAATAAACAATGTTACGCTACACTGCTCCAGAACGCGGAATATTGCTGACTATTTATTTCGGTCGGTGAAAAACGGTTACTGCGCGAAAGTAATCCTCCTATCAGAAAATGGTATACATTTTGCGATTGGCCCCTAAAGTCAGTTCTGTTTTGACATTTGTGTAGTAAACACATGCGAAATACACGTTAATAAACAATGTTACGCTACACTGCTCCAGAACGCGGATTATTGCTGACTATTTATTTGACCAATAATCGGTCGGGGCCAAACGGTTACTGTGAATGGTGAGCGCTACAGAGCAATGATCAACGAGTTCTTTTTGCTGCAACTTGATGAATTGGGATTGGAAAACATGTGGTTCCAACAAGACGGTGCAACAGCACACACTGCACGTGCCACAACCGATATGCTGAACATCGGAAGCTTACTTTTGCGCCACCTTGTACAACAACTAATACACCATCGGAAAATTTGAAAACTCTAGCTGTTTATATTATTAGAATTTATGTGCCAATGTATTTCAATGTAAAATACCATAATTCTGATGTATACGGCAGCGTACTTTTATCAAAGTTTATTCGTTGGACACGATACCTTCCACGTAATTTACTTAATATTGTAGATGGTGTAATCCAAAATAATTCATATTACGCTCATCCAGAAAACATTTCATTAACAATGTTATTTAATGATAGAAAAGCCATACGAGATAGAACTATTAAAAACATTTTATACTATCGGGAAAAAATACTTGATCCAACTAAACTCAGAGCTTACAAAAAATATAATATCAATTTTAATGCTTCAGATTATACTGATATGATTGATCGGAATGACGATAATTTACTATCTGAACCGGCATTCACAAGAAATATTCCATACGATCACTTGGTACAATTCTTCGATTATGATGAGCCAACACTGGATGATCCTAACATTCCAATGCATATACAAGGAACAGAAAGATATGTACAGTTGTTAGCATCTGTTTCCAAACGTGTTATAGAAAAAAAACGTGAAGAAATTTGTTAAAAATGATAATGTAGTAGTTAAAAGTTCATTTTAGGCTAATTTCTCATAATTTAAGCCTGATATCTCTACTAAAATTCCAAAAACACTATAGCTATTAATACATATTCTGAAATGTTGGTAAAATACCTTTAAAGTAAGCCCAATATGATATTTTTCCTATTATTCTATCAGAAGCTATGAAGATTTTTTGGCCATACCCTACAGTCATATGGCAAAATATCTATTTTGCAAAAGTGGGGGACTCGAAATCGGACTTAGAGCTATTGTGTCTTCAGCAATTTTTCTTAGAATCATCTGTAGATTCGTTTTTGCTATACTCCTGATGGAAACAAAATTTTACCCGCTTAGTACGCTCGTAGTTTTTTGAAATGTTATTAGATACAGAAAACTTTTAATGTGAATAAATATATATTCCAAGCACAGGTACATTAGAAGCAAGAAGCATACTTTTTAGGGCATATAGCAGGTAGTGTTTTCTCTGTAATACGAAGGAACCTTTTTAATCTGAATGTAAATATGAGTGTTTGAGCTTTGAACATTAATATCTGCAAGGCTAGCCAGATACTGTTCAGTTCATAAGTACAGTTTATAACCCGTCTTTTATTTAAAAAAATAGTATGAATAAAAGGGCCCGATAGTTTGAGTGTAAAAATGATACTGATATGTTCTGTTTCATCTGCGGTCAATAAACCGTTAAAAGGATGGGACGTGTGTTTTCAAATCATTTGAAAGACCCATACTATAAGTATTTTGGCATTGCGCCTAAAAAAACGGAAAACATGGTAGTAAAATTAAGGAACTTTGCTACTGTTAAATGGCAATAATTTCTGCAACTATTTAGGCATCAAATGAAATTTAGTACACCAATAAAGTGAAGGGAACCCACTTTCCATTCAACGGACTGATATATTTGTACTACAAATGTACTTGGCGTTGGGATAACAAGAAAAGTAACACATTCCAACATCATTGCGGTATCAAGTTGTATTGAATTTCGAACGGAAAACGAGACAAAAGCGCTGTCACAATCGTAACTTAATGATTGGGTAAGAGATTTTATCCAAGCAAAAGGCCGAGCTACACGCTTCTCGTATGCAACAATTAAAATTTATGTTATAGAACTCGTCACCAGCCATATTCCAAGCATTGTACGAAGAAGGACAGTGTTTGTTACTGCAAAGACATTGCTGGTTTATTCAAACAGTTTGAATGCATCCAAAAATGGCGATTGTTCATATAAACGGAGTTTGAAGGCTGTGTTATTGCAATTGGCAACCAAAAGCCTTCTACTCCGATCGCACATGCTGCAAGCACGAAGGAAACCTACGAGACAATGCAAACATTACTTGAACTCATCAGATATGAAGGCCATGATTGGAAAATATGTGTCAGTCTTTTTTAGGCAAACACAAAAGTCCTTCCTATGACATAAAAGTTAACGACTTAATCAAGAATTATGCGAAAATGGGTTGATAAAAATACATATCAAGTAAATTGCAAAATTTTTACTTTTTCTTTTATTTACAGGCGTAAATATGTCCATAAAAACTAGTTTTCCTCACTTCCATTTATGTTTTTTTTCGCCTAATCTAGGTGACGAAAGTGAATTTTTTATGGATGATGGCTTTTTTTTAAATAAAACAGAGCTTAACGGAGAAGAAAAATATCTGCAAAAAAGAGTATAGTTTTTGAGATTCTCCCTCGCAAAGTAAATTTTTTTGTTTTTTTCCACAAAAAAGATAAAAATCCGTAATTAATTAGAAACTACAAGGCCTAGCGAAAAGTAGTGTATGCACTGTTTATAGCAAATTTTATTAGCTTTAAATTTGCCAAATTTGACCATGAGATATACATGATTAAGTGGAGCCATCTTTTTTTAATAACGATTAATCGTAAATATCTAAAAAACGTTTCCATAGAATCAAAAATAACCCCGATTTTGGGAATGAGGGACTGGTTTCACATACGAATTTCATAACGGTGTTTCTAGTGGTTTTTGGATGTATACCAGTGTTATCAAACCATTTTAAACGCAGCAAGTTCTTTGCCCCATTGAGACTGATTCTACTTGCCACGTCTTTTTCTAACAACGTGTCTTTTGCTCCGTCATCGATGAAAGCTATAACTTGCATGCTTCCTCTTGGCCCATGCAATTTCAACGGCAGAAAATTGAGCAAGGTTTTGTTTATATTTTCGTTTGTTTGCTTTGTTTGTTTGAACCATAGTATATGTCTAATAGTAGCGCAACTTACTCCGAATCTGCACACACACACAAACCACACAGGGTGTGTTGTATTCAATAATAAAACAATCAAATTTGAATACTGCAATATTGAACGTGAAGACATGAAACACCCAAATTATTCAATATAAAGCAAGTATAACACTTTATCAGTTCCTACAGAATGTAAGTTTCAGTTTAAATTGAAATTTTTAGTTGTAGTTTTTACTTTAAAACAACTCTGAACGCGATTTCCTTCATTCTACTCTCTCAGAGTACATTCATCCACTGCCTTCCACTCCGATTCGCAAAAGAAGATGCCAAACTAGTAAGGGTAAACAATGGTTTGAACTGACCATATTTTTTGTTATGGCAAGTGTTAACATAAGAAACAAATGTTTCACCAGTCGTAGGGCTGCCAGTATTGCCGACTTCACTGTTAAGCAATCTATTATGGTACTTTTGGCACAAAAATATGCCCCAAGTGCTATGTCGTAAACAGTTGTGAACGTTACGCTCCTCAGAAAGGCAGCAAAAACAAAAACGGTTCGTTTTTACGAATTGCCAACGCTCATTGTAATTTAAGTCCTTAAATTTTATGCACTGATACAGTTTAAAACTTTCTTTATATAATAAGCATTTAACCTTTCCTTCTGATATGGCAAGCAGTGCTTTCGCAAATCTATTGGAGGAAGTTTTTAATAGGGGGCAAAAACTATTTATAGGTGCGATGGAAGAATATCGACGTAAGCAAAAAAAAAATATAAGGTTGAGACCAAAAGTTCCGAAAGCAGTAAAATTTTATAAAAAAGGGGCGGCAGGAAGTAAAATAAAAGAAAATAGCCTGCCAAAACTAACGAAAAACCAAATTTTGCCACTAGTATACAAGAAAAACAAAAACTAAAACAAGAACTAAAAGAAATCAGAAAAATGTAAAACCAAAATGTTTCAATAAAAAAAATTTTTCCATTTTTTATCTTCTATACAAAATGCCCAAGTCAAAAAAATCCAATAAATTGGACTAAGACAAAAAAAAAATTAAGAGGAAAAAAAAAAAATTTTGAAAAAGTTGTGGAAAGCAATAGGAATGATAGGTAACCAACACTAGAGGGCGTAATAAATCCAACAACAAGGATAGAAGAAACTAAAAGAATTATGTCGAAAATCTAACAGTAGGTTGATAACACTCCTCGACAAAAAAATTATCCTCTACATTTGATACATGATTCCTATGTAAAATTTTCTGCTGATTCCAAATGTATAATCGGATAGTTTAGAAGTAGTACAGTTTTTGAGATATTTTGAAATTGCAGTTTTGTGCCTAAAAGTATGCAATCTTGCTGTGCTGATATTCGGCAAAATAACACTGTGGAACAAATTCAGGTTAGCAAAAGTTAGGTCGATTCTGAGAGTGAGGGGTGAAAATAGAGGCTAAATTAGAAGACCTGTATCGCGGCTATTGTTTGTTAGCCCGAATTTTTTTAATCGACCTTCGAACTTTGCAATCAGATGCCGATTTTCAGCATATTGTTTGTATGGTTTTTTGGCTATAACTCGTCGACTAATTGATATTTTTTCAATCTGTTAGAGCCGAATTATTGCTAGTGGCCTGTGCACCAATTAAAATTAAAAAAAAAAATTGATTTATAAAATGTTTGTAGTGCTTATGAAGCAAAATGTTGGAAATTTTTTTTCATGCTTTTTGAACATATTTTCCACAAAACTAAGTCTTGTTTCTTTCTGTTTGATCTATAATATGCTTCTCAATTTTTTCAGTGTTGGTTTTGAAGAAATATTGAAAAAGAAATTATAAAAATACGTGAAAAAATATAATTTTGAAATGTTAGCTATGAAAAGTTTTATGTAAAAAAATTAAATAAATTAAATTAATGAAAAATTTCAGGTACAGATGAAAGAAATAATACTCGCTGAAATTTGTTGATGGTATAAAAACACCTTTGAAGAAGAGGAAGACTAGGAAAAAGAGGAAGAAGGGGAAGACAAAGATGAAATTCCAGAATATCAGTTGGACGAATTTATCGACCTTTCTGATGATGATGACGATGACCAAGATATTAGAGAGAGCAGTGATGTTGATGCACAGCCGCCTGCTAAACGGCAACTGGCCAAATCATTAATTTAATTTATTTAATTTTTACTTAAAACTTTTCATAACTAACATTTCAAAATTATATTTTTTTCACGTACTTTTATAATTTCTTTTTCAATGTTTCTTCAAAACCAACACTGAAAAAATTGAGAAGCATATTATAGATCAAACAGAAAGAAACAAGACTTAGTTTTCTGGAAAATATGTTCAAAAAGCATGAAAAAAAAATTTCCAACATTTTGCTTCATAAGCACTACAAAATTATTATAAATCAATTTTTTTTTAAATTTTAATTGTTGCACAGGTCTCTAGCAATAATTTGGCTTTAACAGATTGAAAAAATATCAATTAGTCGACGAGTTATAGCCAAAAAACCATACAAACAATATGCTGAAAATCGTAATTTGACTGCAAAGTTCGAAGGTCGATTAAAAAAAATTCGAGCTAACAAACAATAGCCGCGATACAGGTCTTCTAATTTAGCCTCTATTTTCACCCCTCACTCTCAGAATCGACCTAACTTTTGCAAACCTGAATTTGTTCCACATTGTTATTTTGCCGAATATCAGCACAGCAAGATTGCATACTTTTAGGCACTGGTAGGGTTGCCCATATCCATAAAATATTTCCAGATACCCAAAAAATGTCAATTAAATTTACAAAAACCATTTTTTCATAATCTTTTATTAAATGAACCAACCATTTATTTCTTATTAAAAATACATTTAGTTCATTACTTATATTATTTTTAATTATTTCTTCCTGACGTCGATCACTACAAAGTTAAATAAACACACGCACAAATATTGTAACAAATAGCTAGTTTTATTTACTAGTAAAAAACGCAATACAAATTCACGAGTTTGGTAACTCCACAGTAAGTTCACTGTACAACACTCTCTGATAGAAAATTTTACAAATTTAATTTATATAAACTTATCAACCTGCCTGCTTGGTCACTGCCTTTTATAGTCCGGCAGGGTGCTACCCTAAGCACCCAGAAGTTTCTTGGTTATTTCCTCTTCGTGTTCTCGAAGGGTCGGTGTTATGTGCCGATATCTCCTCTTTGCCTCGTATTCGCAAACACTTACGCGATCTCTCTTTCTCTTGCTTGCATGCATAGGCGTAGCCATCGTTATCTATGTTGTGTTACCAGTGATGAGAGTGTTATTGAGTCATGGATGGTACATATTTGAGAATATTTGCCACAATATGAAATAAAATAAAATGAAAAGAAAAAAGGTAAGTTAAATGAAATAAGATAATTTTGATTTAATTTTGAGAAAAAGTACAACAACCAGATGCAGAATGGGGAGAAACCGACAAAAGTTTTCCCTGTGGTGGAATTTGAGCCCGCACTCCTGCTGTAATTTTTTTGAAATTCTAAAATAACACTAAAAAACTTATTGCACCTGCCAGCATTGAAGATCCGCAAAAACAACAGGCTTCCAAAAAGGCTATCAAAGTACACAACTCAATGTTGGAAACGCTAAACAAATTCAGGGATAGTACCAAACTGTACCATTAATCAGTAGCACTTCCCAAACAACAACTTAATAAGCGAGTATGAAAGGTGTGCTCCAATTTTGGCGCGCTTTATAAATATTTGAGAGCTGTCGACGCCAGCAGTTCTCCGTCGGTGATGATGGCAGCGCGGCAGATGTATGCAAATCTTTTTTGGTCATTCTTCACCAAACAAGGACAATTTTGTGTTTTGGATTTGCACCGCGTCCTGTGAAAGCATGAATTTGGTTATTATATATTTATTTATTTTCATAATCAACCAAAATAAACAAATTTTCACAAAAATCTAAAAAATGTCTGATAGAAAATTTTACAAATTTAATTTACGTACAGAAACACCTGTTTTGTTTCCCTTTGTTATGATTTTGTTCTCAATTGTTAAAATCATACTACATATTTCATTCACACCTATCGGAATAGCGATAGCAAAAAAAAGAAAGAGATTAATGGTTGCGAAATATTTTCAATAAATATGCGTTGGTATTGCCATGTTTGGTAGGGAAGTAATCAAAAGTAATGAACAAAATTTTAATTGTTTATGATTTTCTTGTGTTTTGTTTTATTATTTTTTTAAATCATTATTTGTTTTTTTGTTAATAACTTTTAACTGGAACAAAATATTAATATTCCGCTTTCGGAAAATACCGCTAATATCCAGAAACGACTTGACTTTTTGGAAAAAATTTTGCTCATAGCCTCTTAGAATGTTTTTACAGGATTCCCACCTGACTGAAATTTAATCAGATATGCCAATATAGCAGAAGCGCACACAGCAAAGGTGTAATTTCCAAAGATATTTATGTTAAAAATTCATTTCAGACAAACTTGTCTTACATTTACATATTTGCAATTTTACCATGTGTTTGCACATAAAAAAAATATATTACATTTCATACTTCTATATTTTAGCTTAAATTAACAGGGCATTGAAACATTATTGCGTGAAAAAGTTATGAGCATAAAAATACTCAACGTTGGAAAGTAAGAAAATTATAGTGCTAATGAAAATAAATGTATTTCATAAAGTTATTTAAGTTTTATATCAACTTTTCTCGAGTTATCCGCAATAATGAACCTTTTATTATTTATAATTACCAACTGTTTTCCTGGAGCACGGTGGCTCCTCTTTGTTTGCCTTGAGCTTATTGGAAAAAACAGCAGATATATCGAAAAAGTCAAATGAATTTATATCGTCATGTAGCAGATACTTTGTAGATTTTGTGGACCCCAGCCGAATATGAAGAATTCAATATTCCAGTATGCGTCACATCAGTAGTGAGTTCATTCAAGCTCAGAAAGCACACTTGTACTAGGTACTTCGAGTCGAATTTCAATAAAAATATTCAGTGATAAATATCTAGAAGAAACCAAATAATACGCCAACCGCAAATTCTAAAACATTCACTACGCCTGGGTGGGGGCGAGCTTAGAGTATACCCGCTGGAAGACATCAAATCGCTCTGGCGGCAATCGGCTTAAAGGGATCCATATCCAAAGATTTTTTATTTTTTTATTTATCTTAATTATACCTGAGACTATGCAATCTAGGAAGGGTTTTTGTGTCGTACTTATTAAAAGACCTACTTCGTATAAGGTACCCTTTCTTCACGAATTACGTATAAAGCCTATTACTGTGATCACGCGTACTAGGCTTAACCCTTTCGCGGACAGTTGGTTTTCAGTATAATGTTCGCGGGGGACGCATGCTATACTCGTATCTCCGGAACTAATAAAGATAAAAGCTTCGGGATTTCAAATAAATACTTAAGACCAAAAACTGAATCAGATTTCTAAATAAAATAAATATTACAATTTTTCGGATATTGCCGTTGCAAAATCTTCGTATATAGGGCAAATCTACAAATCCCGTCTAGACGGTTAATGCCATATTGTCCCATACATGTTCCAAATAATTTTTTTTAAGTCAGAGCGGGATATGCCGACTTAGTTTATATATGCATAACTTAAGTATTTTAAAATATATTTATTATGTTTCCATTAAAATCTCTTCACTTTTTTAAATTATTATATAAAAATTTACATAAATAAATAAAATAATTCATATGATAGTAAGTTATTTAAATAAATCGTATAATGTTAATAAATAAATAGAAATTAAGATATATGATAACCTTCGAAGCACTTTCCAATACAAAGGGCAACCTTATCTAGGCCAGTTTTGCATATGTATGAAGTTTCCTTTCGAATCTTAGATTTCCTGCACTGTTGACATCTCAAGTAAATCTTTTTCCGACCCCTTCTCGGACAATGGGATACGAACCCAAGTGTCTGCACCAAAGCCGCTGTTAGAGTACTCTAACAACTAAGCTATGATGCCCTGTAGCGTCACGATGCATTTTTCCTCTAATGTGCCATTTGCTTATTCCTTTTATACATTCTTTGGTACATATATTTTATATGTCAACTCAAGGAAAGTGGAATATTTTTAGGCGCGTTCATAGAACAGTTTTAGATACAGAAGGGCTTTTTGCATATTAACACTTCCGTGTTATTTGTTATGCACCCGCACTGTACCTGCATCAATTGTAATTATGGTGATTGTTGTTGGAGCAAAGCTCGAATTTTTATGTTTGTTTGTTAATTGATATTAGAGGAAAAATTACAACGATATGCACAGCGATGGTATGGGATGACATGTTTCGAAGTGCCCAACTTCTCATCAGACCCCTTCTCGGACAATGGGATACGAACCCAAGTGTCTGCACCAAAGCGGCTGTTAGAGTACTCTAACAACTAAGCTATGATGCCCTGTAGCGTCACGATGCATTTTTCCTCTAATGTGCCATTTGCTTATTCCTTTTATACATTCTTTGGTACATATATTTTATATGTCAACTCAAGGAAAGTGGAATATTTTTAGGCGCGTTCATAGAACAGTTTTAGATACAGAAGGGCTTTTTGCATATTAACACTTCCGTGTTATTTGTTATGCACCCGCACTGTACCTGCATCAATTGTAATTATGGTGATTGTTGTTGGAGCAAAGCTCGAATTTTTATGTTTGTTTGTTAATTGATATTAGAGGATGAGAAGTTGGGCACTTCGAAACATGTCATCCCATACCATCGCTGTGCATATCGTTGTAATTTTTCCTCTAATATCAATTAACAAACAAACATAAAAATTCGAGCTTTGCTCCAACAACAATCACCATAATTACAATTGATGCAGGTACAGTGCGGGTGCATAACAAATAACACGGAAGTGTTAATATGCAAAAAGCCCTTCTGTATCTAAAACTGTTCTATGAACGCGCCTAAAAATATTCCACTTTCCTTGAGTTGACATATAAAATATATGTACCAAAGAATGTATAAAAGGAATAAGCAAATGGCACATTAGAGGAAAAATGCATCGTGACGCTACAGGGCATCATAGCTTAGTTGTTAGAGTACTCTAACAGCGGCTTTGGTGCAGACACTTGGGTTCGTATCCCATTGTCCGAGAAGGGGTCTGATGAGAAGTTGGGCACTTCGAAACATGTCATCCCATACCATCGCTGTGCATATCGTTGTAATTTTTCCTCTAATATCAATTAACAAACAAACATAAAAATTCGAGCTTTGCTCCAACAACAATCACCATAATCTTTTTCCGTTATATTTTCTAAGTAATGAGAAACAACTTGAAGATTAGGATCCAAAGTTGAAATTGGTGGTTTTTGTCCACCACGTCCTGCGGCTATATCTGCAAGATCACTTCCAAATCGAACTGTATACGGCAACTCAGTTAAAGACTTTATTAGGATACATCTAAATTCGATGAGTGATATTCTTCAGTCAGTTTTTAGTTTATAGATATAATAAGAGTTGCAAACCGCAACATCCAATAAGTTGAAAATCACTTTTTTGTACCAGCGGATGGTCTTTCGGGGTGAAGAGTAGTAGGAGATCATTTGGTCTACTCTATCTATTCCAGCCATATGGTTGTTCCAAACAACAATTTCTTTTGGTTTATTGGTCTTTTTATCCCATCTATGCGTAGGGTGATTTACATTTGTTATGCAAAGCACATCTCGCTTATCACGCAATTTCGATACATACTCGTACACTTGACCTTGTCGACGCCATATATTATCTCCTTTCGACAGTTTTGCGCCAGTAACAGTCTTTGGATTACCACTACGGTTTCCTCGTGGTGTTCCCGTTACATGAGTTTTATGTGATAGTAGTTCCTTAGAGAGTTCGACGCTGTTGTAAAAGATGTCCATTATGAGGTGGTGTCCTTTTTAAATGTATGGGGCCATAAGACGATGAACAATATTTCCGACTTTGGACTGTTTCTTATCGTCCTCTGCACCTTGATATATTTCAATATTTAGACCATACCTATCGCTTGTTGTTAGCTCATAAAATTTAATACCATATTGGGCTTCTTTTTCCTTTGATATATTGTCGAAACTGCAGGCGTCCCCTGATGAAAAGTAAAAGCGATTCGTCTAAGGAAAGAAATTGTTCGGGGTATAAAGCATTTTGAAAACTTTGCAGCAAAAGGTCCAATAATGGCTTAATTTTTCTAAGTTTAGTTTCATTACCAGTTTCTGGTGAGCAACTCAAGCAACGTAAAAGCTGTTCAAATCTTCGACCAGTCATCGTGTGCCTAAATACTGGATGGAAATACAAAGGAGCTTTCACTTAACCCTGGAGCAAACAAACTTCCAGGAATTTATACATTTCTTCACTGTACGAGTATGTAGATTTAAAACCAGTAAAACGAGCATTTCGAGTATGAGGACGATTAGCCTGACGCGCCGGTCAAGCGGGATATGGTGGGTAATCCGTTTGGGAATTATTATTATTGTTATTATTAAAGCTTGGACCCATATACATTTGTGGTATCAACCAACTTTTGCATTTTGTCGGACGTGAATATCTGACCAAAAATATATCTTGGATTCCAATCTTGCATGCCACTGATTTTCACTCCACAATTGCTGGAATCTAAATTGAATTGAGGTATATCTCAGACATTTGCAAACCACTCGCCGTCAGACTCTGTCTCACAAAGATTGGGCTCCTCAATTGAGGTATCATCTGAACTCTCATCAGAACTTAAAGCTGCGCCATCCAGGATACTTAAATCAACATCATTCTGCCCTGTTTCATATCCACAACCTTCAGTTATTGCAACTTTCGAAGTGCTGCAGTGTTGCCCGTTTTCCTTATGGGACTCGTCACCTGAACTTGGACATGCATCTGGTTCCTTATCAGGCTCATAGTCCGGATCGTTTCCGTACTCTCCGTTATCGCTAAACGGATCAGCTACAGATTCAGCGTCAGAATCCAGTTCTTCAAAAATGTTCAGTATTCGATCTCTTTGCTTCTTGTATCCGTGTATTTTTCTCTATAAAAACACAACGCAAATTAACAGATTCATTTTCTCAATTGTTTTATAAATTATTTTTATAACCTATTGTAGATTTTTCCCTTTCTTCATATAATTTTTACTTACGTTCATAAATTTTTATTCTCACTCCGAAAAACTAAACCGCTCTGGTGGGACGCAGCTCACTAACTGCATGAAAAATGTACGTGATATGCCACATTGCTTTCAGGAATCGAGACATGCTCGAAACATGATCGTGTTTACATAGACGACCGTTACCTCGTTACTGTACAACATTGATTTGAAATTATAGAAATTTATAGGGACATATATTCTGGGAATCTGTAAAATAGCATTGAATTGCCTGAGACCCAGTTTGACGCATTTCTAAAAATAATTAGTGACGGAGAATACCGTCACGTCCCTCTATTTTCGACTTTATATTTATATATCAATATTTACATATGTAAAGATATAGGAAAAAATACGACAAAAAACTATAAATATCTGAAAATATTTAAATTATATATTGGTATTGGGTGGAGTAAAAAAAGTTGGCCACAGTCAAAACGGCTGTGGAATCGGAATTAAATTGTGGAAGTTACAGCCATTTGAAAATTTAAATCTTTACTTATTTATGTGTACACTCGACAGAACAAGTTTGCGTACAGGTATATTTTTGCAATTTTCACGCATTTTTTCTTTGGTAAAATTATTTTTACTAATTTTCTATAAAATAATGGGCCAAAATCTAATGCAGAAAAAATTTTCAAAACTTTTTCTCATATTTTTAAAAATTTATTTGAGTATGTAGTTTTGTAGCCCATTCAATTTTATTATCATAAAGTGTTAAACTTAAGTCCGTAACACATTTTGCTGATTTTTGGCATTAACCACGCCCCTTTTTTCGATATCGAAAATTTCGAAAAATAATAATAATAAAAGCAACTATAATAATCAAATTTGTTAGATTTATTTAGTCGGCTTCCAATTGACGAATTTACCAAATTTCTGAAAAAGGGGCGTGGCGCCGCTCACATGTGAGTGAACAAATTTTCAAACTTCGACTGTTAATAACTACAGAACCGTTCATGCTAGAATAACTAAATTTGGCAGGAGGTATTATATGGCTGTGGTACATATCCATAGAAAATAAGCGAAATCGCTTTTCGACCACGCCTACTTTTTCATAAAAGTTATCTGAAAAGGAGGTAGAAATACTGAACCGCCTATATCTCATTGACTAATACAGGTAGAATGATATAATTTGCCAGTTACCAAAATTTTTTTATTCTTAATACGATTTTTGTAAAAATTTTGAAAGGTGGGCGTGGCACCGACCAATTATGATTCAAACAAACTTCAAATTCGACTTTTAATAATTTCAGAACCGTTTACGATATAATTAAGAAACTTGATACGAGGTATACTATAGACATGTAGAGTACGCCCACGGAAAATAAGCAAAATCGATTGACGACCACGCCCACTTTTGGACCAACGTTTTCTAAAAGAGAGGTAGGAAACCGGAACATGCCATATATCTTTCACTGAAGCAGATAAAGTGCTAGAATTTGGTAGTTACAATAACCTGATAATTTAATTAATGCTTTATTTTAAATTTTGGAAAATGGGCCTGACACCGCCCACATATGAATGAAATTGAAAATTTCAGCTATTATTAACTTCAGAACCGTGTTAAATAAAATTACGAAACTTGATACGAGGTATACTATCTACGTTTTCCAAATTATATATAGCCTATGCTGTAACCAGTGAATCCAAGAATCTACTGTGAAAATTTCATAAAGATCGGTTGAGTACGTGGGACGCCTATACAAGATTAAAATTTTATATAGCATAGTAAAAATCTGTTAACTGTTATTATGCCTAGTAGTGCTACGCACAAAAGGTATATTAACTTTAGTCGCCTAACGGCAGTATGTAACGGCATAACCGGATCGAGATAGATATTGGCTTATATATATCAAAATGTTCAGGATGAAAAGAGAAATTGATTAAGCCACGTCCGTCCGTCTGTGAACACGATAATTTGAGTAAATTTTGAGATATCTTAATGAAATTTGGTATGCGGGTTCCTTGGCACTCATCTCCGAGCGCTATTTAAAATGGGCGAAATCGGATGATAGCCACGCCCACTTTTTATGTATAGAATATTTTCGAAAACACAAAAAAAGTGATTACTCAGTACATAATACACCTATAAAGATAAAATTTGGTGAGTGCATTGAGATTGAGGCATAAAATACAGTTTTCAAGAAATTTTTGAAAATGGGAGTGGCACCGCCCACTTTTGATTAAGTCAAATTTAGAAATAATAATAATACTCATAAATCAAAAACTCAAAGATATCGAAAAGAAATTCAGCATGCAGGTTTCTAGGTATGCGAGGAATGTTCCTGGAAAAAATGGGCGGGATCGGTTAACCCTTTCACCCCTGATTTTTTTTTCGAAACCTGGAGGGGTTTTCATCATTACGACAGCAAATACTGTAATATGACAAAAATATAAGATGTTTGGCATACCTTCAAAGTACGAGATCCTTACTAATATCCTGGGATATATAATCCCAATAATGTTTTTAAGTGGGATGTATAGGTCCCAATAATGCTGAAAGGACTTTGGAAATTAACAAACAACTTTTAATAAAAAACTAAAAAAATTCATATTTTATTGGTTTTTCTTTTGCAAATTTAATTAATTTGTGAAATGAAGCAAAACATTTGAAACATAAAGCGTTGTTGCATCCAGAACAGGCGTATTTAGTCCTGGTTTCCTTATTTGGTGAGGTAAAATGCACGCATCGATGACGAGAAGGCTGTTCAATATATTAAGACGTTCCGCTCGTGATCGCTTGGCGGGTCTTCCACCACATTGACGTGTTGTAAGCATTTTGTATTTTATACCTTCAGCTATCATCGACTCGGCTAAGGGCACAAAAAAATTTATGAGGGCATTTGACGGTGCATGAATATTATCCAGGCGCTAACCACAGCTATCATACAAATTTAAAAAAATAGTTTTTTCCACCATTTTCACATTAAAATACAAGGCGTGACTGTTAGTATTTGAATCCTGCAATACATAAGTAGGAGTAGTAGGAAAAATTTTCCGAAAAACGTCGAGCTCGGTAGCGCAATGAGGGAACCCAATGAGAACTTCAGCATCTTTTTCTATGGGCATTTTATACCTTGGTTCAAAAATGACTCCGTTGTTAAAAGTTTTCCAACTACATTTATTGCCGATTGGTTGATCCTCAATATTCTCCAGCGAATCATGGCGAAGATTCATCATTGTATATAGCTTTTGCTAGAGGGTCTTCCACATCTTCGTCATCATCATTTGATGATACATAGCTGGACTCGGATGCACTAAAGTCATATTAAAATATTTCTCAATTTCATGCTCATCAAATTTCCTCCTTCTAGACATCTACAAGTATAAACCAATATTGGGATGTTATTATCCCACTCAAATATGTTATTGGGATTATATGTCCCAATGTAATTGTAAATATAAAAAACTTACATTTATCACCTCAATTTCTTAAGAATTTTGGATCGATAATCTTTAGCCACACTCGAAGTTTCAAACACGATGAATTTCCTGGAAAAAAATGCTACTAGTTGGACGTTTCACATTGAAATACAACGCGTGGCTGATTAAAGTTTGCGACTTGTCTTTGCCAAACATTCGATTAGCAGGAACTTTATTTTAATACTAACGAGATCGATTTATTACTCAACAAAGAAAACTGCGCGCTTTTATTGGGACTATTTCAATGAAGTTTGAAGTTGTCTGGGACATATAGTCCCAGTAGGGGCGAAAGGGTTAAGGTCTACGCCCACTTTTATATGAAAGATTTTGAAGAGGATCGTAGATATATTAAATAGGCAATAACTTTGTGTAAAATAGCTTTACATCATTTATATTTCACTTTTGAAGTTTCCGTAAACAAAGAAATCCAAAAACTTAAAATTTTCGAAAATGGGCGTAGCCCCGCCCCTTTCATAGTGGAATATTCCACAAAACTTTTTATGCCATAACTCCGCCAAAAATTGATTTGTCGAAACGAAACTTGGTGATAATGCTCTATATATAAAGGCAACTGTTTGCCTGGGGGCGTGGCTCCGCTTACTTTTCCAAAACTATATATTGCCTATGCTGTACCCAGTGAACCCAAGTATATATTGTGAAAATTTCATAAAGATAGGTGGAGTCCTTTGGCGCCTATTTTTTATATCTATTTTTGTTACACACAAAATATATTACAAGTATTCATGAAACGAGCTCAAGGCCAAGAATAATAATTTTTCACTTTTTGAGTTTTTATGAAAATTATTATTGTTTTTATTTTTTAATAATCATTTTTAATTAATTATTAAAAGTTTTTTTATTGAATAGAGTAGGAAAAATGTTTAGAGACAACTGCCATAGCTTTTCTTATAGATCCATTTCGGAAGCTGCTAGACTTCACTCATCAGAGAAATTTTCTCGTTTCATGAATACTTGAAAATATACAGGCCGTAAATCAACAAATATTGTTGGTATAAAAAAGCAATAACAAAATATATTACTTTATTCGGCATAAACGAATCGAGATATATATTTATTAATGTATATCAAAACGTTCAGGATGAAAAGTATAATATCCGGGCAAGAAGTTAATACCCCACTCAAAAGCGAAGTTTTATATCTTTTTTGATATTCATACCTTTCATGAACATGAAATGTTTGTACGTATACTGAAATGATCAGGAGGATGAGCTGAGTCGATGTAGCCATGTCCGTCTCTCGATACGTCTATCTGTCTGTCCGTCTGTCTATTTGAACGCAAATACGAACTGAAAGTATTAAAATAGACCTGCGTAAATAGGGATACCATAATAGATCACTACTAGGTATATAATGTTCGGTTCTACCCGAACTTAGACTTTCTTACTTGTTATTTATAAGATTGCCCACATACTAGTAGAAAAAGTTTAAAACCTCTATGGGCCGGTTTTTCAGTACAAGTTCAACTCAATTTGTCAGTTAAACTAAGCTTAAACTTGTTACGCAGTTTTTCAGTCAACTTTAAACGAAGTTTAAACGTAGTTTAAGCGGCCAATTTGGCAGGGTTAAACTCTAGTTAACCTGTCAGTTGTTTGCATATTTGATAAACTGAACGCAATTAAAAAAGGACGATATTTTTATATTTGATTAAATACTGGATATCTGATGAAAGTGATTATAGTGATGCAGAAATTAGCGAAATCCTAACTATTACAATACTGAGGAGAAGCAATGGCGTTGAATATGTAAACAAATGTTATCTGTTGCCGTATCTAGATAAAAAAAAAAACCAATGTTGCCGTACAAAAGCAAATCTTAAAAGCGGCCTTAAACTCTTACTGAAAAACCGCTCTGCAGTTTAATCGGAGTTTAAATTTATGCCGAGTTTAAGCAAACTTAGTTTAAACTGAGCTTAACCAATTTACCACTACCACTTTTACACAGATGGGTATTTAATGTTCGGTTCCACCCGAACTTAGACTTCCTTACTTGTTAATAATTACCTTTAAAAAATCAAAAAAAAAAAAAGTTTATGTGGGCGTGGTATGCTTTCCTTTCTTCTTTGATTGGTATACATGTTTTTCTTTGAAAGCTTGGCGGACTTCCTAAACATCAGTGTGCAATGAAATACTGCGATACTAAGGCTGGGTCGCGGCGCCAATTTTTTGGCGCTGATACCATGAAGCCAGCGCCATAGCCGGTATCAGCGAATTGCGTTAACGCAATTCCGTTAAGTGTTTTTTTGGCGCAATGATACCATATTGCTAGTGGCTCAGTTTATGAGACATCACCGAAAACTAAAAAAAAGCGTTTGGATGGGGTATCTAAAGACAAGTATTCATGCCAGGATAAAGAATCCGAAGGCGGAGTCTTACTTTTTTTACCCGTTCAAAAATAATGAGCAAAAATAGTTTGCTCTGGTAATAATGTAGTTTAGGAGACACCATCGAACACTGAACGAAAACGGTCCGAGATGGTATCTACACCCATGTATCCATGCCTGGAGTCTAACTTTTTTACCCGTTTAAAAGTAATGGTAAATTATTCAAACTTTTTTTGTTATTAACTTCTAAATTGTATCAAATCTTAATTTTCCGCACTCAGATTGTTATTCCTGAAACCGAAACGCGTCTTTGGGTATACCTCTCAACAGGGTTGCCACTATTTTTTTAAAACAGATTCTTCCTTTAAAGTCGCCAATATCGCAAAATTTTACTTACATGTCGCCAAATAAATCGCCAACGAAATTTCAAGAAAAACGAAAGCTATAAAACTTACCGACAATGTTCTTTCAACGCTCATATCTTATATATAAATAGACAAGATGAATGCATTGTAGAACCGTTTTCTGCTAAACTATAATTCTAAGGTAAACAAATTATATATGTATAGATAGGAAATTTTGAGGTGTACTTTTATCCGTAAATAAAAAAAATTTAAAAAATCATTTTAATATAAAAAATTTAACATAAAAGTCACACCACTACACATTCACTTATTCACACTATAGACACGCTGTGTGTGTGTGTACTTGCTTTTTGTGTACTATGGCCGAGGAGCTCCTTTGTAGGAAAAAATTAAGAGGCGTAGTAGTGTGAGTAGACTTGCCATGCATGTTTTTGTGTTATTCGTGTGGTCGGCTCTCACTGTGAGTGCGAAGAGTTGGTAGTGGACCAATGAAAAATAAGTATTCGCACTATAGATACTCTGTTGTGTCATGCATTTCTGCTTTAGTTGTTGTTATTGTATTGATTACTGGCTACGATGCCCAGTGTCAGCTGCTCTCCTGAGAGCACGAAAAGTTGCTTTGTTGGATACATTAAGCAAGCAATATAAAATATGAGCAAATATGTAAAATTCATTGCTGATACCTACGAACAGGGTTTACAAAAATAATATAAATGATTACTCATAAAGAGTATTAAACACCGAAGAAAATTAAAGGAAAATAGAGGAAAGGAAAAGAATTGAAAGGAAAGAAAATCAAAGGAAAGAAAGGAAAGAAAAGGAAAAGGAAAGGAAGGAAAGGGAAGGGAATGGAAAGGATAGGAAAGGAAGGAAAATTAAAGGAAAGATAGGAATAGTAAGGAAATGAAAGGAAGGGAAGGGAAAGGGAATTAAAGGAAAGGTAAGAAAACGAAGGGGAAAGAAAGAAAATAAAAGGAAGCGAAGGGAAAGGAAAAGAAGTTTGAGGAAAGTAAAAAAAAAATAAGAGAGTAAAAAAAGAAATCAAGGAAAATAAAAATATGTTAGAGGAAAGGAACGACATAGAAAGGAAGAAAAAAAGGCCGATAAAACATACCTACAGCAAAAAAATAAAATAAAGTTTATTGGTTGAATTTCAACCACTGGGCGAACTCTAGTATATTTAAAAGGTGTTCTGAACATACATAACATGGATCAGGCCCCCCCCTTTGGGATCGGACAAGCCTACATTTATAGTTCAAAAATTTTTCAGCAATTAAAAATAAGTAAAGTAAAAAAAACTTTTTTTCATTTTACTTCAGGAGTAAGTTGAACGGAAACGAGCTTCAGGAATCAGCAAAAAAAAAAAAACTTGAGAATTTTGCTGAGGCTTTAAGCTATTAGCTTTTTAAGTTTTTTCATTTTTCATATTTTTCAGTTTTTCAGTTTTTTGGCAGCTGAATTTATGTTTCGAATTGCTGACTGAAAGATAGTAAAACTAAAATTTGTCTGCTTTTTTTCAGCAGCTATTTCAAAATTTCATCGGGAAATACAAATAATTATACGATGTTCTGATCGTACTGGTGCAATTCCCTCGATTGTTATATGCCTTTTTGCTATACAAAAGTAAGACGAGTAACAAACGAAGTATTATTCCCTGCTTAACAGATATTACGTAAGGCTTGGGATTCGAAATATAAAAACTTCTTCCAACTGAGCCTCGCATAATAAAACCACACTATGACGGGCACCGTGGCAGGGCCGTCTTTAACCTGTTGGGGGCCCTAGGCATATTAGGATAATGGGGCCCCTATGACTTTGAGAGAACATTTTTTTGTTAGAATAGACAAAGAAAGTAGATAAACAAGGTTAAATATTTATTTTTATTAACAATCACATGAAACGAATAGATATATGTTATATAGTCCACAAAATGAACTCTTTTAGCATTTATATGTAGGTTAGCGCTTAAATATCTACGTTATTTGAAATAAATATCTAGATTTCAGATGGGCGAAATCGTTAGCCACTTCTTCAAAATCATTGCTTTTTAGCACATCAGATTCTATGGACATCAGCGACAAGCTGGTTAATCTCTCTTGAAGCATTGTACTTAAGAAATGTTACCTCTTCCAGGATTCCCAATTTTTTTTAAGTGAAATGCTATAAATGGATCGAATTCACACAATAATTCTACACATCCCAAATAATTTCCTTTATCAAGAGGTCTTAGGTTTTCATTGTCACCGCGAAATGAAAGCCCATTGCTCTTCAATTTGCGAATAATCAATGCTTTGTTGAAATACAGGGTGGCTGATGAATTTTGCTACATTAAGAAACTCAAATAATTTTTTTTTTTCAGTGTATGAAATTCATTTTTCTTTTATTCATGTTAAAGCTCATTAAATTTTATTAAATATAGCTTAATTAGTTTTAAAAATAATGGAATTTAAATGCCCCCCTGCTCGTCGATGCAAAGTTGTTCATTACTGCTTGGAGAGTTGAGACAGGAATAGCCGCAATTGTTTCTCGAATGGATTGCCTTAGTTCATTCAAATTTGTTGGTTTTGCTTTGAAGACTTCCTGTTTGCAATAACCCCACAAGAAAAAGTCAGGTGCAGTAAGGTCAGGCGACCTGGGTGGCCAACGGAATGTGGAGTTTCTGGATATCAGCTTATTGGGAAATTTTCGTCGCAATTCTGTCATCACAGGTTGGGCTATATGAGGAGCTGCACCATCTTGCTGAAACCACACAGAGTTGAGGGAAATTCTCATTCGGCGTAATTCTGGATAGAAAAACTCTCTCAACATGCTCAAGTAACGGTCTCCAGTAACCGTAACGGTGTGACCGTTTTCTTCGAAGAAGTAGGGCCCGACAATGCAGCGTGATGAAACTGCACACCACACTGTGACACGAAGTGGATGCAATTCCGTCTCATGGAGTATCTGTGGGTTGGAAGCACTCCATATTCGACAATTTTGTTTGTTTATGTTGCCGTTTAAATCGAAATGGGCCTCGTCAGACATGAAAAGACAGTTCAACATGTTTCCATCCTCTTCCACCATTTGAAGCATCTTCTGGCAAAATTCCAAGCGAATCGGCAAGTCTGCAGCGTTCAGTTTGTTGGCCATTTGAATTTTATATGGGAATAAGTCCAAATCTTTGTGCATAATTGACTGTAATGACTGTCTGCTTACACCCATTTAAGCAGATAAGCTTCTTGTCGAAACACGTGGATTGTTTTGTATGGCAGCAGCTACAGCAGCGATTGTTTCCTCCGTTCGAACTGAAGGGTTTCGATGGTAAGGTCTGCTGTTGACTGTCCCATGCTCGGCAAAATTGTTTACAAGTCTTATTATGGTCCATCTGCTCGGAGGATTGCCGCCAAACGTGCGCCTATACTCTCTTTGAACCGAAACTACGGACTCCAGTGCGTGATAGCGGCGGACAATCCAAATTCTTGTTTCAGTGTCCCAGCTATCCATTTTTGTTAAATGTAAAAGTCAATCTGCAAAATAAAAAAAAAATTAACCAGATTCATTAAATAGAAAAAAAGTTATTTAATTTTTTTTTGGTAGCGGCTTTCATCAGCCACCCTGTACCTACATAGTTACTGATTTATTATCATCTTTGTAGATTCTGGATGTATCGGAAAAGTCAATTTATTTATATTTAAAATATGCGTTACAATTTTGTGAAGATTTCGTATTATTTTGTATAAGTTTTTAGTTCCTTGAGTTATTCAGTGCATTAGTTAAAAAAATGGCAACGAAAAAAATTATTAACCGAAAAATCTTGGAAAAGTTCTCTGTGTTTGAAAGCGAAAATGCTAAATGTAAACTTTGTTCGCATTTGCTAAAAAGCGACAGAATATTTAATTTAAAAATACACATTTTTAAGTTCATAAAATAAGTGAAGATGAATTCGTGTATGAGGACGATTAGCCTGACGCGCCGGTCAAGCGGGATATGGTGGGTAATCCGTTTGGGAATTATTATTATTGTTATTATTAAAGCTTGGACCCATATACATTTGTGGTATCAACCAACTTTTGCATTTTGTCGGACGTGAATATCTGACCAAAAATATATCTTGGATTCCAATCTTGCATGCCACTGATTTTCACTCCACAATTGCTGGAATCTAAATTGAATTGAGGTATATCTCAGACATTTGCAAACCACTCGCCGTCAGACTCTGTCTCACAAAGATTGGGCTCCTCAATTGAGGTATCATCTGAACTCTCATCAGAACTTAAAGCTGCGCCATCCAGGATACTTAAATCAACATCATTCTGCCCTGTTTCATATCCACAACCTTCAGTTATTGCAACTTTCGAAGTGCTGCAGTGTTGCCCGTTTTCCTTATGGGACTCGTCACCTGAACTTGGACATGCATCTGGTTCCTTATCAGGCTCATAGTCCGGATCGTTTCCGTACTCTCCGTTATCGCTAAACGGATCAGCTACAGATTCAGCGTCAGAATCCAGTTCTTCAAAAATGTTCAGTATTCGATCTCTTTGCTTCTTGTATCCGTGTATTTTTCTCTATAAAAACACAACGCAAATTAACAGATTCATTTTCTCAATTGTTTTATAAATTATTTTTATAACCTATTGTAGATTTTTCCCTTTCTTCATATAATTTTTACTTACGTTCATAAATTTTTATTCTCACACGCATTGAATTGCCTGAGACCCAGTAATTAGTGACGGAGAATACCGTCACGTCCCTCTATTTTCGACTTTATATTTATATATCAATATTTACATATGTAAAGATATAGGAAAAAATACGACAAAAAACTATAAATATCTGAAAATATTTAAATTATATATTGGTATTGGGTGGAGTAAAAAAAGTTGGCCACAGTCAAAACGGCTGTGGAATCGGAATTAAATTGTGGAAGTTACAGCCATTTGAAAATTTAAATCTTTACTTATTTATGTGTACACTCGACAGAACAAGTTTGCGTACAGGTATATTTTTGCAATTTTCACGCATTTTTTCTTTGGTAAAATTATTTTTACTAATTTTCTATAAAATAATGGGCCAAAATCTAATGCAGAAAAAATTTTCAAAACTTTTTCTCATATTTTTAAAAATTTATTTGAGTATGTAGTTTTGTAGCCCATTCAATTTTATTATCATAAAGTGTTAAACTTAAGTCCGTAACACATTTTGCTGATTTTTGGCATTAACCACGCCCCTTTTTTCGATATCGAAAATTTCGAAAAATAATAATAATAAAAGCAACTATAATAATCAAATTTGTTAGATTTATTTAGTCGGCTTCCAATTGACGAATTTACCAAATTTCTGAAAAAGGGGCGTGGCGCCGCTCACATGTGAGTGAACAAATTTTCAAACTTCGACTGTTAATAACTACAGAACCGTTCATGCTAGAATAACTAAATTTGGCAGGAGGTATTATATGGCTGTGGTACATATCCATAGAAAATAAGCGAAATCGCTTTTCGACCACGCCTACTTTTTCATAAAAGTTATCTGAAAAGGAGGTAGAAATACTGAACCGCCTATATCTCATTGACTAATACAGGTAGAGTGATATAATTTGCCAGTTACCAAAATTTTTTTATTCTTAATACGATTTTTGTAAAAATTTTGAAAAGTGGGCGTGGCACCGACCAATTATGATTCAAACAAACTTCAAATTCGACTTTTAATAATTTCAGAACCGTTTACGATATAATTAAGAAACTTGATACGAGGTATACTATAGACATGTAGAGTACGCCCACGGAAAATAAGCAAAATCGATTGACGACCACGCCCACTTTTGGACCAACGTTTTCTAAAAGAGAGGTAGGAAACCGGAACATGCCATATATCTTTCACTGATGCAGATAAAGTGCTAGAATTTGGTAGTTACAATAACCTGATAATTTAATTAATGCTTTATTTTAAATTTTGGAAAATGGGCCTGACACCGCCCACATATGAATGAAATTGAAAATTTCAGCTATTATTAACTTCAGAACCATGTTAAATAAAATTACGAAACTTGATACGAGGTATACTATCTACGTTTTCCAAAATTATATATAGCCTATGCTGTAACCAGTGAATCCAAGAATCTACTGTGAAAATTTCATAAAGATCGGTTGAGTACGTGGGACGCCTATACAAGATTAAAATTTTATATAGCATAGTAAAAATCTGTTAACTGTTATTATGCCTAGTAGTGCTACGCACAAAAGGTATATTAACTTTAGTCGCCTAACGGCAGTATGTAACGGCATAACCGGATCGAGATAGATATTGGCTTATATATATCAAAATGTTCAGGATGAAACGAGAAATTGATTAAGCCACGTCCGTCCGTCTGTGAACACGATAATTTGAGTAAATTTTGAGATATCTTAATGAAATTTGGTATGCGGGTTCCTTGGCACTCATCTCCGAGCGCTATTTAAAATGGGCGAAATCGGATGATAGCCACGCCCACTTTTTATGTATAGAATATTTTCGAAAACACAAAAAAAGTGATTACTCAGTACATAATACACCTATAAAGATAAAATTTGGTGAGTGCATTGAGATTGAGGCATAAAATACAGTTTTCAAGAAATTTTTGAAAATGGGAGTGGCACCGCCCACTTTTGATTAAGTCAAATTTAGAAATAATAATAATACTCATAAATCAAAAACTCAAAGATATCGAAAAGAAATTCAGCATGCAGGTTTCTAGGTATGCGAGGAATGTTCCTGGAAAAAATGGGCGGGATCGGTTAACCCTTTCACCCCTGATTTTTTTTTCGAAACCTGGAGGGGTTTTCATCATTACGACAGCAAATACTGTAATATGACAAAAATATAAGATGTTTGGCATACCTTCAAAGTACGAGATCCTTACTAATATCCTGGGATATATAATCCCAATAATGTTTTTAAGTGGGATGTATAGGTCCCAATAATGCTGAAAGGACTTTGGAAATTAACAAACAACTTTTAATAAAAAACTAAAAAAATTCATATTTTATTGGTTTTTCTTTTACAAATTTAATTAATTTGTGAAATGAAGCAAAACATTTGAAACATAAAGCGTTGTTGCATCCAGAACAGGCGTATTTAGTCCTGGTTTCCTTATTTGGTGAGGTAAAATGCACGCATCGATGACGAGAAGGCTGTTCAATATATTAAGACGTTCCGCTCGTGATCGCTTGGCGGGTCTTCCACCACATTGACGTGTTGTAAGCATTTTGTATTTTATACCTTCAGCTATCATCGACTCGGCTAAGGGCACAAAAAAATTTATGAGGGCATTTGACGGTGCATGAATATTATCCAGGCGCTAACCACAGCTATCATACAAATTTAAAAAAATAGTTTTTTCCAACATTTTCACTTTAAAATACAAGGCGTGACTGTTAGTATTTGAATCCTGCAATACATAAGTAGGAGTAGTAGGAAAAATTTTCCGAAAAACGTCGAGCTCGGTAGCGCAATGAGGGAACCCAATGAGAACTTCAGCATCTTTTTCTATGGGCATTTTATACCTTGGTTCAAAAATGACTCCGTTGTTAAAAGTTTTCCAACTACATTTATTGCCGATTGGTTGATCCTCAATATTCTCCAGCGAATCATGGCGAAGATTCATCATTGTATATAGCTTTTGCTAGAGGGTCTTCCACATCTTCGTCATCATCATTTGATGATACATAGCTGGACTCGGATGCACTAAAGTCATATTAAAATATTTCTCAATTTCATGCTCATCAAATTTCCTCCTTCTAGACATCTACAAGTATAAACCAATATTGGGATGTTATTATCCCACTCAAATATGTTATTGGGATTATATGTCCCAATGTAATTGTAAATATAAAAAACTTACATTTATCACCTCAATTTCTTAAGAATTTTGGATCGATAATCTTTAGCCACACTCGAAGTTTCAAACACGATGAATTTCCTGGAAAAAAATGCTACTAGTTGGACGTTTCACATTGAAATACAACGCGTGGCTGATTAAAGTTTGCGACTTGTCTTTGCCAAACATTCGATTAGCAGGAACTTTATTTCAATACTAACGAGATCGATTTATTACTCAACAAAGAAAACTGCGCGCTTTTATTGGGACTATTTCAATGAAGTTTGAAGTTGTCTGGGACATATAGTCCCAGTAGGGGCGAAAGGGTTAAGGTCTACGCCCACTTTTATATGAAAGATTTTGAAGAGGATCGTAGATATATTAAATAGGCAATAACTTTGTGTAAAATAGCTTTACATCATTTATATTTCACTTTTGAAGTTTCCGTAAACAAAGAAATCCAAAAACTTAAAATTTTCGAAAATGGGCGTAGCCCCGCCCCTTTCATAGTGGAATATTCCACAAAACTTTTTATGCCATAACTCCGCCAAAAATTGATTTGTCGAAACGAAACTTGGTGATAATGCTCTATATATAAAGGCAACTGTTTGCCTGGGGGCGTGGCTCCGCTTACTTTTCCAAAACTATATATTGCCTATGCTGTACCCAGTGAACCCAAGTATATATTGTGAAAATTTCATAAAGATAGGTGGAGTCCTTTGGCGCCTATTTTTTATATCTATTTTTGTTACACACAAAATATATTACAAGTATTCATGAAACGAGCTCAAGGCCAAGAATAATAATTTTTCACTTTTTGAGTTTTTATGAAAATTATTATTGTTTTTATTTTTTAATAATCATTTTTAATTAATTATTAAAAGTTTTTTTATTGAATAGAGTAGGAAAAATGTTTAGAGACAACTGCCATAGCTTTTCTTATAGATCCATTTCGGAAGCTGCTAGACTTCACTCATCAGAGAAATTTTCTCGTTTCATGAATACTTGAAAATATACAGGCCGTAAATCAACAAATATTGTTGGTATAAAAAAGCAATAACAAAATATATTACTTTATTCGGCATAAACGAATCGAGATATATATTTATTAATGTATATCAAAACGTTCAGGATGAAAAGTATAATATCCGGGCAAGAAGTTAATACCCCACTCAAAAGCGAAGTTTTATATCTTTTTTGATATTCATACCTTTCATGAACATGAAATGTTTGTACGTATACTGAAATGATCAGGAGGATGAGCTGAGTCGATGTAGCCATGTCCGTCTCTCGATACGTCTATCTGTCTGTCCGTCTGTCTATTTGAACGCAAATACGAACTGAAAGTATTAAAATAGACCTGCGTAAATAGGGATACCATAATAGATCACTACTAGGTATATAATGTTCGGTTCTACCCGAACTTAGACTTTCTTACTTGTTATTTATAAGATTGCCCACATACTAGTAGAAAAAGTTTAAAACCTCTATGGGCCGGTTTTTCAGTACAAGTTCAACTCAATTTGTCAGTTAAACTAAGCTTAAACTTGTTACGCAGTTTTTCAGTCAACTTTAAACGAAGTTTAAACGTAGTTTAAGCGGCCAATTTGGCAGGGTTAAACTCTAGTTAACCTGTCAGTTGTTTGCATATTTGATAAACTGAACGCAATTAAAAAAGGACGATATTTTTATATTTGATTAAATACTGGATATCTGATGAAAGTGATTATAGTGATGCAGAAATTAGCGAAATCCTAACTATTACAATACTGAGGAGAAGCAATGGCGTTGAATATGTAAACAAATGTTATCTGTTGCCGTATCTAGATAAAAAAAAAACCAATGTTGCCGTACAAAAGCAAATCTTAAAAGCGGCCTTAAACTCTTACTGAAAAACCGCTCTGCACTTTAATCGGAGTTTAAATTTATGCTGAGTTTAAGCAAACTTAGTTTAAACTGAGCTTAACCAATTTACCACTACCACTTTTACACAGATGGGTATTTAATGTTCGGTTCCACCCGAACTTAGACTTCCTTACTTGTTAATAATTACCTTTAAAAAATCAAAAAAAAAAAAAGTTTATGTGGGCGTGGTATGCTTTCCTTTCTTCTTTGATTGGTATACATGTTTTTCTTTGAAAGCTTGGCGGACTTCCTAAACATCAGTGTGCAATGAAATACTGCGATACTAAGGCTGGGTCGCGGCGCCAATTTTTTGGCGTTGATACCATGAAGCCAGCGCCATAGCCGGTATCAGCGAATTGCGTTAACGCAATTCCGTTAAGTGTTTTTTTGGCGCAATGATACCATATTGCTAGTGGCTCAGTTTATGAGACATCACCGAAAACTAATACAAAGCGTTTGGATGGGGTATCTAAAGACAAGTATTCATGCCAGGATAAAGAATCCGAAGGCGGAGTCTTACTTTTTTTACCCGTTCAAAAATAATGAGCAAAAATAGTTTGCTCTGGTAATAATGTAGTTTAGGAGACACCATCGAACACTGAACGAAAACGGTCCGAGGTGGTATCTACACCCATGTATCCATGCCTGGAGTCTAACTTTTTTACCCGTTTAAAAGTAATGGTAAATTATTCAAACTTTTTTTGTTATTAACTTCTAAATTGTATCAAATCTTAATTTTCCGCACTCAGATTGTTATTCCTGAAACCGAAACGCGTCTTTGGGTATACCTCTCAACAGGGTTGCCACTATTTTTTTAAAACAGATTCTTCCTTTAAAGTCGCCAATATCGCAAAATTTTACTTACATGTCGCCAAATAAATCGCCAACGAAATTTCAAGAAAAACGAAAGCTATGAAACTTACCGACAATGTTCTTTCAACGCTCATATCTTATATATAAATAGACAAGATGAATGCATTGTAGAACCGTTTTCTGCTAAACTATAATTCTAAGGTAAACAAATTATATATGTATAGATAGGAAATTTTGAGGTGTACTTTTATCCGTAAATAAAAAAAATTTAAAAAATCATTTTAATATAAAAAATTTAACATAAAAGTCACACCACTACACATTCACTTATTCACACTATAGACACGCTGTGTGTGTGTGTACTTGCTTTTTGTGTACTATGGCCGAGGAGCTCCTTTGTAGGAAAAAATTAAGAGGCGTAGTAGTGTGAGTAGACTTGCCATGCATGTTTTTGTGTTATTCGTGTGGTCGGCTCTCACTGTGAGTGCGAAGAGTTGGTAGTGGACCAATGAAAAATAAGTATTCGCACTATAGATACTCTGTTGTGTCATGCATTTCTGCTTTAGTTGTTGTTATTGTATTGATTACTGGCTACGATGCCCAGTGTCAGCTGCTCTCCTGAGAGCACGAAAAGTTGCTTTGTTGGATACATTAAGCAAGCAATATAAAATATGAGCAAATATGTAAAATTCATTGCTGATACCTACGAACAGGGTTTACAAAAATAATATAAATGATTACTCATAAAGAGTATTAAACACCGAAGAAAATTAAAGGAAAATAGAGGAAAGGAAAAGAATTGAAAGGAAAGAAAATCAAAGGAAAGAAAGGAAAGAAAAGGAAAAGGAAAGGAAGGAAAGGGAAGGGAATGGAAAGGATAGGAAAGGAAGGAAAATTAAAGGAAAGATAGGAATAGTAAGGAAATGAAAGGAAGGGAAGGGAAAGGGAATTAAAGGAAAGGTAAGAAAACGAAGGGGAAAGAAAGAAAATAAAAGGAAGCGAAGGGAAAGGAAAAGAAGTTTGAGGAAAGTAAAAAAAAAATAAGAGAGTAAAAAAAGAAATCAAGGAAAATAAAAATATGTTAGAGGAAAGGAACGACATAGAAAGGAAGAAAAAAAGGCCGATAAAACATACCTACAGCAAAAAAATAAAATAAAGTTTATTGGTTGAATTTCAACCACTGGGCGAACTCTAGTATATTTAAAAGGTGTTCTGAACATACATAACATGGATCAGGCCCCCCCTTTGGGATCGGACAAGCCTACATTTATAGTTCAAAAATTTTTCAGCAATTAAAAATAAGTAAAGTAAAAAAAACTTTTTTTCATTTTACTTCAGGAGTAAGTTGAACGGAAACGAGCTTCAGGAATCAGCAAAAAAAAAAAAACTTGAGAATTTTGCTGAGGCTTTAAGCTATTAGCTTTTTAAGTTTTTTCATTTTTCATATTTTTCAGTTTTTTGGCAGCTGAATTTATGTTTCGAATTGCTGACTGAAAGATAGTAAAACTAAAATTTGTCTGCTTTTTTTCAGCAGCTATTTCAAAATTTCATCGGGAAATACAAATAATTATACGATGTTCTGATCGTACTGGTGCAATTCCCTCGATTGTTATATGCCTTTTTGCTATACAAAAGTAAGACGAGTAACAAACGAAGTATTATTCCCTGCTTAACAGATATTACGTAAGGCTTGGGATTCGAAATATAAAAACTTCTTCCAACTGAGCCTCGCATAATAAAACCACACTATGACGGGCACCGTGGCAGGGCCGTCTTTAACCTGTTGGGGGCCCTAGGCATATTAGGATAATGGGGCCCCTATGACTTTGAGAGAACATTTTTTTGTTAGAATAGACAAAGAAAGTAGATAAACAAGGTTAAATATTTGTTTTTATTAACAATCACATGAAACGAATAGATATATGTTATATAGTCCACAAAATGAACTCTTTTAGCATTTATATGTAGGTTAGCGCTTAAATATCTATGTTATTTGAAATAAATATCTAGATTTCAGATGGGCGAAATCGTTAGCCACTTCTTCAAAATCATTGCTTTTTAGCACATCAGATTCTATGGACATCAGCGACAAGCTGGTTAATCTCTCTTGAAGCATTGTACTTAAGAAATGTTACCTTTTCCAGGATTCCCAATTTTTTTTAAGTGAAATGCTATAAATGGATCGAATTCACACAATAATTCTACACATCCCAAATAATTTCCTTTATCAAGAGGTCTTAGGTTTTCATTGTCACCGCGAAATGAAAGCCCATTGCTCTTCAATTTGCGAATAATCAATGCTTTGTTGAAATACAGGGTGGCTGATGAATTTTGCTACATTAAGAAACTCAAATAATTTTTTTTTTTCAGTGTATGAAATTCATTTTTCTTTTATTCATGTTAAAGCTCATTAAATTTTATTAAATATAGCTTAATTAGTTTTAAAAATAATGGAATTTAAATGCCCCCCTGCTCGTCGATGCATGTGCGGCATCTTACCAAAAAGTTGTTCATTACTGCTTGGAGAGTTGAGACAGGAATAGCCGCAATTGTTTCTCGAATGGATTGCCTTAGTTCATTCAAATTTGTTGGTTTTGCTTTGAAGACTTCCTGTTTGCAATAACCCCACAAGAAAAAGTCAGGTGCAGTAAGGTCAGGCGACCTGGGTGGCCAACGGAATGTGGAGTTTCTGGATATCAGCTTATTGGGAAATTTTCGTCGCAATTCTGTCATCACAGGTTGGGCTATATGACGAGCTGCACCATCTTGCTGAAACCACACAGAGTTGAGGGAAATTCTCATTCGGCGTAATTCTGGATAGAAAAACTCTCTCAACATGCTCAAGTAACGGTCTCCAGTAACCGTAACGGTGTGACCGTTTTCTTCGAAGAAGTAGGGCCCGACAATGCAGCGTGATGAAACTGCACACCACACTGTGACACGAAGTGGATGCAATTCCGTCTCATGGAGTATCTGTGGGTTGGAAGCACTCCATATTCGACAATTTTGTTTGTTTATGTTGCCATTTAAATCGAAATGGGCCTCGTCAGACATGAAAAGACAGTTCAACATGTTTCCATCCTCTTCCACCATTTGAAGCATCTTCTGGCAAAATTCCAAGCGAATCGGCAAGTCTGCAGCGTTCAGTTTGTTGGCCATTTGAATTTTATATGGGAATAAGTCCAAATCTTTGTGCATAATTGACTGTAATGACTGTCTGCTTACACCCATTTAAGCAGATAAGCTTCTTGTCGAAACACGTGGATTGTTTTGTATGGCAGCAGCTACAGCAGCGATTGTTTCCTCCGTTCGAACTGAAGGGTTTCGATGGTAAGGTCTTCTGTTGACTGTCCCATGCTCGGCAAAATTGTTTACAAGTCTTATTATGGTCCATCTGCTCGGAGGATTGCCGCCAAACGTGCGCCTATACTCTCTTTGAACCGAAACTACGGACTCCAGTGCGTGATAGCGGCGGACAATCCAAATTCTTGTTTCAGTGTCCCAGTTATCCATTTTTGTTAAATGTAAAAGTCAATATAAAAAAAAATTAACCAGATTCATTAAATAGAAAAAAAGTTATTTAATTTTTTTTTGGTAGCGGCTTTCATCAGCCACCCTGTACCTACATAGTTACTGATTTATTATCATCTTTGTGGATTCTGGATGTATCGGAAAAGTCAATTTATTTATATTTAAAATATGCGTTACAATTTTGTGAAGATTTCGTATTATTTTGTATAAGTTTTTAGTTCCTTGAGTTATTCAGTGCATTAGTTAAAAAAATGGCAACGAAAAAAATTATTAACCGAAAAATCTTGGAAAAGTTCTCTGTGTTTGAAAGCGAAAATGCTAAATGTAAACTTTGTTCGCATTTGCTAAAAAGCGACAGAATATTTAATTTAAAAATACACATTTTTAAGTTCATAAAATAAGTGAAGATGAATTCGTGTATGAGGATAATTCTCTGATTGGCAGTATCGATAAAAAAATTAGGAAAAGAGTGATAAAAGTAGAAATAAACAAAAAACAGCTATTTCGTTCTTACACCGGGTTAGTAACGGAACATAGTCTTCCATTAAGTGTTCTAGACGCTGATAACTTTAAAAATATTGTAGAACCTATTTGTCGGGGACTATCGGAAAGAAGTCGTAAAAAGATAATCCTAAACAGTAGTAACTGCAAAAAAATTTTAAAGTCCGTTTCGGATGGCATACGACAATCTATAAAAAAAGAACTTAACCAACAGCTTATGTCGTTGAAAATAGACAGTGCGACGCGCTTATCAAGAAACATATTTGGTATAAGTGCACAATTTATCAAAGATCACGAAATACAATCACGAGTATTGGGAATGCTGGAACTAAAGGGCTCCGGCGCAAGCTGTTCGAGAAATCTGGCAACAGAGATTCTTAACACTCTAACAAAATATAACGTAAGCTTAGCTCAGATTGTGTCTATAACATCAGATAATGGTGCAAATATGATAAAATGTACCAAAATTTTATCGCACTGCACGATTTTGGACGAAGAAAATGATGAGCATGATACAGACCAGGGCAACGATTTTTATTTAAAAAATATCGTCAATTTTGAAAAGTTTTCGGAACTCCATTTAGGCGATATTGAAATTTTTAGATGTGCTGCGCATACTGCGCAGCTTTGCGTATTAGATGTGATCAAAGATGCTGAGATAAAATCCTTTTTATTTTCGTGCCGAAATTTAACAAAATTGATTAAAAAACAATCGAATGGGTACCGGGAGATTTTTGATTTGAAAAAATTAGCAGTTCCTCAGCTCGAATGTCCAACGAGATGGGGGTCAACATATTACATGGTAACGTCCTTAAAAAATGCGAAAGAGGTTTTGTATAAAATGGAGTCAGTGAAAAATAAGACCCTGGACGAAAACTTTGAATTAGGTGACAGTTTTTGGGATTTCATTGACGCATACTGTGTTGCTTTTGAGCCTCTACAACAAACAATTATTAAATTTCAGCAAGAACAATTGCACTGCGGAAATTGGCTGAAGTGCAAAATACGCACAAAAAAAGTCCTGGAAAATAACAACAAAATGTATGTAGAAAAAATTGTGAAAAGTCTTTTGGAAAATATGGAAAAGCGCACAATAAAACTTTTAGAGAACGAAATTCTAATATCGTGCCTATACCACGATCCACGGTTTAATCACACATTAAGTGCCGCGCAAAAGTTAGAGGCAACAACATACCTTAAAAAGCTATACGAAAAATTACAAGATATGAGCAGAAATACCGATACGCAAAGAAACATAGAATCCTCAGCCCCACCGCTGGAAAGGAAACAATGTTCTCAAATGGCTGAATTTTTGAGTGAATATTTATTCCAGAATTTTCAACATGCAAGTATAGACAACATTGATGTACGTGTAAAAATATCAACGTTCTTCACTTTTGGAAGGATAAACAGTATAGCGATCCAGAACTATATGCTTTAAGCAATATTTGCTTCGCAGTCTCACCAACTTAGATAATACATTTTTAGTAAATACTTACTTTATTAATTGGCACTTGAGCGTTTAAACGGCTTGATACTTGTTACTTTATAATATTACTTATACGACCTGTTCGAACACTTCAGCGCTGCGCCTACGATGTTTGTAAATTTCAAAAGTTGACCATACACTTACTTATATAATGCATTTCTTAATTATAATTTCAGGTAACGATTGAGCGCGCGTTTTCATCACTAAAGCTCATTTTGGCCGACAACCGGAGCCGCCTTAATGAGGACACTCTTGAAAACATTTTGTTAGTGTAACTTAACGCTGCATTTTTGGATAGAGCTATCGATGATTTACCATTGTTTGAAGATTATAATTGAAAGATGCATATATACATCCGCATACGTAAATATGAAGCAAAATAAATAAAGAAATATCGTACGAGTTAGCCTTAGATAATGCTAAAATCAATGTGAAATACAATTTTTTAATATTGTACGAGTCAATCTTGAATAACTATGTACAAATATATGAAATACATATTATTTACTTGCTTACTTTATTGGAGCTTAACAGTTCAAATGGTTTTAGCGGTACACCAAAGTGCTTCAGTTTTTCTTTTTTCGCCAACTGACGCCAATGAAAAATTAAATTTTGTTTACCATGTTAGCGCTAACCGACAGCTTATTTTACAGATATTGTTCGTTGATCTGTCGAATGAACTGCCTGTCAGCGTTAACCGGACATGGTGAAAACTGCCATAAGTGATTAAAAATCATTTTTAACAGGTTCGATAAGTGACTTTCCACGTTAAATAATCGTTCATTACAATTTATCAAAGCCCTTTATATATTTCATTGCAAGGAGAAGGTTTTATGTGGTCTTTCCCTTTCTAACGTAAATTCCGCTATGTGTGTAGTAAAAGTCTCTTGATACAAGACATACGCATGCTGGCAGCCACACCTGCTGGTGTACAGGCGATGCTGAGAAAATATCCAGGAAATGGATCTCCATTGGCTACCCAGAGGATAGAAGGGCGCAAAAGCCTGAAGGAGACAGTTGCTTGAACCTCATGCAAAAAAACAAAAACACTCCAAACTTTCGCCGCGGAATGGCAGTGTGACACTTTTCCAACTTGCAAGGACTTCTTAGCCCGGCCTGGTCCTCGCATTGCAATGCAAATAACGGACTCTGCCTTCACGGCCACGTACTGTGTGTGAACGCTTCCGTGAAGAAGAAAATTTAATCAAAAGAATAAAAATGGCGAACTGATGACAGATGCGCCTATCACCATATGCAACCCTTAATTTTCCCTGCCTCGTCCATCGCATCTCTAGATGGCGGTGAAACAGGTTTTGTTGGTTTTTACTGAAATTTGGTTTTATTTAGTGGATACCAAGCCCAACACTACATTTCGTGCGTGTTTGGGCATTCCAGTTGCATGCCCCCTTAGCCCTTGAAATAATAATTATAGTTTGGCGCGATATACCTTCGAGAAGATTAGTACTAATTTTTGCGTGCTGCATCGAAGCAGAAATACACTCGGAGGTTTAGCGACCACTGCCGAGAACCAGAGACCTTTCGGGTTAGTCCCTGCAAAAAATGCGTTTAGTCTAGGATGCATCCGAGATGAGTCGCAAGGGAGCATGCGACCAAAGCCAGTTTTGATCCCTTTGTATGGGTTGAACTGATCCCTTTTGTTTGAGCAAGTCCTATGAAGAGACCAATTGTACCCTTTATGGCCAAACGGGTAGTGTCGGGCACATCCCCTTTGTTCCTTTACGGGTACAGTTGGACAACCTTGCTTTAAACTCCTATAAGTATGATACACAAATTAAAACTGACTTATCCCAACTATGCGCATGTGGGACGAGTTGAGATCAATTATAGCCCACTGTACACGAAAGGGATGAATAGCGGACAACTCTCTTTAGAGATTAGTGCACGATTTTTTGCAGGGGTAGGCCAACACACTACCACTATACCACGGCGGTTTTTTATGCGAGGCTCAGTTGGAAGAAGTTTTTATATTTCGAATCCCAAGCCTAACGTAATATCTGTTATGCATGGAATAATACTTCGTTTGTTACTCGTCTCACTTTTGTTTTTCCATATACACATCCGCATATATGTCTTTCGGAAGGAACCAGTACGATCAGAACATCGTATAATTATTTGTATTTCCCTATGAAATTTTGAAATAGCTGAAAATTTAGTTTCACTATCTTTCAGTCAGCAGTTCGAAACATAATTTCGGCTGCCAAAAAACTGAAAAATATGAAAAATGAAAAAACTTAAATACAAAAAGCTAATAGCTTAAAGCCTCAGCAAAGTTCTCAATTTTTTTTTTCTGCTGATTGCTGAAGCTCGTTTCCGTTCAACTTACTGCTGAAGTAAAATCAAAAAAAAATTTTTTTTACTTTGCTTATTTTTAGTTGCTGGATGATTTTCAAAACTCGAGTAAAAGCAATTTTGAAATACTTGAAAATAGTTAAGCATCACATTATATTTCAATTAATCCGAAATTTACATTAAATGTGATGCATGGCGAAATAAGTAAGGTGAACGCACGGCGAAATGCGAAGAACACCTCATGTGTTTGCTTTTGTTTTTGGTAATGAGATTGTCAAAATCTTCTGACACAGTCGAATTTAAAAAAAAAAACTCAAAACATGTAAATGGTTGTTTACAAACAAAAAAATTAACAATTTTACAACCAAAATGCGTGATCTGTGTAACTTCATTCGAGCTGATTGATTCCATTATCCCTCTTTTGATCTATTTGTGCGGAGTACCGGGATGATTTCGTTGCGTTAGTGTCCTAAAATTGCATTTAAATGCATATCCGAGGAGATTAGGGCCAGAGAGGCTTTGGCTTGTGCCAGTTTTTAGGTATCCAACATACTTTATGCCGACTCCCAACGGCCACAAATACAGTCCTGAGGGGGATGCTCATACTATACGAGTATTATGTGCAATTGTTTTTTTCTTGTCGAATCTTAGTTCAGTATTCTGCCGTAATGGAATATAGTAGAACGACTGTTTCGAAACCTTCCTTAAGAGCTATTTACATTAGGCAACTTTGGAATCAATTTCAGTTGCACGAGATGTGCATTCAAAGTTCGCTGTCTACTAACTTATTTCATGCAATTGTTGCCACTTGGATAAATCAACAGGAAGTTGACTGTGAAATTGACTAATGTTAACAGCTTTTCAGCATCACTGATGCACCTTGCACCTTACACTCGAAAAACCATATCTAAATACATTTTTAAGTGGAGTTAAGACTTACTAAGTCCATGCATTTAATGGCTACGCACACATAAAGCACCAATTAAATCACAAAGATTTCGTTTCACGTGTTGAATGTTTTTTATTTAATTGGGTTTTTTTAGATTTTACTCTTATGTTCAATGATTTAATTAACAATTAGTGAAAGTGTAAAAAAGATATTAAAATTTAGCAAGTTTTGCGACTCTTCAAATAACATACATATGTAAAATTGGTAAAACCAAACACAACCTGAAGAACTGGGGAACGATACAATTCATAACAACAAAACAATTGTAAAGAAACATGATAAAGATGATGTGACAAAGTCACTGATAATGTGTAACATAGGAGTTTCTGCAGGTAAACTGCGTACAATGTAAAAATGATGACGTTATTATCTAGATAACCGCGTAATACAGTACTATGTAATGCAAAGTGATAACGAACTAAAACAAAAAATATATGTCAAATGTGATGATGATCATTTGACGAACTTAATAATGATTTGTTGGCGGTGCAGGATTTTCGAATCTACAGATACGCCGCATGTAGTACAAATAAACGACAATGTGATGAGCTTGGTAGTTGAGCGTTGCCGTAAATACTGTGGTTTACAAAACGATAGCGAAACAATATCTGACGAACTTATTAATTACGTAGGCTGTCGTACGGGTACTCGGTGGTACACTGTTCGCAGTAAGACGATTATGACGATGTATTGAAATGGTCTAGAAAATATGATATATGATAATATATTTCAAAAGTTATAAGTATACAGATTATAATCTTTTTCAAGACTTACACTGATCAATCTTAACTTCCTTGCCTTGCGGAGTTAGAGGTTGAGCTGCTAAGCACAGTTGGGGGATGGGGAATTGCTTTAGGCAACAAGACTGATCTCTTCCCACTTCGTATAACGTCAAAAGGCGAAAAGTGATCAGCACACAACATTTCTCTGTTCAAATTCATTTGGCAAACCCTGCTCCATTGTAGCCTCCTTGCGGTATCGTTCGGGACGTGAAAAAACGATCCATTTCCCCGATCCAACTTTTTCCCACACAAAACACACTTCACCATTTCTCTACACTTATCTCAAAGTAAATTATAATAACTGAAAATCAAGATTTTTGGAAAATGTGAAATTGTGTTAAATTTTTAATATTTTTCCAATTTAAATTTAACGTCACACGAATGTAAATAAAAAGTATCGTTTGACATGAGTTTGACAATCTCATTATTGCGGCGAAAAAAAAGTATTAAACAGCTGATCATTTTCCGCCACCTTTATTATTTCGCCATGATGTGATGTATAAAAAAAAAACCAAAGCACACTATATTAATGTAGTTTTGACTTCTTAATAGTACTCATGTCTACGTTGATCACCAACAAATTTGTGGCAATAAGGAACAAAACCAAAGTATGTTTTTTTGATTTTTTCAGTAGAGCGCTTTGTAAGTTTCAATTGTAGTGTAAATGTGTGGGATTGAGACATGGTTTTTCGTTTATAGAATCCCCAATTTTTGAACAAAATCCGCGAAAATTTGTGTGATTATAGATCTTAGCAGAGAGAAAACAAAGCTGGTACTATCTCAATCTTGAGTTTGGCTCTTGTCGCTTATTACCACAGAAATGATGATGATCATGTTGGCCATGATTGATGAATGGGAGTGACGCTGTTTCAAATCCGAAAAAAGAGTCGTAGAAGAGATAGGGTTGAGGCTTTGTATGTGCGGTTACCAAGACCACACATTGACCATATTCCTGCACATCCCCCATTAAGCCCTAATCAAGAAACACTATATGTAATATTCGTTCATATGCAAAACGAATGTGACGAGCCACATGTTCCGTCTGAAGCTACGGGAGTAGTCAGGCTTATTACTCGGCAACAGCTAGAGAAATTGGTGAGAAAACTTGCGCTATTGAAAACACAATCATAGGAATTGGCAACATATTGAAGAGTGGAAACCACTTGGCAAAATATGTTAAAACGCCGGGCTGTCGTAACAGGCAAACGTCTATCAAACAATTTCTTACAGTAAATGATTCTAACTCTTCCAGATATTGTTGTCCGCACTACTAAGATTATGACCGCAGATTTAAATTTAAAACAGAAAATAATGTGTATTTATCAGGCCGACATATTTTAAATTGACATTAAGCGGCTCTTTTTTTCAAGTTTGAAATCCGTGTTAACTCAGTTTTTGTAATACAAGATGTTACATTTAAATCGTAGTTGCCGCTTATACTATGCTGTAGAACCCTAACAAATAGCTGCTTTATAAAAGCCGAAAATGCATTTCAATTTTAAAACACTGTGATACCTTATCGAACTTCTGAATTTTTATTAGTGGTTGTGAAATTAGCGCGTACAATTTTTCCTATAGTTGCGTTGTTTAAAATAATTAAACCTTATAATGGCATATCCTTATGTCTCATTGGGTTATACACAGTTCAACGAAAAATTTATATTATATTTATATTTTTTTCCCATGCGAGGTAAGTCTCACCCTCATCAGAAAGTCATGAGCACATTTGCTAGAGACATGGGTGGTAAACTTAACAGATTCGACACGGTGGACTTACACTTGAATAATCCATGTTGCGATGGGTCGATATGCGATGAAACTGAATACGAAAATTGGTTTGAATTAATAGATTAGGACAGTTTAAGTATAGCACTAAATTCGCAATTCTTCTGTTAATGTACAACGCTATTATAAATGACTGCTTTCAGCTTCAATAAAATATCACCGGCCTTAAGGAACCATTGAATATATTTGTTAAAGGTGGAAATTCAGCGCAATTTTGAGAACTATCCTATAAGGCCCGCAAGTGTAAGAAGTCTTCAGATTTTATAAATGTATTCAAACGTCATTAGAGGCAGTCTAAAAGGAAAACTGGGCGGTATAATTTGAATTAAAGTTTAAAGCAAACTTTTTATAAACTTTAAGAAAGAACTTTTATAAACCATTTCAAAGAGTAAATAAAAATGTTTACAAAAATTCCAGAAAGTCATATTTTTCCTTTCTACTTAAAATATTTCAAGTTCTAAGTTAAGTTTCAGCATTCAATGTATGATTACTATTGAGAACTTATTTAATTGTTTTATTGCAATAGCTAAATAATATAAAAAGTCTCGTTTGAATGGTTCTTAGAAAAAAAGCTGTGAAAAGCTTTTTTTGAAATTTTTTTATAAACTTACATTAATAAGCTTTTAATCAACGTGCCGTTTCGATTATATGGCCCCTCAAACGTTTTGTTAAGTTTTAAGAACTTTTCACCCTTTCTCTCAGACTTTTCAAATAAAAGCCTTTCGATAATAATTATGGACAATTTTTATTTTTTTAAGTCTTTGAAAAAAATTGTTTAAATTTTTTTTTGTCGTAAAATAAGCAAGTTATACAAAGGTATTTACAATCACATTGTCAATAAAGTCCAATTAAGCCGAAGCTTTAAATAGAAAATGGACCATGTTCGCCTTCGTGAAGGTGAAAGCCAAAGAAAGGGCGTATATTACCTACGATGTCAGTATTGCGCCAAACATAACATGAGTATTGAGAGAAAAATATTCCATATCTGTAGAACTGTACTTTATTTTAAAAATCGTGATGGTGCTTTTTTTGGCGCTTAACCGCCTGGCCGATTTTAGCCCACAAATAGGGAGGTCAAGCCATCCTCCGTCTGTTTTTTCATCTCATTCTAGGCCTCCTCCTGCTGCTGCCGAATTCGGATGTCGATAAGAAAACCGTCCGAGACGGATCTTCTTTCTCTATTCCCATAACATGACTCAAAGAAGCCTTTGGTCTTTAATTCGCTGCATTATGGGTAAAGCTAGTATAGCTCATAGTTAAATTCGACACTCGGCATTGGCATCACGGGTAGGACCATAAATCACGCGGAGAACTTTGCTCACGAATACTCCAAGAGCCATCTCATCTTCTTTCAGCACTGCCAATGAAAAACCGCAGGGTCCATTTCTGGGCCAAATCATGCTTTAAATCAAGTGTCAATAAGTTGCCTGGATCATGTTATTCGAATGGAGATAGACACTCTGGCAAAGAAAGATTTCCTATCGACAACCGAATTCGGCAAAAGGAGGATGAGGCCTAGACTGAGATTGAAAAAACAGACGGAGATTGGCTTGACCTCCCTAGGTGGTTTCTATTGACGTCATTTATCGGTAACAAGAAATGACTGGCGTGTTTTGATACACCACGGTATCTATTGTTTCTATGCCATAATGGCAACGAAACAGGATCCTAATTTTTGTGAGCTTTGCTAAACGATTATCCCCAGGTGGTATTCAGTTTTTTCGTCGGTCGGAACCTGTCATTGTCCCCGACCAGATCCTCGGCCTTCCAACGCCTGAGGTGGCACAAGCAGGTGAACCTGGATGTCTAGGTTAATGGCGCCACCCTATCAACTGTCAACGAAGCTAAAATCTTGGATGTGATGTTATATGAAATTCTCACCTTCGTCGCTTACACAATCCCCATTAAAAAGATAAAGAAGCGTTGCTGGCAACAAAGCCAGCCCGGCCTAAGCTACTATTCTCTAATATAGTTGCTGAGCCTAGTAGATATACATTAGAAGTTACAATTTCATTAGCATCCCGATGAGATACGCCGAAAAATTCGCAGTATTCACCATTTCTGCCATTTGATTTGTTTCCTCTCTCGCCCCTTGAATACCTTAACTCAAGAGGAATACATATCTACATTAGACCTTGATATGCCCAATGATAGTCTTTTATAAGGGTAAATTACCTTCAGTAAGAAAACACAAAACCCCAATAGCACACCGGAATCAAATTTCGCAAACCACATGTTCACAAACAAATGCAAACCGACGCAGATCAAAAACACAGCCAAGCTTCTCCATACAGAACATAAAGGCCTACGTTTAAACATACTGGAGAACATGGAAATATATAAACAAAAAACATTTCAAGGAAATATAATTAACGAACAAACAAACACCGTTTCAGACGCATTATTTGAACCTCTGAAATTGATATACAGAAAAAAGAACCTAACACCGGCAATTGACGCGAGAACAAAAACACGCAATCAACCCTCAGAGGGTATACAAATCAGAATCACAGACTTCTACATGCCAACAAACCAAACAATCACTTAACGAGCGCATACATACACATTCACGAACTATCCCTTCAAAAAGTAGTTTAAGGAGTTTTCTGAAATAAGGAATACGCCAGCGCCGCTGCTTACGTTGTTTTTTGACATGGGTTACCAGCCTTAGAATAATCGGTTATTTATTCCTTATTTTATATGGCATATCAGCCTTAGGAATAAGAGTATCTCTCAAAGAGTTGACAGATGATTTCCATGGCAACCGCGTGTAAAGCACGGCTGCCACACCTAAAAAAATGTTGGACCTATGTGTTTGAGCAAAAAGACCGAAAATAGCACCATTTTTTTTTTTTTGCAGTAACGAAGCAAATAGGTACATACGACGAAAAGCAAATATTTAACGTTATAATACACTAGCAACCCGCTCCGTCGCTGTCAACCGACGAACGAACACACAAACAGCGTTCTTTCACCATACGATGTCGCCCCACCTCATTCATGTTGAATTAGATCGTATGGTGAAAGAACGCTGTTTGTGTGTTTATTCGCTGTCAAGTTCTAATGGCTCATTCGTTTAACAGCAAACGAACACACAAACAGCTTTTTTGGAAAAAGTGCTGCTTTTGTTTAAACAATTTTGGTTAAATAAGATATGAAACAACTATTTTTTTTGATGCAGAACGAAAGTAAATATTTCAAAGTTTAACTTCAAGTAAGTTTCATTTTAATCGGTGGATTCGTTTAGGATTTATGGCTGTATAAAAGAAAAATTTATGGTTTTTTACCACATTTTGTCCGATTGCCACGCCGCCTTTATATATTTCTTCACGTTATAATGACATAAACCTTCCTCTTCAACCAATCTATGTATTAAAAAAAACCGCATCAAAATCCGTTGCTTAGTTTTCAAGATTTAAGCATTCAAGGGGAAATACAGACAGAAAAAGTGACTTTGTTTTATAATATGTTAATATTTACACTGCACCAAATTTGGCGATTTTCCCCATACAAATTTGATTTCCCAAATTTGAAATTTCATCACATTCGATCAAATTTGCCAAACAAATTCATCCTGCATTCCTCTAAATAGCAACAATGGGGTGTTTCACATTTAGAAATACCCTTCAAGATTGCCTTAATGAAAATAACAATTTCAACTAGTATTGTAAAGAAAATTGGCCAATTCTACCAGAAAAAGACAGAAGCCTTCTTGACTCTTCTATTTTTTTACACTACAGGTGTTTAAAACATCACAGTAGTGCATTTTCTTTCGATGGTTCTGCGTCCTGGCAGAAGATTCTTGCAGGGAAGCAACTTTTTCAATGTAAAAGGGGTCGAAATGCCTCATTTGAATTCGCCAAATTTGGTGCAGTGTAAATGTATTATTAAATACTTTTTTTGAATAACAGATTTTTTGCTTGAAAAAATAATAAAATCAGAAATAAAAAACAAATTGTCCATACATAAAATTAGCGTGTACTTTTTTATATCAAATATTTTTTAAATTACAAATAAAGTCTGCAGAACATTTGCTATTCAGCAATTTCCCAGAAATTATCCGAAGATGGTTAGCAGGGTATTAATCATAAATATTTCTCTTAACTCCGCGCACAGATACCAGAAAAAGTGACCCAATAAAAACTTTTAAAAACATTGTAAAAAGGGTCAAGGTGGCAGCACTATACCGACGCGCCATCGTAGTATGACTTCGCAATAAATTGTGTACATTTGTAAAAAAGTGAAGAAAATAAGTAAAATATTTAATAATTGTGCAAAAAAAGGTAGAACTACATTAATTTAATAAGTTAAAGACTGTGAAAAATATCTATTGAAGTCAGTTCACTCTCAATTATTAGTCGTGTTTAGAAATTCCGTGCATTGCGTTGCTGGTGACAGATTTTGCTAAGTTTTGTGCAATTTGTTTACTTTCATTTGTTAATAGTTTTTAGTTTCCATTAAAAAAATGGCAAATTACGTAGGGTACTCGAAGAGACATTTCAAGCGGCTAACGAGGAGCGCACAACCTGTTAGCATGGGCGACCAAGAAATTGAGTCTGTGCGCTTGAATTCTTACGCCTTCATTGACGACGGTGCGGAGAACTTGGAGGAGATAGCTGATAATCATATAAGTGCATCCTCTGAACAAAATATTCCCATAAAAGAGAAGATAGCTGTATGGGCTTTTGAAGAAAACATATTATATTTTTGTTTATAGAAAATATTCCTAAAAACGTCTATACCAGGAAGGGTTTCAAAACACTTATCAAACCTAATGTCGGACGAATTTTTAAAACTAGTAAATTGGAACGGTCGTAAAAATCTAATTGCATTGGCAAATTACAATTTATTTTCCAAAACATTATACGGTAAGTTTATTCGAAATTGCACAGCTCAAAAAATAATAAAAGATAACCTTTTCCAACAGGTGCCCTTGAACATATGTACACTACCTTTGAAGACTACGAAGCGGACTTTAAAAATGCAATTGGCAGAGGGAAAAATAGAATGGACCAAAAGCGACACAATGAAAAGCGGAAACTTAATGACAGCTTGGAAATATCCAATTAAATTTAAAATTAAATAATATTTGAAGAAACCGTCCTTTGATGTTAGGAAACGACATAATTACATATGTACCTATTTTAAATCATAAAACCGAATTAGGAGTTTTGTAGCCCATCAAGTTCTAGCATAGTTATGTATAAGTTTTAACCTGTTTCGAAATCGCCGATTTTTTTTTTTAAATTTTCGTTATTTTCCATATTCACATGGAAAGCACTTTTTTGCATGAAAAAACTGAAGTTATATGGACAAAAATATAGTCTAAAAATCAGGGCGAGATTCAAGATATGTCGTTTTCAAGGATCTCAAATAACAGTTACTTTTATAATATAATATTGTTTTTTTGTTTTTTTTATTTTTAATTTTCACGGGAAAAATTCAAAACAAAAAAAAAATTTCACTAATCGATACTGAGTGTGAAAAAGAATGTGTTTGATTTTTATGTTATAAATGTTATTTGCTGTCCCTGGTCGTTTCATAACTATAGTAGTCTAAGAATTTACATAAAATAATATATGTAATACACATGAATTTAAATATCTAACTCATATAAGAGGAATATACACCTTAATGTACAAATAGTTTTAAAAACGTTTTGTTTATTGAAGACTGAATTTCTTATAGCCTTGTGCACTTAAGCATTTGTAAAAACCTTAACCGTTCATATACACATGTTAATCAAATTAATAAAATGAAATTGCTTTATTTTTTAGAGGTTTTCCGGTCAATTTTTATATTAATTTAAATTTTTGAGTTAGGCTCTTTTGACCATTAATTGTGAAGTGCAAATAAAAGAATTTATTCCACTTTTCCAACCCAACGTTTCGCTAGACTTCCTAGCATCCTCAGGGGTGATCTATTTATTTATTTAAAGACAGACAAAAAACAACAGTGAAAAAACAATAATAAAACTTATTTGAGACACTTATTGACAAATTTACGTGTAACAACAATTAAAACAACAAGAAACAACCCCTACACAATATGTTTTGTTAAAATCTAAAAATTAAAAATAGTACCATCATTGTTTGGTATCATCGTCATACTAAATTATAATTATAAACATAAAAGGTAAGCTGCTGCGATGTTTTGCGTGTCTTCTTTTTTGTTTACCGTATTATCTCTTTTTTCTAATATTCGCAAACTCTCTAATGTGTATCGCGCTCTCCCATATTTGTTGCGGTCTATTATTTTTGATATGTTGTGATAAGGCAGTTGCACTTCTCTTTTTCAGTATATCGCTCTCGTGCTCTTTTAGTCTGATGTTGAGGCTTCGTTTCGTGGTTCCAATATATACCCGGTTGCAGCTTTCATCTTCTTTACCTTGACATGTTACTTCATATATTATATTATGTTGCTCGAGTTTGTCGATCGGGCTTTTTGTTCGCGTAAATATATTCGCTAGTGTGGAGTTTGACTTGTATGCTAGGGATATGTTTTGGTTATTTATTGTTACTGCTTTGCTGATGTTTTGAGAGAGTTTGGGAATATAGGTTACACCGAAATATTGCTTAGTTTGATTTTCTCTATGTGTTGTTGTTTGGTTTCGTCTCGTGTTTGTTTCTCTTATTCCTTGTTCTGTTAGATTATTTATTAGGGCGTGTGGATAGCTATTGGTTTTTAATATTTCATGTATTTTTTGCAGGTTTTTGTTCCAGTATTGTTGGTCGCTTATGGTTAATACCTTGTTTATTAGATTTTTCGCCGTATTTATTTTATATTTCATGGGTTGGCAAGAATGAAAATTAATAAGACGACCAGATGCTAGGGACTTTGTGTACCAATCAAAGGACAGACTTCCATTATTTTTATTTTTGAAGATTCTGACGTCCAGATAAGGGATGCTATAATCATTCTCCATCGTAAATTTGTCAATAAGTGTCTCAAATAAGTTTTATTATTGTTTTTTCACTGTTGTTTTTTGTCTGTCTTTAAATAAATAAATAGATCACCCCTGAGGATGCTAGGAAGTCTAGCGAAACGTTGGGTTGGAAATTGCTTTATTTTGATTTAAACGAAATACATATGTATCTATTGTCGAGCAATTTTGTAACAGAGGGTTTAATAATTTAACAGGTAGTATGAATGTAATTCTTATTAAGTATTAACTATGTTTAACTAAACTGCCCTAGTAGTCGTCAACAATACTTTGAGAGATATGAATTGCCGAGTTTTGAAATTTAATTATTTCGATGTAATATTTTTTTTATCTATAACACGAGAACGAATTATAAAATTACAAAATTCAAGGTTTCCACAAATTGTATCCAACGAAGAAGTTCATTTTCAAAGCGTCGTCAACATGCTTCGATCCTATTTTCCGTGGAAAATATCCTATAAATTGCCTTTTTATAACCCCTTATATAAGCCTGATTTTTTATGATTTATAAGTCTTATGAAAATAAAATTTTACTTCAAGCAACACCTGATTATAAGGAATAGAGTAAGCCTTATTTTACTAGGTTTATAAGGCTTATTATAAGGCAATTAATCTCCATATAAGTCCTTTTTATAAGGAATGATGTAAGCCTTATTTTCCTCGGCTTATACGGCTTATGAATAAGGGTGCCTCTCAGAGAGAGAGAGCATTCCTTATGAACTGATGACATTAACACAGCAAAATCAGGCATAATATAAGGAATGCTTCATACAACTGACATTCCTTACAGATTTCAGGCATTAAATTATAAGCCTTATGATCATATGAAATATGCATCATATAAGACTCAAATTTTTAGGAGGGTACCTGCTGCATGCAACACATACAAAATGTACCTAACCAAATAAACGATACAGCAGAACGAAGGACTACAAACCGATCACTAACTTAACGATCGAAATCGTACACACACAAACTACCAGCTACCAGCCGCACATGCAAAACGTACCTAATACACAGCACAGCGAATAACTATAAAAGCAGACAAATAAAGCACGATCGCAACAGAACGAACAAAGACACTGAGGATGGCACAATGCCGAAACCGGTTTGTCTCCAAACCAAAATTGACAAGGGATGACGGAAAATAGTTTCGGAAAAATTAATACTTCTACCCTGTCGAAAACAGCAATAATAATAAAAAGGAAGGTAAATTACCTGTTAAACAAGGTCATATAATCAGTTTTACTAATGCACATTATTGAAATACTACTTATATAAAAAGGTTTTGAAGACTTAAAAAAATATATCTTACAAATAATTATTACTGTGAGACTTTTATAATATAAATTACAGTATAAAAGTATTTGAAAACTTAAAAAAAAAATTTCGGATAATAGTTATTTCACTTTCAGAGTTTCAAAAGTCTTTCAATAATTACTATGAACAATTTTTATTTATTCTATTGCAAATGCCCGTATGACACTACGTATTTTTTTATGTATTTTGTGGGAAAGAAACGGTCTTATACAATTTTCATATTGGTGCAAACGGGCGAGCTATGTTAAAAAAACTAACGAAATGCAACCAAAGTACAATCTAGGCTGTTAAAAACAAACGAAAAAGTTTGTATTTCGTTAGCTTTTTTCGACAGTTTACTGTTTTTCTTTAGTTTTTTCTGACAAATTTTTTTGTTTTGAAAATAAAAAATATTTGTTTACAAAAAGAAATGGATTTGGAAATTTTAAATATTGCAACAAATTGCTTGTGTTTTACTAACAGATTTAAAAGAGAAGCGCAAAAAGAAGAAATATTGTTCGCACTATGAACTCTATTTATCAGGTGATGTACATACGCGTCTTGCTTTAGGCTTCATTTTTAGTTCGAGCAAAAAAAATATCAAAATCAAGTCTTTCAGTTAAATTTTTTATTTGTTTATTTTAAAATTGGATTTTCTTTCAGCTTTTAATTAAACGTCGACCCAATTGACACTACAGGCACTGTTTGTCCCCCTTCAACTACCGTGAAATTGTTTTTGCAATTTGATTTTCGGTAGGTTTTCGTCATGATTCAATTACAAGAAGGTTAGCTCTCTAGCTGACGTTTACTTTTGATACTTCCATTTTCTGGGTTTCTATTGCGAACGAAAAAAAGTAGGAGTATTTTTTTCATTTGTCTAGGAAATGGTAGTAGAAAAATCAAAAAAGTAGGAAATTAGTAGTAATACATTTTGTAAAGTCAACTAAATACAACATCAAACATGTCATCCCATACTATCACTGTATAAATCGTTGTAAATTTTCTTTATAATCAATTAAAAAATAATAAAAAACGGTTCGCCTTCTTGCCAGAATCATGAATGTGCTAAAATGAAAATGTTGGGAAAACAAGATTAAAAGTTTGATTTCGGCTCATTCGGTGTACATGGACATCAAAATATTGTGGTTTCGGTGTAAGCATGATACCAGAGATTTTCGTCAAACTTAAAACCTTCAATGGCTAATAAGTAAGCTTATCAACTCAAACTCTGAATAATCGCACATTCGTGCTTCTGGCTATAGGGCTATGTTTTTTTTTAATTATAATGACAAATTGACAAGATGCATACGAGTATTTGTTGGAAACCTTTCAGGGCATAAAGACAAACGGACATGGTCTACCAAGTGGATAGTAAACTGATAAGTTTCAATAAGATAGGATTGGTTCCCATTATTCATGCACGCCTAAAACAAAAGTTGACTTAAAGCTGTTGCTTTATACTTAAGTTAAGCCAGAACTGATGTTCAAACCCAGAGAATAATAGTTAAGTTTTGTTAAAAACAAGACTTCGAATCACATAAGGATCAGTTTTGAAGTCACGATTGACCTGAGTAATTATATAAGTATGCAGGGACAACATTTTAAGACAGCCATTGCTACGTACCGGAATGCCCCGAGTTTTAAACGCCCACGACTACACTTTCTTATTCTTTAAATGGTCATCTAACCGCCCCGGCGATTTTTACCGTCCAACATAGCTCGCCAGTCTTTTCTTCGTTGCGCCAAATGGCGCCAATTGGAAACACCGCGGGATCGCAAATCGGTCTCCACTTGGTCCTTCCATCGGCGTGGTGGTCTCCCTCTTCCTCTGCTTCCACGGGCGGGTGCCGATAAGAATACCTTCTGGGCTGGAGCATCTTCGCTCATTCGCACTACGTGGCTTAGCCAGCGAAGCCGCTGTGTTTTAATTCGCTGAACTATGTCGGCGTCTGCGTAAAGTTCATACAGCTTATCATTGAATCTTCTTCGGTACACGCCGTCACCAACGCGTAGAGGTCCACAAATCTTTCGAAGAACCTTTCCCTCGAATACTCCTAGAGCCGCCTCATCAGATGTTGTTAGTGTCCACGCTTCCGCACCATATAGCAGGACGGGTGCGATGAGTGACTTGTAGAGTGTTATTTTCGTTCGTCGAGAGAGGACGTTACTTTTCAATTGCCTACTCAGTCCGAAGTAGCATTTGTTTGCAAGAGTAATTCTTCGTCGGATTTCTGGCTAACATTATTGTTGGTGTTAATGCTGGTCCCCAGTTAAACGAAGTCCTTTACTATTTCGAAATTATTGCTGCCAACAGTGGCTTGGTTGCCAATGATGACAGAAGGTACTTTGTTTTGCCCTCGTTCACCACCAATCCCATTTCGTTTTCTAATTTAGAGTAAGCAGAAGTTACGGCGCGGTTGTTAAGGCCAATGATATCAGTATCGCCAGCATATGCCAACAGTTGCACGCTTTTATAAAACGACTACACTACACTCCCAAAAGTCGATCTAAATAATAGTGCAAATTAATCTATTTTCTGAAACCAAAATATTTAAAATTTGGTTTAATATTACATTTTTAACTACTATTTTTACATAATTTCCATAAAAGGCAACCCAGAATGTAAATGACAATTTTTCAGGCAGCAAGATGGCGGAAATTGTCAAAATATGTCACTAGAGAGCTAACCTTGTAGTTATTGAATCATGGGTTTTCGTTAGCATTTCAAACAAGAAATACAGCAAAAATACAAGAAAAATACGTAGTGTCATACCGGCAAAAGTTATAATTTTTCACGACTCAAAAAAAAAATCTATTGAAATGAAATAATTATTTTGAGACTTTATGAATATTTCTTATAATATTAATATAATAATATTAATACTTAAATCTAAGGAGTGAATGTTAAGCTATAATAAAGTTAATACATATTTTATATTTCGTTGTTATGTCTGAAAGTTCGAGCATGCCTCTTGATGGACGACATCAAACGTTGAACATCCGTTCTGGTCGTTTGGGCAAAAAACTTATTCCACTTAAGTAGCATTGATTAAGCCTTTTTGACTACTCCTCCATTTCTCTTTAGTTTGTATTTAACAATTTCCCAACATTTTTCAATTGGGCATAGTTAAGGACAATTCGGTGGGTTCAATTCCTTTGGCATTATATCGACATTGTTTTCCTGATACCAATTCATGATTGCCATCGAGTAATGAACACTCGCTAAGTTTGGCCGATTCTGTAGACACTCTTTCGTATATAATTCATAATATAATTTATGACTTTGATGGTTTGCTGGGTGAGTTTTGCTTTCAAGCGTGTTACAAAAGAAAAATTAGCACTTAAAAAACAACAAAGCCGCGGGCGCTGACGGATTGCCGGCTGAGCTATTCAAGTACGGCGGCGAGAACCGGGTAAAGTGCATGCACCAGCTTCTATGCAGAGTATGGTCGGAAGAATGCATGCCTGGTGATTGGAATCTACGGTTCCTCTGCATAATCCACAAGAAAGGAGATCCTACAATCTGCATCAATTATCGCGGGAGCATCCTTAATATCGCATCTAAGGTCCTATCAAGCGTATTGTGTGAAAGACTGAAGTCCGCCGTTGCCAAACTGATTGGACCTTATCAGTGCGGCTTCAGACCTGGTGAATCTACCAACGACCAGATTTTCACTATGCGGCAAATCTTAGAAAAAGCGAGTGAGAAGAAGAAAGTGAGAAAAGAATTGGCACACATCACCTCTTTGTTGATTTTAAAGCCGTCTTCGTTGAACTTCACTGCTCAGGAACCATCTATTAAAAAAGTGTGCAATTGCTGGCGTATGCCGATGAAATTGACATCATTGGTTCAAATAACCGAAAGTTCTGACTACTCCAAATTCGAGAAAGTAGCGAAAAAGTGGGGTAGGAGATGAACGAGGGCAAAACAAAGTAATGGCAGCCATAAATTTGAAATAGTAAAGGACTTCGTTTACGTAGAAACCCGCATTAACACCAACCATAATGTCAGCTTAGAATTCAGAGAAGAATTACCCTTGGCAATAAATGTTACTTTGGACTGAGTAGGCAATTGACAAGTCGCTCATAATACCCGTCCTGCAATATGGAGCAGAAGCATGGACGATGACAGTCGCCCCTGCGGGTTAGGGGTTTAGAATATGCCCGAGGTAGGCATACCAGTCGTAAGGGGCGACTAATATGCACAAAGGTAATGACGTGCAACTCGACCTCATTACCATCTTATCCTTCCTTGCGGAAGGAGAGGTGACATGACCTAGAAGGTTTCACTGGTCATAAATCGCTACCACGACAGTCGGGCAGTACCGCAAGGGAGTACCGGAGCGTACCGGGTTCAAATCCGGCCAAGGACTGTTAATTCGACAACACTCCCCAAAACCTTCCGGGAGTGTTTTTGTCATTACCACAACAACAACGACAACAACAACTGTTTGTTAAATGACTGCCTACGGTCGCGACGCCCGTTTTGGAAAACTTTTGCAAACCAATTTTGATGTTACCTTTGCCAGGACTCGAACCTTGGACCTTCGGTGTGATAGTCCAGCAACACCACCGCCACACTATTGCGGTTAGTTTATGTCCGATTAATAATTTGAGCCTACATTTTCAACCATTCTATCATAATGTACTCGTATACATATGTAACCTTTTCTCACACTATGAATGCGTGCGCCGCAGCTGAATGGGTAGAGCACTCGACTCTGATGCGGAACGCGTTGATTCGAATCCTACCAACTGATAATTTTTTATTTTTTATGATTTAAAATTTTAACTTTTCGTTAAAGAAAGTTACAAGAACAAAACATTTTTCCAAATACGAATCTAAATTTTATTAAATTTTAATGATTACACAACTGTCGTTTTCGAACTAGTGAAAGCCTTGTTACTTTCTCCCTAGTTCTTATTATCCACTTTATCTCTAGTTCTGAACCAGAAATTATTCTCACTAGTAACTGACTTCCCCACAGGGTAGCGTTTCGAAATAAAACTAGTAAAGGGCCATTCTTCCCTTTTTACAAAAGCTGCATGGTTGTTATAAAAGAGTTTAAGTGATTTAATAAGCAAAGACGAATAAATATAGTAAAAGGTTTGGCTGAGAACTTATTATTTAAACGTGGTTAGCATCCATATAGCTTATAGTTTTCACATTAATGCTTACAAAAAAAATCAATAGATAAATTCATGTATATTGCTTTACTTAGCTAAAATTAATAAAATTAGTTAATTATTACTTATGGGTTATGAAATTATATCAACTTCGTAAATTTTTTTCGCCACGTACTCTTTTTGGCCTGTTTTTTTTTTGTGTCCAAGTATAACCGTATAACTCCTTTACACACACCCATACATTTCGTAAAACGCATTTGACATAAGTAAAGTTCATTAATTCTAAATTTAAAATGTTTACCTCTCCTTTCAACCTAAAAATTTTACGGCCGCCACTGAGATTTTATATCCCTTTCCCACTGTATATCTGTACTGTAATGTTTGGCGAACTGCACTCATAATTACTAGCAATATAGAAGTATTACATATATGATATGTACACTTATAATAGGTGTATGCATAATATATGCATGTTTATTCTATAACATTACAGCACTTTAAATCGGAACAAAGTTTCTTTTAGTAATATGAAGACTTGCTTTAGTTGAAGTTAAAGTGTTAAAATTATTTTCATTTATATAATTATTCAATTTATTTAATAAATTTTGCTACAACAAAAAAAAAACGGATGGACAAAATAAGAGGTGTGCAGAACTTTTTTTCGGGATGCAAACACACAATTGCCTTATCAATTATTTATTCCAAATTTTTTTTAATAACCGGTATCTCCCACGTAGTTTTGCTTAATTTTGTCAGCTTTATTGGGTTTAGATTTCAGTAGCCTGTTGTTTACTTTTCCTTCGAAAAAAAGTTCCGTGCACCTATTATTTTGTCCATCCGATTTTTGTTATTTTAATAAAAATTTTGTTTAAAGAAATAATTTAAAAGTATTTTCACCCTTTTAGTTTCAACCTAAGCAATTCTTGATATTACTAAAAGAAACTTTGTTTTAACTGCAAGTATTGTAATGTTATGGAATAAGTGTATGTATAAACTCTTATATATGTATATTCTAATTAATCTTTCTTTATACAAACAGATACTCCGCGTAATTTGTATTTTTTACATACGCTAACCTGGCTATTAAATATGTTCGGTATATTTTTTATACTTGCCGCACACGAGCACTATTCAATAGATGTATTTGTTGCATTTTATATAACATCGAGGCTATTCCTTTATTATCATACATTGGCCAATAACCAGGTAAATTGCTCTGTGTTTACTAATTTTCAATATCTAATTGATTGTGATTTTCTGTAAACATCAATAGGCACTTATGTCACACGATTCGAATCGTACACGTATTTGGTTTCCAATGTTCAGCTATTTTGAGAGCTCCATAGATGGCATAGTTCCCAATGAATTTGAGTCTGTCGGAGAACTTTTTGATAGCATTTTTCAGACCGTTTTGAATCTTAAGGATACTTGTATGTTGACAGCGCATCGAATTTGGATATACGACGTACAACATACTACAATTAGACAAAATATCGCATTCCTTTCCAAAGCACCGGAGGTACCAAAAATGAAGAACAAACAAAAAAATGTTGACACATCGATACCAATACAACGCTTTGATTTGAGTAAAACATCGTCGCACGATGTGTTAGCAGCTTGTATATCGGGGTCTGAAAACAATATAGTACGGCAATCAACTTCAAGCAACAGCGTACAAACTAACAAAAAACAAATTTAGCTCATGAGCGCACAAAACCAGCATATAATCGGCATTTAAATTATGTTATATGGACAATTAAAACGGGATTTATGGTGGAAAATAAATTTAAAAAAAGATGATAAAACAGTTTTAAAGACTATATTTTTATTAATGTCGTCAAAAATCAACACAGATGAATTTTAATTTAAAACTTTCAACCATAACAATTGTAATCAAATGTGCAATCGATATACTTTAAATGATTTGCCAATTGAACTCCATTTGGGATTTAAGAAGTTGGTTGCCTGTGTTTGGATGCGTGCACTCCATCTTTATGTTTTCAAATCTCATAAATTGATTACAATTGCTATAGTTAAAATCTCAGAATCATTCACTGACGCCATGTTTTAGTTGAGGGACAAATTTACTTTTATGCTAATTGTTGTTGGTGCAGTGCTCGAATTTTTATGTTTGCTTGTTAATTGATATTAAAGGGAAAATTACAACGATATGCACAGCGATGGTATGGGATGACATGTTTCGAAGTCATCAACTTCTCAGCCTTACTTTTAATTTTTTATACCTAGTAGTGCTACGCACACAAGGTATATTAACTTTAGTCGCCTAACGGCAGTACGTAACAGCATAAACGGATCGAGATAGATAGTGACTTATAGACATCAAAATGTTCAGGACGAAAAGAGAAATTGATTAAGCCATGTCCGTCCGTCCGTCCGTCCGTCTGTGAACACGATAACTTGAGTAAATTTTGAGATATCTTAATGAAATTTGGTATGCAGGTTCCTTGGCACTAATCTCCGATTTCCGCGCTATTTAAAATGAGCGAAATCGGATGATAGCCACGCCTTTTTTTTATATGTAGAATATTTCCGAAAACACAAAAAAAGTGATTACTCAGTACATAATACACCTATAAGGATAAAATTTGGTGAATACATTGAGATTGAGGCATAATAGAAATTTTCCAAGAAATTTTTGAAAATGGGAGTGGCACCGCCCACTTTTGATTAAGTCAAATTTAGAAATAATATTAATCATAAATCAAAAACCGTTCAAGATATCGAAACAAAATTCAGCACGCAGCTTTCCAGTTATGCAAGGAATGTTCCAGGAGAATGGGCGGGATCGGTTAAGGTCTACGCCCACTTTTATATGAAAGATTTTGAAGAGGATCGTAGATATATTAAATAGGCAGTAACTTTGCGTAAAATAGCTTAACATCATTTATATTTCACTTTTAAAGTTCCGTAAACAAAGAAATCCAAAAACTTATAATTTTCGAAAGTGGGCGTGGCCCGCCCCTTTTATAGTGGACTATTCCACAAAGCTTTTTATGCCATAACTCCGCCAAAAATTGATTTGTCGAAACGAAATTCGGTGATAATGTTCTATATATAAAGGTAACTGTTTGCTGGAAAAATGGGTGAAATCGGTTAATATCCACGCTCAGTTATTAACATAGTTCTGAAAACTTTTTTTTTTAAATTTAAAAAGTGATATTTCTACAACCAAGCAAGTTATATCAATCAGATTCTGCACACATAATAAGCTTTTTAAGAAAAACTCGACCGGAAACTTGGTCCTTCCATCGGCGTGGTGGTCTCCCTCTTCCTCTGCTTCCACGGGCGGGTGCCGATAAGAATACCTTCTGGGCTGGAGCATCTTCGCTCATTCGCACTACGTGGCTTAGCCAGCGAAGCCGCTGTGTTTTAATTCGCTGAACTATGTCGGCGTCTGCGTAAAGTTCATACAGCTTATCATTGAATCTTCTTCGGTACACGCCGTCACCAACGCGTAGAGGTCCACAAATCTTTCGAAGAACCTTTCCCTCGAATACTCCTAGAGCCGCCTCATCAGATGTTGTTAGTGTCCACGCTTCCGCACCATATAGCAGGACGGGTGCGATGAGTGACTTGTAGAGTGTTATTTTCGTTCGTCGAGAGAGGACGTTACTTTTCAATTGCCTACTCAGTCCGAAGTAGCATTTGTTTGCAAGAGTAATTCTTCGTCGGATTTCTGGCTAACATTATTGTTGGTGTTAATGCTGGTCCCCAGTTAAACGAAGTCCTTTACTATTTCGAAATTATTGCTGCCAACAGTGGCTTGGTTGCCAATGATGACAGAAGGTACTTTGTTTTGCCCTCGTTCACCACCAATCCCATTTCGTTTTCTAATTTAGAGTAAGCAGAAGTTACGGCGCGGTTGTTAAGGCCAATGATATCAGTATCGTCAGCATATGCCAACAGTTGCACGCTTTTATAAAACGACTACACTACACTCCCAAAAGTCGATCTAAATAATAGTGCAAATTAATCTATTTTCTGAAACCAAAATATTTAAAATTTGGTTTAATATTACATTTTTAACTACTATTTTTACATAATTTCCATAAAAGGCAACCCAGAATGTAAATGACAATTTTTCAGGCAGCAAGATGGCGGAAATTGTCAAAATATGTCACTAGAGCGCTAACCTTGTAGTTATTGAATCATGGGTTTTCGTTAGCATTTCAAACAAGAAATACAGCAAAAATACAAGAAAAATACGTAGTGTCATACCGGCAAAAGTTATAATTTTTCACGACTCAAAAAAAAAATCTATTGAAATGAAATAATTATTTTGAGACTTTATGAATATTTCTTATAATATTAATATAATAATATTAATACTTAAATCTAAGGAGTGAATGTTAAGCTATAATAAAGTTAATACATATTTTATATTTCGTTGTTATGTCTGAAAGTTCGAGCATGCCTCTTGATGGACGACATCAAACGTTGAACATCCGTTCTGGTCGTTTGGGCAAAAAACTTATTCCACTTAAGTAGCATTGATTCAGCCTTTTTGACTACTCCTCCATTTCTCTTTAGTTTGTATTTAACAATTTCCCAACATTTTTCAATTGGGCATAGTTAAGTACAATTCGGTGGGTTCAATTCCTTTGGCATTATATCGACATTGTTTTCCTGATACCAATTCATGATTGCCATCGAGTAATGAACACTCGCTAAGTTGGGCCGATTCTGTAGACACTCTTTCGTATATAATTCATAATATAATTTATGACTTTGATGGTTTGCTGGGTGAGTTTTGCTTTCAAGCGTGTTACAAAAGAAAAATTAGCACTTAAAAAACCACAAAGCCGCGGGCGCTGACGGATTGCCGGCTGAGCTATTCAAGTACGGCGGCGAGAACCGGGTAAAGTGCATGCACCAGCTTCTATGCAGAGTATGGTCGGAAGAATGCATGCCTGGTGATTGGAATCTACGGTTCCTCTGCATAATCCACAAGAAAGGAGATCCTACAATCTGCATCAATTATCGCGGGAGCATCCTTAATATCGCATCTAAGGTCCTATCAAGCGTATTGTGTGAAAGACTGAAGTCCGCCGTTGCCAAACTGATTGGACCTTATCAGTGCGGCTTCAGACCTGGTGAATCTACCAACGACCAGATTTTCACTATGCGGCAAATCTTAGAAAAAGCGAGTGAGAAGAAGAAAGTGAGAAAAGAATTGGCACACATCACCTCTTTGTTGATTTTAAAGCCGTCTTCGTTGAACTTCACTGCTCAGGAACCATCTATTAAAAAAGTGTGCAATTGCTGGCGTATGCCGATGAAATTGACATCATTGGTTCAAATAACCGAAAGTTCTGACTACTCCAAATTCGAGAAAGTAGCGAAAAAGTGGGGTAGGAGATGAACGAGGGCAAAACAAAGTAATGGCAGCCATAAATTTGAAATAGTAAAGGACTTCGTTTACGTAGAAACCCGCATTAACACCAACCATAATGTCAGCTTAGAATTCAGAGAAGAATTACCCTTGGCAATAAATGTTACTTTGGACTGAGTAGGCAATTGACAAGTCGCTCATAATACCCGTCCTGCAATATGGAGCAGAAGCATGGACGATGACAGTCGCCCCTGCGGGTTAGGGGTTTAGAATATGCCCGAGGTAGGCATACCAGTCGTAAGGGGCGACTAATATGCACAAGGGTAATGACGTGCAACTCGACCTCATTACCATCTTATCCTTCCTTGCGGAAGGAGAGGTGACATGACCTAGAAGGTTTCACTGGTCATAAATCGCTACCACGACAGTCGGGCAGTACCGCAAGGGAGTACCGGAGCGTACCGGGTTCAAATCCGGCCAAGGACTGTTAATTCGACAACACTCCCCAAAACCTTCCGGGAGTGTTTTTGTCATTACCACAACAACAACGACAACAACAACTGTTTGTTAAATGACTGCCTACGGTCGCGACGCCCGTTTTGGAAAACTTTTGCAAACCAATTTTGATGTTACCTTTGCCAGGACTCGAACCTTGGACCTTCGGTGTGATAGTCCAGCAACACCACCGCCACACTATTGCGGTTAGTTTATGTCCGATTAATAATTTGAGCCTACATTTTCAACCATTCTATCATAATGTACTCGTATACATATGTAACCTTTTCTCACACTATGAATGCGTGCGCCGCAGCTGAATGGGTAGAGCACTCGACTCTGATGCGGAACGCGTTGATTCGAATCCTACCAACTGATAATTTTTTATTTTTTATGATTTAAAATTTTAACTTTTCGTTAAAGAAAGTTACAAGAACAAAACATTTTTCCAAATACGAATCTAAATTTTATTAAATTTTAATGATTACACAACTGTCGTTTTCGAACTAGTGAAAGCCTTGTTACTATCTCCCTAGTTCTTATTATCCACTTTATCTCTAGTTCTGAACCAGAAATTATTCTCACTAGTAACTGACTTCCCCACAGGGTAGCGTTTCGAAATAAAACTAGTAAAGGGCCATTCTTCCCTTTTTACAAAAGCTGCATGGTTGTTATAAAAGAGTTTAAGTGATTTAATAAGCAAAGACGAATAAATATAGTAAAAGGTTTGGCTGAGAACTTATTATTTAAACGTGGTTAGCATCCATATAGCTTATAGTTTTCACATTAATGCTTACAAAAAAAATCAATAGATTAATTCATGTATATTGCTTTACTTAGCTAAAATTAATAAAATTAGTTAATTATTACTTATGGGTTATGAAATTATATCAACTTCGTAAATTTTTTTCGCCACGTACTCTTTTTGGTCTGTTTTTTTTTTGTGTCCAAGTATAACCGTATAACTCCTTTACACACACCCATACATTTCGTAAAACGCATTTGACATAAGTAAAGTTCATTAATTCTAAATTTAAAATGTTTACCTCTCCTTCAACCTAAAAATTTTACGGCCGCCACTGAGATTTTATATCCCTTTCCCACTGTATATCTGTACTGTAATGTTTGGCGAACTGCACTCATAATTACTAGCAATATAGAAGTATTACATATATGATATGTACACTTATAATAGGTGTATGCATAATATATGCATGTTTATTCTATAACATTACAGCACTTTAAATCGGAACAAAGTTTCTTTTAGTAATATGAAGACTTGCTTTAGTTGAAGTTAAAGTGTTAAAATTATTTTCATTTATATAATTATTCAATTTATTTAATAAATTTTGCTACAACAAAAAAAAAACGGATGGACAAAATAAGAGGTGTGCAGAACTTTTTTTCGGGATGCAAACACACAATTGCCTTATCAATTATTTATTCCAAATTTTTTTTAATAACCGGTATCTCCCACGTAGTTTTGCTTAATTTTGTCAGCTTTATTGGGTTTAGATTTCAGTAGCCTGTTGTTTACTTTTCCTTCGAAAAAAAGTTCCGTGCACCTATTATTTTGTCCATCCGATTTTTGTTATTTTAATAAAAATTTTGTTTAAAGAAATAATTTAAAAGTATTTTCACCCTTTTAGTTTCAACCTTTCTTGATATTACTAAAAGAAACTTTGTTTTAACTGCAAGTATTGTAATGTTATGGAATAAGTGTATGTATAAACTCTTATATATGTATATTCTAATTAATCTTTCTTTATACAAACAGATACTCCGCGTAATTTGTATTTTTTACATACGCTAACCTGGCTATTAAATATGTTCGGTATATTTTTTATACTTGCCGCACACGAGCACTATTCAATAGATGTATTTGTTGCATTTTATATAACATCATTATTATCATACATTGGCCAATAACCAGGTAAATTGCTCTGTGTTTACTAATTTTCAATATCTAATTGATTGTGATTTTCTGTAAACATCAATAGGCACTTATGTCACACGATTCTAATCGTACACGTATTTGGTTTCCGATGTTCAGCTATTTTGAGAGCTCCATAGATGGCATAGTTCCCAATGAATTTGAGTCTGTCGGAGAACTTTTTGATAGCATTTTTCAGACCGTTTTGAATCTTAAGGATACTTGTATGTTGACAGCGTATCGAATTTGGATATACTACGTACAACATACTACAATTAGACAAAATATCGCATTCCTTTCCAAAGCACCGGAGGTACCTAAAATGAAGAACAAACAAAAAAATGTTGACACATCGATACCAATACAACGCTTTGATTTGAGTAAAACATCGTCACACGATGTGTTAGCAGCTTGTATATCGGGGTCTGAAAACAATATAGTACGGCAATCAACTTCAAGCAACAGCGTACAAACTAACAAAAAACAAATTTAGCTCATGAGCGCACAAAACCAGCATATAATCGGCATTTAAATTATGTTATATGGACAATTAAAACGGGATTTATGGTGGAAAATAAATTTAAAAAAGATGATAAAACAGTTTTAAAGACTATATTTTTATTAATGTCGTCAAAAATCAACACAGATGAATTTTAATTTAAAAATTTCAACCATAACAATTGTAATCAAATGTGCAATCGATATACTTTAAATGATTTGCCAATTGAACTCCATTTGGGATTTAAGAAGTTGGTTGCCTATGTTTGGATGCGTGCACTCCATCTTTATGTTTTCAAATCTCATAAATTGATTACAATTGCTATAGTTAAAATCTCAGAATAATTCACTGACGCCATGTTTTAGTTGAGGGATAAATTTACTTTTATGCTAATTGTTGTTGGTGCAGTGCTCGAATTTTTATGTTTGCTTGTTAATTGATATTAAAGGGAAAATTACAACGATATGCACAGCGATGGTATGGGATGACATGTTTCGAAGTCATCAACTTCTCAGCCTTACTTTTAATTTTTTATACCTAGTAGTGCTACGCACACAAGGTATATTACCTTTAGTCGCCTAACGGCAGTACGTAACAGCATAAACGGATCGAGATAGATATTGACTTATATACATCAAAATGTTCAGGACGAAAAGAGAAATTGATTAAGCCATGTCCGTCCGTCCGTCTGTGAACACGATAAATTGAGTAAATTTTGAGATATCTTAATGAAATTTGGTGTGCAGGTTCCTTGGCACTAATCTCCGAGCGCTATTTAAAATGAGCGAAATCGGATGATAGCCACGCCTTTTTTTTATATGTAGAATATTTCCGAAAACACAAAAAAAGTGATTACTCAGTACATAATACACCTATAAGGATAAAATTTGGTGAATACATTGAGATTGAGGCATAATAGAAATTTTCCAAGAAATTTTTGAAAATGGGAGTGGCACCGCCCACTTTTGATTAAGTCAAAATTAGAAATAATATTAATCATAAATCAAAAACCGTTCAAGATATCGAAACAAAATTCAGCACGCAGCTTTCCAGTTATGCAAGGAATGTTCCAGGAGAATGGGCGGGATCGGTTAAGGTCTACGCCCACTTTTATATGAAAGATTTTGAAGAGGATCGTAGATATATTAAATAGGCAGTAACTTTGCGTAAAATAGCTTAACATCATTTATATTTCACTTTTAAAGTTCCGTAAACAAAGAAATCCAAAAACTTATAATTTTCGAAAGTGGGCGTGGCCCGCCCCTTTTATAGTTGACTATTCCACAAAGCTTTTTATGCCATAACTCCGCCAAAAATTGATTTGTCGAAACGAAATTCGGTGATAATGTTCTATATATAAAGGTAAATGTTTGCTGGAAAAATGGGTGAAATCGGTTAATATCCACGCTCAGTTATTAACATAGTTCTGAAATTTTTTTTTTTTAATTTAAAAAGCGATATTTCTACAACCAAGCAAGTTATATCAATCAGATTTTGCACACATAATAAGCTTTTTAAGAAAAACTCGACCGCAGAAAAATTTTGCCAATTTGGAAGAAGTATGCGTAGCGCCGGCCACTTTCCAGCATAAAATTTCTGCTATTTTCAAAGACAATCGCTTATAATTCAATCTTGATATTTCAATGAAAATTGGTCAGCTGCTTCTCAGTAGTATGTATTATACTCCTTCTAAAAATTAGCCAATCGGCACGTAGTTAATAGCCCACTGCAATAGCGAAATTATATATCTTTTTTGATTTTCATACCTTTCATAAACATTAAATGTAAGTAAGTATGAGAACAAGAAGAGAAAAGTTCACTAAAATGATCAGCACGATGAGCGATGAGCGTCTCTCTATTTGAACGCAAATATGAACTGAAAGTATTAAAATAGACCTGCGTAAATTGGGATGACATAATAGATCACTACTAGGTATATAATGTTGGGTTCCACCCGAACTTAGACTTCCTTACTTGTTATATTTTAATTTTATATTAATTTAGTCCTTAAACATTTTTAGCATCTTTTTATTTTCTATTTTTTAGTACTGCATACTAAAATACAATTGCAATTGTGATAGTAATTTAAGCACTTGCAGTTTTCTTTATTTCTTCAGGAAGAATTTGTTTTTGATTTTTTGTATCATAATTTTATTTTATAATATTGGCTTAAACATTTTTTTAGTATCTTTTTATTTTCTATTTTTAGTACTGCCTACAAAGGGCAATTGAAACACTTACTGGTTCCTAAGTGAAAATGCTTACCTTTGTTTGTTCAAAACTAGATACCCGCAGTTTGGCGTTAGCTAATTTCAAAAGTACAGGGCTAAAAGTTTGAGCCTGAATTTTAATTTTTAATTCGTCGGTTTAAGCAATTTTTCTCAATGAATTTTTCTCATTACAATTTTGTGTGTGCCGTAGCTCAGTGGGTAGAACAGACGACTCTGATGAGTGAATGTCGGTTCGAGTTCTAGCAACTGATACGAATGTTTTTTATGTTTTTTTAATAGTTAAGACATTTTTGGTTTAAAATTTAAACTCTTTTCTTCAAAACTGGCACAATTTAAATTCTAAACCAAATTTGGTTTTGACATATATGTAGCCCAAAGAAGTTTTAAATTTAGGCTAAAATTTTTAGCCGTGTTTTTTCTACTGGGTATCGTCCGCGCGCTACCAATTTTTCCAATGATTCTTTCCGTTTTATGTGATTTTTAGTTTTTAGTTATTTCGGGCAGCGCGGAACTCAGCGGCTTTTCGTTTTCTACTGGTTACATCGTCACTGGTCTCTAAACTATGTGCTTAGTTTCAAACCCATAGGTCGCCAGAAATATAGTTAAAAATCAACAGCAACAGTCCCAATTCCAAACGAATTTTTTAAGTAGGTTCTGAACTATGACTTACACGGTTCTAAACCATGACTTCGCGTCTCTAGCTCACCGGGAAGCTGCTCAAAAACCGATAGCAAGACTCCCCGTGTTTCAGGAATATTATTATTATTTCTACTAGAAGAATTTTGAGTACAGTACATACTGCATTTACAAACGAACCCAAGGCCTTTATGCCCAGGGCTTTGTTGCGACAAAAATACTACCCGAAGGTTTTGCAGAGGCGGCCATTTTGACAGTCAATATACAGGTAATCATTCAGTACTGGCCTGTGGGATCTAGTCTAAAAGCTTCTCGTTCATCACACATATCGACCCAAATTTTCGAATGATCAAGGATTATTTGTCCGGCCAGGCGATTTCGATCCCGAGGTCATACATACATACATACCCCTTTTCACCTTCTATTCGAGACATCAACGTCCGAGCATAAGTCGTAGGGGCAATAATCGTATGATCCTCTAATCGTATGAAGCTAGCCGAGAAAATAGATGATTCTGAATTGTTTACAGGTGTTATAAACTTCGTAGCCTGGCGCCCAGTGTTAATCTTAGTGTCAGCCCACTTACCTCTACTCCTCATTCCGTTTGATGGTCGTCCACAGAAATGAGAGTTTCGCAAGATCATCGACTCAGCTTTATTCCGCCTGGTAGAATACCGGTAATTCGCCCCAATTTCACAGCCGAAACAGCAGCCGTGGCTAGAGTAAGTGATCTGATGCCGCACTTCGACTCCGGAGAACCCCAAATAAGGGGTGAATAACCCATGATCCTGCAAACTTTCAATTGGTGTTGGGAAATTTAATATTCAACACTTTACTTTATTTCATTTATCTTATTACTAACAATATTTCAATAAGTTACAAGAAATAGTTATGATGATTACGCGGTCGCTATCCAACTGGCAACAGTATGTTTTAGAACCATCGTCATAGGCAAAGAGAACGACCGGTTTTATGTACCTAAGTAAGGTTGCCTGATATTGGTATATGACCGCGCTCGCACATAACCCAAAATGACCGCTATGTGAATTATGTAGTTAAGTAGCGGCTTGATAGAATTTACGAGCAGGGACCGTGCATATACAGGGATCGTACATAGCACCCGACTTCGCATTTGATCTTGATGTCGCTTGACCGTTCTCGAATCTTGCAGCTTCACTGTGTATGAGGTCGGCCCTGTTCTAGATAATACGGTACCTTGGATCCATTTTGGTCCAGAAGAGTAGTTTCGAATCCCGACAGCGTCACCTTCACTATATGTTTTTATTTTAGCATTGTTGTCAACTTTTGACGATAACTCATGAGGATGGATCTTGTCGAAGTACGTCTTAAGTTGGCGGTTGAACATTAGCTCAGATGGCGAACGTCCTGTTGATGTATGTGGAGTGATATGCTGGTTAAAAATAAATCGAGACAGCTTTAGCTCTATGTCCGTGCTTTCCGGAAATTTCTTCAGAAAGTTCTTGGTTGTTTGCACCATTCTTTCAGCCTGCCCGTTAGAGGATGGATGAAATGGAGCACAGCGAATTTGGCGAACTAGATTGTCTTGCAGGAAAACTTTAAATTCTTCTGATGTAAAGGCTGTACCATTGTCGGATACTATGACATCTGGCAATCCGTGTGTTGCGAAAAGATTTCGCAGTACTGTTATAGCCGATTTCGATGAGGTTGACTTTACCAAAAAAACTTCGAGCCACTTCGAAAATGAGTCGACTACGATAAAGAATAGTTTGCCCTGAAAGGGGCCGGCAAAATCTACGTGTAGGCGTGACCAGGGTGATTTTGTGGTTTCCCACCAGTGAATTGGTGCGTGCGCATCTTCGATACTCGTTTCCTGACATGGCACACACTGTTTGACGACACCTTCTATTTCGGATTCCATATTTGGCCACCAGACATAGCTTCGTGCCAAAGCTTTCATCCTGAAAATGCCTGGGTGGCCTGTGTGTAACGCATTACTTTACGACTACCTGGTGGGATTTTAGTTCGATTTCCGCAGAGTAGACAACCTTTCATTGACGATATCTCGTTTCGACGAGCATAAAATGGGTACAACGCATCAGTACGATTGAGAGTTTCTGGCCATCCCCTTAACGCCCAGCTTAGCACCTTGGCGAGATTCGCGTCCTTTGCAGTTTGCGTTGAAATTTTCTTGGCATCCACGATGGGTTTAGCAACTGTTTCTATCATTAACATTTCTTCGCTGATGTCATTAGAAACGGTTTCTTCAGGTATTGGTAAACGACTTAAACAATCTGCGTTTCCCATTTTGTTACCTTGGCGATATACGAGGTCAAAATCGTAAGCGCGTAAATAAATGCAGCGACGGAGCATTTTAGTGGATATAACGGTGGGAACTAATTTTGATGACGTAAATATACCCAAAAGCGGACGATGGTCGGTGACAAGAGTAAACTTTCTGCCATACAAATATTCGTGAAAGTTTTTTACCCCTGCAATTAAAGCCACAGCTTCTCTGTCAATTTGTGCATAATTTCTCTCTGCTTTTGACAGTGTCCTAGAGTAGAACGCTATGGGCCTTTCGGCACCATCAGGCATACGTTGACTAAGAACGGCACCGATGCCGTAAGGAGAAGCATCGCAAACTACTAATAAGGGCAACGTTGCATCATAATGTACGAGAACACTGTCTGACGTTACAAGTTTTTTTAGATTTTCAAAAGCTACCTTATGTTTATCTGTCCAACTCCAACGGCTGTTCTTATCTAAAAGGCGATGAAGAGGTTCGGCAAGCGTCGCTTTATTTGGAAGGAACGCGTGGTAAAAATTCAGGAGTCCCAAAAACGCTTGAAGCTGTTTTTTATCGGTAGGCTGCGGCGCACTTTGTATTGCAAGAATCTTATTCGATGCTGGCCTAATGGCCAGGGAGTCCAGCTTGAAACCAAGAAAATCAACAACTGGCGCTCCAAATGCGCATTTATCTTTACGTAGCCGCAACCCCGATTCATCGATTCATGTAAAAACCTGTTGTACCCATTATCATTATGTCATCAATTATGGCAACACACCCGGTATGTTTCGCAAAAGCGATTCAATAAAGTTTGTGAAAATGCCGGGTGCAGAGGAGATTCCAAATTGAAGACGTGTTACTCGGAATGCTCCTTTATGTGTGACGATTGTTTGCAGTAGTGACGACTGCTCATCAACAACCAATTGGTGATATGCCTGTGCCAAATCAAGCTTGGCGAATATGTTGCCACCCTCTATAGACGAGAGCAGGGTGATAACGGCAGGAATTTGAAAATTATGTAGAGTGTTGACTTGTAGTCTCCACAAATTTTCACTGAGCCATCGCGTTTAAGAACTGATACGATCGGTGTTGCCCAGTCAGAGTATTCAACAGGTTGCAATATGCCTTTTGTGCATAATCGGTCCAATTCGGATTCGACGAGTGCTCTGGTCGCTAGTGTCAGAAAAACCGCTTTCTTGCGCCCTTGCCCTTGCACGTCATTGGCAAGCAGGTACAGTTCGAATCTGGCCTAGTAGGTTGCCCAATTCTCGGCGTGATTAACATCGAATGGTTCCAAACTTCCTACAGATACCACTGATACCACGCGATTTTCCTGCACTTGTAATGATACTTCTTCCTCCTTAGGCGGCCTTTAGCCAATATGTGGTATTTTAAGAGGCGACTCTTGTGGACGCGTCTTTTTTTTTGTTTTTTTGATCGTACACTTTAGTTAGTTTTAGTGTTGTATATTAAAAAAAAAATTTCGTTTATCCTACCGACTGCGCCAATTTCATATTCAACACTTTACTTTATTTCATTTATCTTATTACTAACAATATTTCAATAAGTTACAAGCAATAGTTATGATGATTACGAGGTCGCCATACAACTGGCAACTGTATGTTTTAGAACCATCGTCATAAACAAAGAGAACGACTGGTTTTATGTACCTAAGTAAGGTTGGCTGATATTGGTATATGACCGCGCTCGCACATAACCCAAAATGACCGCTATGTGAATTATGTAGTTAAGTAGCGGCTTGATAGAATTTAAAAGCACGGACCGTGCATATACAGGGATCGTACATAACAGGAAAATTTTCACGAGTATGGATAACTGCAAAATCCATGCCCAATCGGACTTAGCCGAATGAAAGAATCTGAATTGTCTTTGGCTTTCAGTTAGGGCTAGACCCGAAGATATAGCGAGTTTCTTTTGCAGGCAATTTGTATGGCAGCCTTCGGTGGACAAAGCGAAGAGACGGGCTCTTAGGCGCGCAAATCTAAAAACAACTCGGACACTGACACTACTACCGTAAAGGTTGAAAAAACATTCAGAGAATCTTCGCTTTAATCCCTAGGCCTCGATTGTATCAAGGGTGGCCCCTAATACATTCTGTGAAACTAGCTAATGAAGGGGTGTCTTATCTCCGAAATTTCTCCTTTAGCCAGACCGTACTACTCCCTTACTAGACAGGCCCATAAATCCCGCAGATCAAAGTCAGCAGAACAATGAACTAAAATATGGAAAATTAGTTGCTAATAGAAGCCTTGGTCCCCACAAAAGTGCTCCACTTATACAAAAATTATGTTCTGCCAGCTTTAAGCTTATGAGCGTATAGACATAATGTATGAGCGTATAGACATAATGTGTATTTATAAAGAATTTTTTTTTGGTTATTTCTGTATAAATTGAGATTCACTAAGTTGATTGGATGCAAGTTTAGGACCATTGCTGGACAAAATAAGTATTTTTTCGAGACTTCTTGGAGGAATATTTGTGAAAGTACTTCTTTCTTTTCGGGGTAATTTCAATGTTGTTATCGGAATTGTTTTTGAAGTTTTTTTCGGGTTATTACGGTACTGTTTTCTGCACTTTTTGGGGTTGTTTCGAGAGTATTTTGGAATTATTTCGGGTCTTTTTTGGGGTCATTTAGGGATTATTTTTGCTTCTTTTATTGATCGTCTGGCAAATGAAAAGCTCCATAAACATAGATCTCTGACTGTGAAATGATTTCTTTGTACGGAAACAGTTCTTCCAAAAACGCCTTATGTGAATAAACCTTTGTATATGTAAACCTCTAATATGTGTAATCTTCGTAGTTCTAACCCTACTTAGCTAAGGCTGAGTGTTGAAATATGCTCTAGCTACTTCCCATATACTTATTTTACAATTTATCAGTATTTCAATGACACAAAAAGTCAACAGTTCCAGTGGATTTTTTGATGAGGATTCATTAGCAAGTGTCAGCAATATTGTGTCCGAGAGCTTTATTCAAGCTGCTGAAGAGGCATGCTCCTCTACACCATATTTAGACGGTACTTTTTCTTTTATACATAGTAGTGGTACGCACACACGGTATTATGTGATTGATTAAGTCATGTCCGTTCGTCTGTTAACACGATAACTTGAGTAAATTTTCAGATATCTTCATGAAATTTGGTATGCTAGTTCCTTGGCACTCATCTCCTAGCCCTATTTAAAATAGGCGAAATCGGATTATAACCATGCCCACCTTTTATACCTAGTATGTCCGTCCGTCCGAAAAAGCCCCCAAAACGTATGGTATGTAACGGCATGAACGGATCGAGATAGATATTTATCAAAATGTTTAGGAGGGAAAAAGAAATTGATTAAAAAATTTCCGTCCGCCCGAAAAAGCCCCCAAAGCAATTCCGAAATTACCTTCAAAAAGTCGAACAGTCCCAGGAAAGTTAAAATATAATCTCGAAAAAAATCCCGAGCACAAAACCGAAATGACCCGAAAAAGTCCACAAACCAAGACAGAATGATCCCTAAAACCATTCCGAAATGGTCCCAAAAAGTTCTAATATAATCCCTAAAACAATTCCGAAATCGTCTTGAAAATATCTTCTGAAATTAGCCCGATCTATTTGCTCCACCCAAAACCTGATTTTGTCAAGCAATGACCGCGAACTTAACTCAAATTACCTCACTGAATCTCAATTTACACAGAAATAATCCAAAAAAATCTAATACACATTTTATGGTTATGGGTATACGTTTTCTGTATCTCGTTGTGTTATTTTTATTTTCAAAAGCTTGAATAAAATTTGAAATGTTATTGGTTATTCAAAAAAATTTGATAAATTTCACTTATCACTCAAATTTCTTGGAATAAGAAATACATTTTTATTTGTTATTTTTTCGTCACTCGTCACTTAAAATTTTTCAAACGCCCATTCCTGGTTGAAAGATTCAACCAAGAATTAGTTTTTTGAATGTAATGCTGCTTATTAAAAAATTAAAGTCGGTAGTCGGTAGTCTAAAAAACTGCATCACATTTTGAGCATAATAAATAATATTTTAACAGATATTGTTGTGTAAACAAAGCTATCTAACTATAACATCAGTTCCAAAGTGATGTTTTGTCAGTGACGTTTTTAAAATAGAATTCCAATTGGATATTACACCAAACCATGTTCACAATCGGGCAACATTTCCTTTTCTTCTTCATCGGAATCCGGATTATATAATTTAGCCATTTGGAATATATTTTTGTTTGAAATGCAATTTGTTGTACCAAAAATGCTTTGTAGTATTAAGGGTTTCATACTTGGTCTTCAATTAATGCAAAAAATGTACACACTCTTTCTGATGGACAAGCAAAAATCCGGGTCGACTAAAATTTAATTTTTTATAATTAAAGCCACATTAATATTAGCAAGAAATACTATATTATCTTTAGATTTTTTACAATTTGACGCTTTACTAACACAGAACACCCACTTCAGATTAGGGGCTTGAATATGCCCGACCCAGGCACACCGGCGCAAGAGGCGACTAAAATGCAGAAAGGTGCTGACGTGCAACTCGATGGCTGATCTACGGATATGATGCCTCTCACCCCTCATTACCCATATTTTCCTTCCTTACGGAAGGAGGGAGACATGACCTAGCCTCTTACACTGGTCATAACAAATCGCTACCACGGCAGTCGGGCAGTACCGCAAGGGAGTACCGGACCGCACCGGGTTCATATCCGGCAAAGGACTGTCACTTTCGACAACAATCCCCAAAACCTTCTGGGAGTGTTTTTGTCGTTACAAGTAATTAATTCGACAGGGTTTTACAGTATTTTTGGTATCTAAATGATGGAGAATACTGAAATAGCTGTAACAAGTGAATATCTTTTTGTAAAAAGTGCATTTTGTACCCTTAAAAAACGGGGTTTTTCGAAAACTCGCTATAAAACTGCAGATTTTTTTCCTTTTATTTTAAAGAAAAAGGGCGATGATTTTGATTTAAAAGAATAAAAAAAAACATACTTTCACACACTTTTTAATTATACCTTCGTAAACTTTAGCATTTCTGAGACTTTCATCAACGAATTATCGGGTGTACTGAACCAGGAAACTTAATATTTTTTAAAACGCTCTTTGGAGTGGTTTCCTTAAACATTTTCTAATGAGAAAATTACTATATTAAGATAAGATACAGGGTGGCTGATGAATTTCGCTACAATAAGAAACTCAAATAATTTTTTTTTCAGTGTATGGAATTCATTTTTTTTTTATTCATGTTAAAGCTCATTAAATTTTATTAAATATAGCTTAATTAATTTTAAAAATAATGGAACTTAAATGCCCCCCTGCTCGTCGATGCATGTGCGACATCTTACCAAAAAGTTGTTCATTACTGCTTGGAGAGTTGAGACAGGAATAGCCGCAATTGTTTCTCGAATGGATTGCCTTAGTTCATTCAAATTTGTTGGTTTTGCTTTGAAGACTTCCTATTTGCAATAACCCCACAAGAAAAAGTCAGGTGCAGTAAGGTCAGGCGACCTGGGTGGCCAACGGAATGTGGAGTTTCTGGATATCAGCTTATTGGGAAATTTTCGTCGCAATTCTGTCATAACAGTTTGGGCTATATGAGGAGCTCACCATCTTGCTGAAACCACACAGAGTTGAAAGAAATTCTCATTCGGCGTAATTCTGGATAGAAAAACTCTCTCAACATGCTCAAGTAACGGTCTCCAGTAACCGTAACGGTGTGACCGTTTTCTTCGAAGAAGTAGGGCCCGACAATGCAGCGTGATGAAACTGCACACCACACTGTGACACGAAGTGGATGCAATTCCGTCTCATGGAGTATCTGTGGGTTGGAAGCACTCCATATTCGACAATTTTGTTTGTTTATGTTGCCGTTTAAATCGAAATGGGCCTCGTCAGACATGAAAAGACAGTTCAACATGTTTCCATCCTCTTCCACCATTTGAAGCATCTTCTGGCAAAATTCCAAGCGAATCGGCAAGTCTGCAGCGTTCAGTTTGTTGGCCATTTGAATTTTATATGGGAATAAGTCCAAATCTTTGTGCATAATTGACTGTAATGACTGTCTGCTTACACCCATTTGAGCAGATAAGCTTCTTGTCGAAACACGTGGATTGTTTTGTATGGCAGCAGCTACAGCAGCGATTGTTTCCTCCGTTCGAACTGAAGGGTTTCGATGGTAAGGTCTTCTGTTGACTGTCCCATGCTCGGCAAAATTGTTTACAAGTCTTATTATGGTCCATCTGCTCGGAGGATTGCCGCCAAACGTGCGCCTATACTCTCTTTGAACCGAAACTACGGACTCCAGTGCGTGATAGCGGCGGACAATCCAAATTCTTGTTTCAGTGTCCCAGTTATCCATTTTTGTTAAATGTAAAAGTCAATCTGCAAAATAAAAAAAAAATTAACCAGATTCATTAAATAGAAAAAAAGTTATTTAATTTTTTTTTTGGTAGCGGCTTTCATCAGCCACCTGTTATAATAAATTGTGTTTTTAGCAATTTTTTTTAAAGATTCCAACAAAATAAAACTTTTTGCAAATACCCAACTTTAAGAGCTTTTTGTAAAAAAAGTATTAGGTGCAAACAAAAAGACCAGATCCTCTATATTGGATAAATTAGCTTTCCAATGATACCAAACAAGCTAACATCCGTTACAACGATTTTTATGATTTTGTAGTGTAGCCAAAGTAAATGCATACATAAATGCATTCATACTTGCAAACAGTCGGCACGTAGCTATTAAAAACTGTCGAATATGCTTTGTCAGCAAAGTCACACGCTATGCGGCAATGCCCACAAATGCGTTGCAATCATACGAATATAGTATGTATGAACATATGTGCGAATGCACAAGCCAATGTTTGTGTATGAATGTAGGTGTGAATGTACCAGCGAGCGTTTGTATACGCTGGCTTAGATACTTTGGCTAAGCTTAGAATTTAGGCAATTATGTATTATGGTAAATAAGTAGTATATAAGAATTATTTGTATAAATAGAACGAAAAGATGTTCAATAAAGCAATTGATGTTTGGTGCCGATTAAAGGCACAACACCAATCAAAATAATTTTATTACATGGCGATCCTGCCTGGTCTGCTGTCTTTAAAAGCAGACTTTCTATAAAAATCCTGCCAGCTATAAAAATCCTCCCTAGTCTGCTGTCTTTTAAAAAGCAGACTACCTTTAAAGATCCTGCCTGGTCTGCTGTTTTTAAAAGCAGACTCCCTTTAGCATTCCTGCCTGGTCTGCTGTTTTTAAAAAGCAGACTCCCTTTAGAATCTCTGCCAGGTCTGCTGCTTGCATTAAAGGCAGACCACTTTTTGGCAAAGAAAACTAATCGATTACGAAATGAAACTAAAAACACAAGCATAACAGGGTGGAATAAAGAAAAAAAGAAAAAAAAATCCCGCGGCAAGGGTGAAGGCTCAACCCTTTACACGGAGGAAATCACGAAAGGAACTTCAAAACACAAGCATAACAGGGTGGAATAAAGAAAAAAAGAAAAAAAAATCCCGCGGCAAGGGTGAAGGCTCAACCCTTTACACGGACGAAATCACGAAAGGAACTTCAAAACACAAGCATAACAGGGTGGAATAAAGGAAAAAGAAAAAAAATCCCGCGGCAAGAGTGAAGGCTCAACCCTATACACGGACGAAATTACGAAAGGAACTTCAAAACACAAGCATAACAGGGTGGAATAAAGAAAAAAAAAATCCCGCGGCAAGGGTGAAGGCTCAACCATCTACACGGAAGCGGTTTATTAGTTCAGTTCATTTCAATTCATGGCAGCCTCCTTACAAAACCTTCCATCATTGATGCTGGCCTGAGCACTAATCCCACAGCAAGGGAGACTTATATCATTTACGTATTTTACTGTATATTTAGAAGCATATAGCAACCTAACGGCTGCTGCCATTAAGGGCAAAGAGTAGATTTTTGCTTATAAGATAAAAATTTTTTTTCTCCTTCTGTAATTAAATTTTACAAATGAATGAGGAACTAGATATAATAAGTCAGGCAGAATTTGACGCAATATTCTTGCGTTACAGTAAATTAATAGTAGAAGAGAAGGATATAGTAGAAACAGATATAAACACAAAAGAAGTAGGTGAAATAGTAAGGGTAGAAGAACCAGAAATAATTAAACAAGGCCCTAAAGCAATAACCATAGAAGAATATAGGCGTAGGACGAAACCAATAAAGGTAGAGGAACCTAAGATTCCCAAACCTATTAGCAGCAAAAGAAAGAGAGGAGGAAAAAGATTCAACTACAGAAGGGCAGTAGCAATACTGTACCAACAAATTAATTTAACTACTAACACAGAGGAAAGAATCCGTTTAAAAAACGAAATAAAAAGGATCAAAAATATATAAAAAAAAAAAAAAAAGAAAAAAAGAGTATTTTCTATTGCTGTGCTAAAAATTTTTTTTTATTCCCTATGGAGGGCGCTTTGCCTAATGATCTTGATTACGAGAATATCGACAGTGTCGTTAATAATTTGGAAAGTGAAAGCGCAATTGAGGCCCGTATAGAAAGGGAAAGATTAAGACCTTACAGTGTGGAGGAAAGAAAAACACTAGTTTGGCTTAAAAGTCATTGGGAATATATAGGAATGACTAGGGAACCAACCCTTGAAGATGTTAGGTATAACAAAGCAATGGAAGAAGTAACAGTCCGAGCTCTAATAAAATTTGGCCTAAGAGAACTGTAAATAAGAAGGGAAAAATATATGTAAAAAGTAAAATTTTTTTTTTAAATAAAGAAAATACCAAAAATAAAATAAATCAGTGCATTTATAGTTTTTCTTACAATGGGAGGCCAAGAACTCAATCCAAATAGCCGACCACACTGAGACACTAGAATTTATTAAAATCTTATTAATAATATTGGCAATCTGCACTTGTCTCAATTTGTTTCTCAAATTATGCTCAGCTCACAACAAATTCTTAAAGAAAAAATACATGAGCCGAGCAGATGGTCTAGACAAGGTCTAAACCCAAAGGACAACTATATATCCCAATGGACCAATGGGAAACGATTCTGAATACGTTGGTGGAAGAGAAAATTTTGGCGGAAAAATCATATAAGTGTATTAACAAAAGTATACCCATACAAAGAGTAACGGTACTGAAACATCTCACGGCAATATTACAGTCGTTGAATAATATAGGAAAAGCCACACAAAAGGTGTATAGCAAGTTGACAGCTAAGCATCAGCTAGAAGTAGAACAAATATTTTCCAGTGTCAGGGATAAATTAGTATCCTTACTGGCTAGATATAACATTGAGGCATTGGTCCCAAATTCATTTAAACAAGAAATAGAACTAGATTTTGCCATCTTATTACCGGAGGCACAACCCAATCTGGAGGAAGCCGTAAAAATTGAAATTACTGAAAAAGAATCACAAACAGAAAACGCCAAAATGCCACTGACAAATGTAGATTTCATTCAAACCGCATCATCGATCTTACCAGATTTTGATGGAAAATCAGAAAACCTGTCTAGTTTTCTCGATGCTCTTGATATACTGGAGCAAATCAAGGATAGTCACGAAGCTATCGCGGTATCCATGATAAAAACAAAACTCAAAGGGACAGCTAGAAACATAATAAGCGCTGAATCCTCTATTCAGGAAATTAAACAAAGATTGAAGTCACAAGTTAAGGGTGAATCAGTGGAAGTTTTGTCGGCAAAACTCCTGAACATCCAACAACGCAGTAAAACTGTAAATCAATACACTGCAGAGATTGAAAAACTCACAAAATCATTGGAAGGAGCATACATATCTGACGGACTAACACCGGAGTTAGCTACCAAGTATGCTACACAGTCAGCTGTAAAAGCTATGTGTAAAAATTGCTCCAACGATAAAGTAAAAACTATAATGCAGGCTGGAACGTTCACCACGATGAACGAAGTCATATCAAAATTCACTAACAGTTGCACAGAAGTAACTGGAAATCCAAATTCACTGTTACATATTCGCCAACAAAATCATTTCCGAGGTAACTTCCGCAGGAGTTACCAAAACAATAACTATAGAAGAAATCAGAGGCGTACATTTAACAATTACGGAGATAATAATAATAATAATAATAATAGTAATAACCGAGCAAATAATCAAAGATCTGGTCGAAACTTTGGATCAAGAGGTTATAACCGTAATAATACCAGAAATGTAAGGAATGTTAATCAACAGGAAAACCAGCAAACTCCACCTCAATAAATAAAAAATTATATGTTTTCAATTTACACCTAAATAGGTACATAACTTCCAAAACAACTCTGAATAATTCCATTTCAACCCTCCTAATCGATACAGGAGCGGATATATCAATTATAAAAAAGGGTCAAATTGACAGTCATATCACTATTAATAATTCACAAAAAACAGATTTAAGAGGAATTGGTCAAGGCATAACAAGCACTATTGGCACAGTTAAAACAGATTTAAAGGATGATTACCTATTGATTAGACACAAGTTTCATGTAGTAGAAGACAATTTTCCAATCCCATGTGATGGAATACTGGGTTTGGATTTTATTAAAAAATATAATTGCATTTTAGATTACCAAAAAGATGGGGATACCCTAATATTAAGACCATATGATTATCCAGAAAATAAAATAATTCAAATGACTAATAAACCGACAGTAAATAGTATATAAATTCCAGCAAGATCGCAAGTAGTCCGACAAATCCACATTAAAAATAAAAATTCTGATTTACTAATTCCACAACAAGAATTGTCTGAAGGCATATTTGTTGCAAACACCCTAGTAAATTCACAACAACATTCGTCAGAATTATAAATACAACAGATGAAAATGTAACACTTCATGATTTTAATATAAAAACGGAAAATTTGGATAATTATGCAATAGTTAAATATAATAATCTAAAAAATGAGCAGAACAGTAAAGAAAAATTAGAAAGATTAAATAAAAATTTTCCACACTTTGCCCATGAATCCCTTAATGCATTATGTGCAGAATTCATTGACATTTTCTCATTAGAAACAGAACCAATTACCACTAATAATTTTTATAAACAAAAACTTCATATGAAGGACAATAACCCAGTTTACGTAAAAAACTACAGAATACCAGAAGCGCACAAGAGCGAAATAAATAAACAAGTAAATAAATTAATTAAAGATGACATAATAGAACCTTCAATGTCAGAATTTAATAGTCCAATTTTATTAGTACCCAAAAAATCACTCCCTAATAACCAAGAAAAAAGATGGAGAATGGTTGTCGACTATAGACAAGTAAATAAAAAGTTAACCGCAGATAAATTCCCGCTGCCAAGAATTGATGACATACTAGATCAATTAGGTAGAGCTAAATATTTCTCGTGCTTGGATTTAATGTCCGGTTTTCAGCAAATAGAACTCAGTTCAGAGTCAAGGGCTATCACATCCTTTACAGCAGATAATGGCACCTATCGGTTTAAAAGACTACCTTATGGCCTTAAGGTTGCCCCAAATTCATTTCAGAGAATGATGACATTGGCATTCTCAGGTTTAAAACCTTCACAAGCATTTCTATACATGGACGATTGAGTCGTATTAGGATGCTCCGAAAATCATATGATCAAAAACTTACGGGATGTATTCGAAACTTGCAGGAAGTATAATTTAAAATTACATCCGGATAAATGCATATTTTTCAATCAAGAAGTAACATACCTTGGTCATAAGTGTACAAGCAAAGGAATTTTACCACATCCCAGTAAATTTGAAACTGTTAAAAATTATCCAACCCCTAAAAATGCAGACGAGGCGAAACGATTCATCGCGTTTTGCAATTATTACAGAAGATTTATTCCAAACTTCGCAGAGTATTCTAGGATAATAACAAGGCTTTGCAAGAAAAATGTAGTTTTCGACTGGACGGAGGATTGTAAAAAATCCTTTGACTATTTGAAGGCTGCGTTAATAAGCCCTAATATCTTACAATAGCCCGATTTCAGTAAACAATTTTGTATAACAACTGACGCAAGTGGATATGCTTGCGGAGCAGTGCTAAGCCAAGAGTATGAAGGAAAACAATTGCCAATTGCCTATGCATCAAGATCATTCACAAAAGGAGAAATTAACAAAGCAACAATTGAAAAAGAATTGGCGGCCATTCATTGGGCCATAACATATTTTAGACCATACGTTTATGGTAGGAAATTTTTAGTCAAGACAGACCATAAACCTTTAACATTCCTATTTTCGATGAAAAACCCCTCATCAAAATTAACTAGAATCAGACTAGATTTGGAAGAATATGACTTCGAGGTGGAGTATATAGCAGGAAAGCAAAATTATGTGGCAGACGCATTATCACGCATAGATATCAAAGATCTTAAGGAAATTTCAGTAGAAGCGTGCAAAATATTAAAGGTTACAACCAGATCTGAAACAAAACTAAAAACCAGTAATATATCCAGTAATAATACAAAAGAAAAACAAAGTCACAATGAGAACCCTATAATATATGAAGCGCTTAATAAATACGAAGTTAAAAGACATGTCAAGCTCGTTTTCAATCCTCCGAAATTATATTTCAAAAAAGGAAAGAAAATTTGTAGTGAAATAAATATAAAAAACCAAATTGTTGAGGCGAAGATTGACTTAGGACAATTCTTTGCCAGGCTAATGAAAGAAGCCGGCAATTTGAAAATTGTAAAAATACAGTTGTCCTTAGGAGACAAATTGTTTAAAGATAACTATACTCGAGTAGATGAATTTAAAGAAATAGGTACCCAAGTTCTCAAAAATCTAACTATAGCATTAACTCTGCAGGTTATGCATGTGACGAAAATGAAAAAATATATTTCTTTTTATATACTAAATAAAAGTATCACGATGATCCTATTTTTGGTGGCCGCCCAGGAATCAAACGTATAACTAATAAAATAAAATAAAAAGAGCACTGGAAATGCATGACAAATGATATCGGAAGATAAAAAAAAAAGGGCCCCGATTGCAATAAAATAGAATTAAAAAAAAAAAACGGGACACCCTAATGTTAGAGGATTCAGCTTACATATAGAAGCAAAAGAGGCTAAACAGAAAAACAAAATTAGTTATTATAGGAAAATACAGTGTATGGAAATACATTTAGGAACTTTAGATTTAACTAAAAATGAAGCAGGTCATAGGTAGTAGCTTTAGAGGGCCCTATAGAATAAAAAATAGGTTTAAGGAAAATAATACAGGTACATTTAGGAAGGTAAGAAAAATAAACTTTTAAATCCCTATAGTATAGAAAGTAGCGATAGTTACAGTTTAAAACACCTTTTTGGAAGATAAGGAAAATATCTTTAATCACTTTTAGGAAGGTAAAGAAAATAGCTTTAGAACCCCTACAGAATAGAAAATATTAGTAAGGAAAATATCAGTAAGGAAAATATTAGTAAGGAAAATTACTTTAACACACTTTAGAAGTAATAAATGTTAGTTAGGAAAGTTACTTTAATTCCCTATAAGGTAGAAAATATTGATAGAAATAATAATTTTACTCTAGTTCCTTATAAGGTAGAAAGCATAGATAGAAATGATAAGTATATTATAAGTAATGAGACTAAGAAAATCTTAATACACAAAAATAGACTTAAATTGTTAGAATAAATACACTGCATTTTGACTCACATGTTTACTCATAAAATTTTTAATCCACTTGGAAATAAAGTAAACAAAGAACAAAAATTTTGTCACATAAACAAACCAAAGCAAAAAAAAAAAAAAAACTGTATCAACTTACACTTAAAACGTAAAGTGAATAAACACAAAATCTAAGCAAGTTATAAAAATTAATCAAATTAGAGTTTTACATATTTATATATAAAACTTTTTGAAAGGGTAGATGTAGTGTAGCCAAAGTAAATGCATACATAAATGCATTCATACTTACAAACAGTCGGCACGTAGCTATTAAAAACTGTCGAATATGCTTTGTCAGCAAAGTCACACGCTATGCGGCAATGCCCACAAATGCGTTGCAATCATACGAATATAGTATGTATGAACATATGTGCGAATGCACAAGCCAATGTTTGTGTATGAATGTAGGTGTGAATGTACCAGCGAGCGTTTGTATACGCTGGCTTAGATACTTTGGCTAAGCTTAGAATTTAGGCAAATATGTATTATGGTAAATAAGTAGTATATAATAATTATTTGTATAAATAGAACGAAAAGATGTTCATTAAAGCAATTGATGTTTGGTGCCGATTAAAGGCACAACACCAATCAAAATAATTTTATTACAATTTTGCCCGCTTATACAGCACTGTGCGGCGCTGTCATTTCTCAAATTATGCCCAACTATTAAACACAATACGAACGGGATAAACAATTTTTTTGGATTTCTTATTTTTCTTTGTTTCACTTTTCATTTAGAGTGACCATATGAATGAAAAGAAGAAAGCAGACGAATATAATAAAAATTTTATACATATAGATTTGTGGAATTAAGGAATGATCTTGCACCACTTTATTTTAATACAGGGCTTGCACAATTTATGTATTGTGTTTTAAAAATCAAAAAAATTTAAATATTTTTTTTGTTTAAATTCTGGGTAATTCTTTCCATCCTACGTAAACTGTCAAAAGTCCCGTCTTGGCCGCTGGAATCATAATCCGGAGGGGAAAAAGTTATATTACTAATTATTAAAAAGTTATAAAAAAATTTCGCAAAATCTTGTTTTCGTTAACATATTAGAGACAAATTACAACAATATGCACAGCGATGGTACGGGATGATATGTTTCGAGGTCCCCAACTTCTTATCAGACCCGTTCTCGGCGACTGGGATACGAATCCAAGTGCCTTCACCAAAGCAGCTGTTAGAGTACTCTACCAACTAGGCTATGGTGCCCTATAGCGTCCCGATGAATTTTCCCCCTGATGTGACATTTTTACGTTATTCCTTTTTTACATTCTTTGATACATATATTTTATATGTTAGCTCAAGGTTTTCGTTAAACAATTTCACGGTCATAAGCTCACTAAGTCATTTATTCCACGCTTATACAGTATAACTTAATGTCTTCTGAACCGAGTTTATTAACGAAATGGTCATATTTTCAACAAAAATGAAATTTAGTTTGTTGTTGTAAAGCTCGGAAACGTAAACAAAAAAGTAAAAAGTGGTTAACAGTGCAACCATTACTATTATATTTTGTAATAAAAAAAGAGTGATAATGTCAAAGATTTCAGGTATTTATAGTTTTGTAAAATCGAAAATATACAAAATAATGCAATATCTTGCACTACAAATGTGAAAAACTTCTTTCTGCATTGGGGTCTGCGGTCGCGCTTCAAAAAAATAACCGTAAACCGGTCCTACACCGGCTTCGAGATCCACAGTATTTCTGCACATAGCACCTTCAAAACTTTAATCGTTTAACAGTATACCTTTTTCCCCTCCGGATTATGATTCCTGGGACCGGGACGGGGCTTTTGACCCCACCCCCCAGAATTTTTGTAGCGTTTTAGCGGTTGAGGAGGATGTAAAGTGTTATCCAAAATTTAAACAACCCAAATTTTAACGTTTTCTGAACCTCCAAAAAAGGGGCAACGATAGAAACAAATTTATAGCCTCAAACATATCGACCATTTCAAAGTCTGCAATATGGCTGTCAAACGAAAGGGGAAGAACACAGGTTTCATTCAGTCAAATTACAAGGTTTTATGGAAACCACATTTTGGCCGATAACTCATTTATCGATAAATATATCACAATATGTCAAAGTCTGAATGAAACCTTTGTTCTTCCCCTTTCGTTTGATACCCATATTGTACTCAAATTTCAAGGTTCTATGGGAACGACATTTTGACCGATAACTCATTTATCGATAAATATATTGCAATATCCCAAAGTCTCAATAAAACCTGTGTTCTTTCCCTTTCGTTTGATACTCATATTGTTCACCAATTTTAAGGTTTTATGAAAACCACATTTTGACCGATAACTCATTTATCGATAAATATATCGAAAAATGCAAAGTCCAAATGAAAGGTGACACCCATATTGTACACCAATTTCTACTTTTTGTGGGAACGACATTTTGACCGATAACTCATTTATCGATACATATATCGAAAAATGCAAAGGCCAATGAAACGTATGGCTTTTTTCTTTCATTTGACACCCGTATTGTACTCAAATTTCAAGGTTTTATGGGAACCACATTTTGACCGATAACTCTTTTATCGATAAATATATCGCAATATATCAAAGTCTAAATGAAACCTGTGTCCTCGCCCTTTCGTTTGATACCCATATTGTACTCACGTTTCAAGGTTTTATGGGAATCAGTTTGACCGATATCTCATTTACCGATAAATATATCAAAATACGGCTAAGTCCAAACGTAACCTGTTTTCTTCCCCTTTCGTTTAACACCCATATTGTACACCAATTTCAAAGTACTATGGGAACTTCATCCTGACCGATAACTCATTCATCGATAAATATATCGAAATATTCCAAAGTCTTAATGAAACCTGTGTTCCTCCCCCTTCGTTTGATACCCATATTGTACTCAAATTTCAAGGTTTTATGGGAACGACATTTTGACCGATATCTAATTTACCGATAAATATATCAAAATACGGCCAAGTCCAAACGTAACCTGTTTTCTTCCCCTTTCGTTTAACGCCCATATTGTACACCAACTTCAAGGTTCTATGGGAACTTCATCTTGACCGATAACTCATTCATCGATAAATATATCGAAATGTGGCATAGTCCAAATGAAGGCTGTGTTCTCCCCCTTTCGGTGGATACCAATATTTTACACAAATTTCAAGGTTTTATGGGAATCAGTTTGACCGATATCTCATTTACCGATAAATATATCAAAATACGGCCAAGTCCAAACGTAACCTGTTTTCTTCCCCTTTCGTTTAACACACATATTGTACACCAATTTCAAAGTTCTATGGGAACTTCATCCTGACCGATAACTCATTCATCGATAAATATATCGAAATATTCCAAAGTCTCAATGAAACCTGTGTTCCTCCCCTTTCGTTTGATACCCATATTGTACTCAAATTTCAAGGTTTTATGGAAACCACATTTTGACCGTTAACTCATTTATCGATAAATATATCGCAACATGTCAAAGTCTGGATGAATACTGTGTTCTTCCCCTTTCGTCTGATACTCATATTGTTCACCAATTTCAAGGTTTTATGAAAACCACATTTTGGCGATAACTCATTTATCGATAAATATATCGCAATATGTAAAAGTCTCAATGAAACCTGTGTTCTCGCCCTTTCGTTTGATACCTATATTGTACTCAAGTTTCAAGGTTTTATGGGAATCAGTTTGACCGATACCTCATTTACCGATAAATATATCAAAATACGGCCAAGTCCAAACGTAACCTGTTTTCTTCCCCTTTCGTTTAACACCCATATTGTACACCAATTTCAAGGTTCTATTAGAACTTCATCTTGACCGATAACTCATTCATCGATAAATATATCGAAATATGGCAAAGTCCAAATGAAAGCTGTGTTCTGCCCCTTTCGTTTGATACCCATATTCTACTCAACTGACAAGGTTTTATGGGAACCACATTTTGACCGTTAACTCATTTATCGATAAATATATCGCAACATGTCAAAGTCTGGATGAATACTGTGTTCTTCCCCTTTCGTTTCATACTCATATTGTTCACCAATTTCAAGGTTTTATGAAAACCACATTTTGGCCGATAACTCATTTATCGATAAATATATCGCAATATGTAAAAGTCTCAATGAAACCTGTGTTCTTGCCCTTTCGTTTGATATCCATATTGCACTCAAATTTTAAGGTTTTATGGGAACGACATTTTGACCGATATCTAATTTACCGATAAATATATCAAAATACGGCCAAGTCCAAACGTAACCTGTTTTCTTCCTTTTTCGTTTAACACCCATATTGTACACCAATTTCAAAGTTCTATGGGAACTTCATCCTGACCGATAACTCATTCATCGATAAATATATCGAAATATTCCAAAGTCTCAATGAAACCTGTGTTCCTCCCCTTTCGTTTGATACCCATATTGTACTCAAATTTCAAGGTTTTATGGAAACCACATTTTGACCGTTAACTCATTTATCGATAAATATATCGCAACATGTCAAAGTCTGGATGAATACTGTGTTCTTCCCCTTTCGTTTGATACTCATATTGTTCACCAATTTCAAGGTTTTATGAAAACCACATTTTGGCGATAACTCATTTATCGATAAATATATCGCAATATGTAAAAGTCTCAATGAAACCTGTGTTCTCGCCCTTTCGTTTGATATCCATATTGTACTCAAATTTCAAGGTTTTATGGGAACGACATTTTGACCGATATCTAGTTTACCGATAAATATATCAAAATACGGCCAAGTCCAAACGTAACCTGCTTTCTTCCCCTTTCGTTTAACACCCATATTGTACACCAATTTCAATGTTCTATGGGAACTTCATCTTCACCGATAACTCATTCATCGATAAATATATCGAAATATTCCAAAGTCTTAATGAAACCTGTGTTCCTCCCCTTTCGTTTGATATCCATATTGTACTCAAATTTCAAGGTTTTATGGGAACGACATATTGACCGATATCTAATTTACCGATAAATATATCAAAATACGGCCAAGTCCAAACGTACCCTGTTTTCTTCCCCTTTCGTTTAACACCCATATTGTACACCAATTTCAAAGTTCTATGGGAACTTCATCTTGACCGATAACTCATTCATCGATAAATATATCGCAATATTTCAAAGTCTGAATGAAAGCTGTGTTCTTCCCCTTTCGTTTGATACCAACATTTTACTCAAATTTCAAGGTTTTATGGGAATCAGTTTGACCGATATCTAATTTACCGATAAATATATCAAAATACGGCCAAGTCCAAACGTAACCTGTTTTCTTCCCCTTTCGTTTAACACCCATATTGTACACCAATTTCAAAGTTCTATGGGAACTTCATCCTGACCGATAACTCATTCATCGATAAATATATCGAAATATTCCAAAGTCTCAATGAAAGCTGTGTGCCTCCCCTTTCGTTTGATACCCATATTGTACTCAAATTTCACGGTTTTATGGAAACCACATTTTGACCGTTAACTCATTTATCGATAAATATATCGCAACATGTCAAAGTCTGGATGAATACTGTGTTCTTCCCCTTTCGTTTGATACTCATATTGTTCACCAATTTCAAGGTTTTATGAAAACGACATTTTGGCGATAACTCATTTATCGATAAATATATCGCAATATGTAAAAGTCTCAATGAAACCTGTGTTCTCGCCCTTTCGTTTGATACCAATATTTTACTCAAATTTCAAGGTTTTAAGGGAACCACATTTTGACCGTTAACTCATTTATCGATAAATATATCGAAAAATGCAAAGGCCAAGAAATGTATGGCTTTTTCCTTTCATTTGACACCCGTATTGTACTCAAATTTCAAGGTTTTATGGGAACCACATTTTGACCGTTAACTCATTTATCGATAAATATATCGCAATACGTAAAAGTCTGAATGAAACCTGTATTCTTCCCCTTTGATACCAATATTTTACTCAAACTTCAAGGTTTTAAGGGAACCACATTTTGACCGATAACTCATTTATCGATAAATATATTGCAATATCCCAAAGTCTCAATAAAACCTGTGTTCTTTCCCTTTCGTTTCATACTCATATTGTTCACCAATTTTAAGGTTTTATGGAAACCACATTTTGACCGTTAACTCATTTATCGATAAATATATCGCAATATGTCAAAGTCTGAATGAAACCTGTGTTCTTCCCCTTTCGTCTGATAGCCTTTTTGTACTAAAATTTCAGGGTTTTATGGAAACCACATTTTGACCGATAACTCATTTATCGATAAATATATCGAAAAATGCAAAGTCCAAATGAAAGGTGACACCTATATTGTACACCAATTTCAACTTTTTGTGGGAACGACATTTTGACCGATAACTCATTTATCGATTAATAAATCAATCGCAATATGCCAAAGCCTGAATGAAAGCTGTGGCCTTGCCCTTTCGTTTGACACCGATGTTGCACTCAAAGTACAAGGTTTTATGGGAACGTCATTTTAAGCGATAACTTATTTATCGAAAAATATATCGAAATATGGCAAAGTCCAAATGAAACCAGTGTTCTTCCCCTTTCGTTTGATACCAATATTTTACTAAATTTCAAGGATTTAAGGGAACCACATTTTAGCAGACAAATATATCGAAAAATGCAAAGTCCAAATGAAAGGTGACACCCATATTGTACTCCAATTTCAACTTTTTGTTGGAACGACAGTTTGACCGATAAATATATCAAAATACGGTCAAGTCCAAACGTAACCTGTTTTCTTCCCCTTTCGTTTAACGCCCATATTGTACACCAATTTCAAGGTTCTATGGGAACTTCATCTTGACCGATAACTCATTCATCGATAAATATATCGAAATGTGGCAAAGTCCAAATGAAGGCTGTGTTCTGCCCCTTTCGTTTGATACCCGTATTCTACTCAACTGACAAAGTTTTATGGGAACCACATTTTGACCGTTAACTCATTTATCGATAAATATATCGCAACATGTCAAAGTCTGGATGAATACTGTGTTCTTCCCCTTTCGTTTGATACTCATATTGTTCACCAATTTCAAGGTTTTATGAAAACTACATTTTGGCGATAACTCATTTATCGATAAATATATCGCAATATGTAAAAGTCTCAATGAAACCTGTGTTCTTGCCCTTTCGTTTGATATCCATATTGCACTCAAATTTCAAGGTTTTATGGGAACGACATTTTGACCGATATCTAATTTACCGATAAATATATCAAAATACGGCCAAGTCCATACGTAACCTGTTTTCTTCCCCTTTCGTTTAACACCCATATTGTACACCAATTTCAAAGTTCTATGGGAACTTCATCCTGGCCGATAACTCATTCATCGATAAATATATCGAAATATTCCAAAGTCTCAATGAAACTTGTGTTCCTCCCCTTTCGTTTGATACCCATATTGTACTCAAATTTCAAGGTTTTATGGAAACCACATTTTGACCGTTAACTCATTTATCGATAAATATATCGCAACATGTCAAAGTCTGGATGAATACTGTGTTCTTCACCTTTCGTTTGATACTCATATTGTTCACCAATTTCAAGGTTTTATGAAAACCCCATTTTGGCGATAACTCATTTATCGATAAATATATCGCAATATGTAAAAGTCTCAATGAAACCTGTGTTCTCGCCCTTTCGTTTGATATCCATATTGCACTCAAATTTCAAGGTTTTATGGGAACGACATTTTGACCGATATCTAATTTACCGATAAATATATCAAAATACTGCCAAGTCCAAACGTAACCTGTTTTCTTCCCCTTTCGTTTAACACCCATATTGTACACCAATTTCAAAGTTCTATGGGAACTTCATCCTGACCGATAACTCATTCATCGATAAATATATCGAAATATTCCAAAGTCTCAATGAAACCTGTGTTCTCGCCCTTTCGTTTGATATCGATATTGTACTCAAATTTCAAAGTTTTATGGGAACGACATTTTGACCGATATCTAATTTACCGATAAATATATCAAAATACGGCCAAGTCCAAACGTAACCTGTTTTCTTCATCTTTCGTTTAACACCCATATTGTACACCAATTTCAAAGTTCTATGGGAACTTCATCTTGACCGATAACTCATTCATCGATAAATATATCGAAATATTCCAAAGTCTTAATGAAACCTGTGTTCCTCCCCTTTCGTTTGATACCCATATTGTACTCAAATTTCAAGGTTTTATTGGAACGACATTTTGACCGATATCTAATTTACCGATAAATATATCAAAATACGGCCAAGTCCAAACGTAACCTGTTTTCTTCCCCTTTCGTTTAACACCCATATTGTACACCAATTTCAAAGTTCTATGGGAACTTCATCTTGACCGATAACTCATTCATCGATAAATACATCGCAATATGTCAAAGTCTGAATGAAAGCTGTGTTCTTCCCCTTTCGTTTGATACCAATATTTTACTCAAATTTCAAGGTTTTATGGGAATCAGTTTGACCGATATCTCATTTACCGATAAATATATAAAAATACGGCCAAGTCCAAACGTAACCTGTTTTCTTCCCCTTTCGTTTAACACCCATATTGTACACCAATTTCAAAGTTCTATGGGAACTTCATCCTGACCGATAACTCATTCATCGATAAATATATCGAAATATTCCAAAGCCTCAATGAAACCTGTGTTCCTCCCCTTTCGTTTGATACCCATATTGTACTCAAATTTCAAGGTTTTATGGAAACCACATTTTGACCGTTAACTCATTTATCGATAAATATATCGCAACATGTCAAAGTCTGGATGAATACTGTGTTCTTCCCCTTTCGTTTGATACTCATATTGTTCACCAATTTCAAGGTTTTATGAAAACCACATTTTGGCGATAACTCATTTATCGATAAATATATCGCAATATGTAAAAGTCTCAATGAAACCTGTGTTCTCGCCCTTTCGTTTGATATCCATATTGCACTCAAATTTCAAGGTTTTATGGGAACGACATTTTGACCGATATCTAATTTACCGATAAATATATCAAAATACTGCCAAGTCCAAACGTAACCTGTTTTCTTCCCCTTTCGTTTAACACCCATATTGTACACCAATTTCAAAGTTCTATGGGAACTTCATCCTGACCGATAACTCATTTATCGATAAATATATTGCAATATCCCAAAGTCTCAATAAAGCCTGTGTTCCTTCCCTTTCGTTTGATACTCATATTGTTCACCAATTTTAAGGTTTTATGGAAACCACATTTTGACCGTTAACTCATTTATCGATAAATATATCGCAATATGTCAAAGTCTGAATGAAACCTGTGTTCTTCCCCCTTTCGTCTGATAGCCTTTTTGTACTAAAATTTCAGGGTTTTATGGGAACCACATTTTGACCGATAACTCATTTATCGATAAATATGTCGAAAAATGCAAAGTCCAAATGAAAGGTGACACCCATATTGTACACCAATTTCAACTTTTTGTGGGAACGACATTTTGACCGATAACTCATTTATCGATTAATAAATAAATCGCAATATGCCAAAGTCTGAATGAAAGCTGTGGCCTTGCCCTTTCGTTTGACACCCATGTTGCACTCAAAGTACAAGGTTTTATGGGAACTTCATTTTAAGCGATAACTTATTTATCGAAAAATATATCGAAATATGGCAAAGTCCAAATGAAACCAGTGTTCTTCCCCTTTCGTTTGATACCAATATTTTACTAAATTTCAAGGATTTAAGGGTACCACGTTTTAGCCGACAAATATATCGAAAAATGCAAAGTCCAAATGAAAGGTGACACCCATATTGTACTCCAATTTCAACTTTTTGTTGGAACGACAGTTTGACCGATAAATATATCAAAATACGGTCAAGTCCAAACGTAACCTGTTTTCTTCCCCTTTCGTTTAACACCCATATTGTACAGCAATTTCAAAGTTCTATGGGAACTTCATCTTGACCGATAACTCATTCATCGATAAATATATCGAAATATTCCAAAGTCTCAATGAAACCTGTGTTCCTCCCCTTTCGTTTGATACCCATATTGTACTCAAATTTCAAGGTTTTATGGAAACCACATTTTGACCGTTAACTCATTTATCGATAAATATATCGCAACATGTCAAAGTCTGGATGAAAGCTGTGTTCTTCCCCTTTCGTTTGATACCAATATTTTACTCAAATTTCAAGGTTTTATGGGAATCAGTTTGACTGATATCTCATTTACCGATAAATATATCAAAATACGGCCAAGTCCAAACGTAACCTGTTTTCTTCCCATTTCGTTTAACACCCATATTGTACACCAATTTCAAAGTTCTATGGGAACTTCATCTTGACCGATAACTCATTCATCGATAAATATATCGCAACATGTCAAAGTCTGGATGAAAGCTGTGTTCTTCCCCTTTCGTTTGATACCAATATTTTACTCAAATTTCAAGGTTTTATGGGAATCAGTTTGACCGATATCTCATTTACCGATAAATATATAAAAATACGGCCAAGTCCAAACGTAACCTGTTTTCTTCCCCTTTCGTTTAACACCCATATTGTACACCAATTTCAAAGTTCTATGGGAACTTCATCCTGACCGATAACTCATTCATCGATAAATATATCGAAATATTCCAAAGCCTCAATGAAACCTGTGTTCCTCCCCTTTCGTTTGATACCCATATTGTACTCAAATTTCAAGGTTTTATGGAAACCACATTTTGACCGTTAACTCATTTATCGATAAATATATCGCAACATGTCAAAGTCTGGATGAATACTGTGTTCTTCCCCTTTCGTTTGATACTCATATTGTTCACCAATTTCAAGGTTTTATGAAAACCACATTTTGGTAATAACTCATTTATCGATAAATATATCGCAATATGTAAAAGTCTCAATGAAACCTGTGTTCTCGCCCTTTCGTCTGATAGCCTTTTTGTACTAAAATTTCAGGGTTTTATGGGAACGACATTTTGACCGATATCTAATTTACCGATAAATATATCAAAATACTGCCAAGTCCAAACGTAACCTGTTTTCTTCCCCTTTCGTTTAACACCCATATTGTACACCAATTTCAAAGTTCTATGGGAACTTCATCCTGACCGATAACTCATTTATCGATAAATATATTGCAATATCCCAAAGTCTCAATAAAGCCTGTGTTCCTTCCCTTTCGTTTGATACTCATATTGTTCACCAATTTTAAGGTTTTATGGAAACCACATTTTGACCGTTAACTCATTTATCGATAAATATATCGCAATATGTCAAAGTCTGAATGAAACCTGTGTTCTTCCCCCTTTCGTCTGATAGCCTTTTTGTACTAAAATTTCAGGGTTTTATGGGAACCACATTTTGACCGATAACTCATTTATCGATAAATATGTCGAAAAATGCAAAGTCCAAATGAAAGGTGACACCCATATTGTACACCAATTTCAACTTTTTGTGGGAACGACATTTTGACCGATAACTCATTTATCGATTAATAAATAAATCGCAATATGCCAAAGTCTGAATGAAAGCTGTGGCCTTGCCCTTTCGTTTGACACCCATGTTGCACTCAAAGTACAAGGTTTTATGGGAACTTCATTTTAAGCGATAACTTATTTATCGAAAAATATATCGAAATATGGCAAAGTCCAAATGAAAGCAGTGTTCTTCCCCTTTCGTTTGATACCAATATTTTACTAAATTTCAAGGATTTAAGGGTACCACGTTTTAGCCGACAAATATATCGAAAAATGCAAAGTCCAAATGAAAGGTGACACCCATATTGTACTCCAATTTCAACTTTTTGTTGGAACGACAGTTTGACCGATAAATATATCAAAATACGGTCAAGTCCAAACGTAACCTGTTTTCTTCCCCTTTCGTTTAACACCCATATTGTACAGCAATTTCAAAGTTCTATGGGAACTTCATCCTGACCGATAACTCATTCATCGATAAATATATCGAAATATTCCAAAGTCTCAATGAAACCTGTGTTCCTCCCCTTTCGTTTGATACCCATATTGTACTCAAATTTCAAGGTTTTATGGAAACCACATTTTGACCGTTAACTCATTTATCGATAAATATATCGCAACATGTCAAAGTCTGGATGAAAGCTGTGTTCTTCCCCTTTCGTTTGATACCAATATTTTACTCAAATTTCAAGGTTTTATGGGAATCAGTTTGACTGATATCTCATTTACCGATAAATATATCAAAATACGGCCAAGTCCAAACGTAACCTGTTTTCTTCCCCTTTCGTTTAACACCCATATTGTACACCAATTTCAAAGTTCTATGGGAACTTCATCTTGACCGATAACTCATTCATCGATAAATGTATCGCAGTATTTCAAAGTCTGAATGAAAGCTGTGTTCTTCCCCTTTCGTTTGATACCCATATTGTACTCAAATTTCAAGGTTTTATTGGAACGACATTTTGACCGATATCTAATTTACCGATAAATATATCAAAATACGGCCAAGTCCAAACGTAACCTGTTTTCTTCCCCTTTCGTTTAACACCCATATTGTACACCAATTTCAAAGTTCTATGGGAACTTCATCTTGACCGATAACTCATTCATCGATAAATGTATCGCAATATGTCAAAGTCTGAATGAAAGCTGTGTTCTTCCCCTTTCGTTTGATACCAATATTTTACTCAAATTTCAAGGTTTTATGGGAATCAGTTTGACCGATATCTCATTTACCGATAAATATATAAAAATACGGCCAAGTCCAAACGTAACCTGTTTTCTTCCCCTTTCGTTTAACACCCATATTGTACACCAATTTCAAAGTTCTATGGGAACTTCATCCTGACCGATAACTCATTCATCGATAAATATATCGAAATATTCCAAAGCCTCAATGAAACCTGTGTTCCTCCCCTTTCGTTTGATACCCATATTGTACTCAAATTTCAAGGTTTTATGGAAACCACATTTTGACCGTTAACTCATTTATCGATAAATATATCGCAACATGTCAAAGTCTGGATGAATACTGTGTTCTTCCCCTTTCGTTTGATACTCATATTGTTCACCAATTTCAAGGTTTTATGAAAACCACATTTTGGCGATAACTCATTTATCGATAAATATATCGCAATATGTAAAAGTCTCAATGAAACCTGTGTTCTCGCCCTTTCGTTTGATATCCATATTGCACTCAAATTTCAAGGTTTTATGGGAACGACATTTTGACCGATATCTAATTTACCGATAAATATATCAAAATACTGCCAAGTCCAAACTTAACCTGTTTTCTTCCCCTTTCGTTTAACACCCATATTGTACACCAATTTCAAAGTTCTATGGGAACTTCATCCTGACCGATAACTCATTTATCGATAAATATATTGCAATATCCCAAAGTCTCAATAAAGCCTGTGTTCCTTCCCTTTCGTTTGATACTCATATTGTTCACCAATTTTAAGGTTTTATGGAAACCACATTTTGACCGTTAACTCATTTATCGATAAATATATCGCAATATGTCAAAGTCTGAATGAAACCTGTGTTCTTCCCCCTTTCGTCTGATAGCCTTTTTGTACTAAAATTTCAGGGTTTTATGGGAACCACATTTTGACCGATAACTCATTTATCGATAAATATGTCGAAAAATGCAAAGTCCAAATGAAAGGTGACACCCATATTGTACACCAATTTCAACTTTTTGTGGGAACGACATTTTGACCGATAACTCATTTATCGATTAATAAATAAATCGCAATATGCCAAAGTCTGAATGAAAGCTGTGGCCTTGCCCTTTCGTTTGACACCCATGTTGCACTCAAAGTACAAGGTTTTATGGGAACTTCATTTTAAGCGATAACTTATTTATCGAAAAATATATCGAAATATGGTAAAGTCCAAATGAAACCAGTGTTCTTCCCCTTTCGTTTGATACCAATATTTTACAAAATTTCAAGGATTTAAGGGTACCACGTTTTAGCCGACAAATATATCGAAAAATGCAAAGTCCAAATGAAAGGTGACACCCATATTGTACTCCAATTTCAACTTTTTGTTGGAACGACAGTTTGACCGATAACTCATTTACCGATAAATATATCAAAATACGGTCAAGTCCAAACGTAACCTGTTTTCTTCCCCTTTCGTTTAACACCCATATTGTACAGCAATTTCAAAGTTCTATGGGAACTTCATCCTGACCGATAACTCATTCATCGATAAATATATCGAAATATTCCAAAGTCTCAATGAAACCTGTGTTCCTCCCCTTTCGTTTGATACCCATATTGTACTCAAATTTCAAGGTTTTATGGAAACCACATTTTGACCGTTAACTCATTTATCGATAAATATATCGCAACATGTCAAAGTCTGGATGAAAGCTGTGTTCTTCCCCTTTCGTTTGATACCAATATTTTACTCAAATTTCAAGGTTTTATGGGAATCAGTTTGACTGATATCTCATTTACCGATAAATATATCAAAATACGGCCAAGTCCAAACGTAACCTGTTTTCTTCCCCTTTCGTTTAACACCCATATTGTACACCAATTTCAAAGTTCTATGGGAACTTCATCTTGACCGATAACTCATTCATCGATAAATGTATCGCAGTATTTCAAAGTCTGAATGAAAGCTGTGTTCTTCCCCTTTCGTTTGATACCAATATTTTACTCAAATTTCAAGGTTTTATGGGAATCAGTTTGACCGATATCTCATTTACCGATAAATATATCAAAATACGGCCAAGTCCAAACGTAACCTGTTTTCTTCCCCTTTCGTTTAACACCCATATTGTACACCAATTTCAAAGTTCTATGGGAACTTCATCTTGACCGATAACCCATTCATCGATAAATATATCGCAATATTTCAAAGTCTGAATGAAAGCTGTGGCCTTGCCTTTTCGTTTGACACCCATGTTGCGCTCAAATTACAAGGTTTTATGGGAACGTCATTTTAAGCGATAACTCATTTGTCGAAAAATATATCGAAATATGGCAAACTCCAAATGGAACCAGCGTTCTTCCCCTTTCGTTTGATACCAATATTTTACTCAAATTTCAAGGTTTTAAGGGAACCACATTTTGACCGACAAATATATCGAAAAATGCAAAGTCCAAATGAAAGGTGACACCCATATTGTACACCAGTTTCAACTTTTTGTGGGAACGACATTTTGACCGATAACTCATTTATCGATTAATAAATCAATCGCAATATGCCAAAGTCTGAATGAAAGCTGTGGCCTTGCCCTTTCGTTTGACACCGATGTTGCACTCAAAGTACAAGGTTTTATGGGAACGTCATTTTAAGCGATAACTTATTTATCGAAAAATATATCGAAATATGGCAAAGTCCAAATGAAACCAGTGTTCTTCCCCTTTCGTTTGATACCAATATTTTACTAAATTTCAAGGATTTAAGGGAACCACATTTTAGCAGACAAATATATCGAAAAATGCAAAGTCCAAATGAAAGGTGACACCCATATTGTACTCCAATTTCAACTTTTTGTTGGAACGACAGTTTGACCGATAAATATATCAAAATACGGTCAAGTCCAAACGTAACCTGTTTTCTTCCCCTTTCGTTTAACGCCCATATTGTACACCAATTTCAAGGTTCTATGGGAACTTCATCTTGACCGATAACTCATTCATCGATAAATATATCGAAATGTGGCAAAGTCCAAATGAAGGCTGTGTTCTGCCCCTTTCGTTTGATACCCGTATTCTACTCAACTGACAAAGTTTTATGGGAACCACATTTTGACCGTTAACTCATTTATCGATAAATATATCGCAACATGTCAAAGTCTGGATGAATACTGTGTTCTTCCCCTTTCGTTTGATACTCATATTGTTCACCAATTTCAAGGTTTTATGAAAACTACATTTTGGCGATAACTCATTTATCGATAAATATATCGCAATATGTAAAAGTCTCAATGAAACCTGTGTTCTTGCCCTTTCGTTTGATATCCATATTGCACTCAAATTTCAAGGTTTTATGGGAACGACATTTTGACCGATATCTAATTTACCGATAAATATATCAAAATACGGCCAACTCCATACGTAACCTGTTTTCTTCCCCTTTCGTTTAACACCCATATTGTACACCAATTTCAAAGTTCTATGGGAACTTCATCCTGACCGATAACTCATTCATCGATAAATATATCGAAATATTCCAAAGTCTCAATGAAACTTGTGTTCCTCCCCTTTCATTTGATACCCATATTGTACTCAAATTTCAAGGTTTTATGGAAACCACATTTTGACCGTTAACTCATTTATCGATAAATATATCGCAACATGTCAAAGTCTGGATGAATACTGTGTTCTTCACCTTTCGTTTGATACTCATATTGTTCACCAATTTCAAGGTTTTATGAAACCACATTTTGGCGATAACTCATTTATCGATAAATATATCGCAATATGTAAAAGTCTCAATGAAACCTGTGTTCTCGCCCTTTCGTTTGATATCGATATTGTACTCAAATTTCAAAGTTTTATGGGAACGACATTTTGACCGATATCTAATTTACCGATAAATATATCAAAATACGGCCAAGTCCAAACGTAACCTGTTTTCTTCATCTTTCGTTTAACACCCATATTGTACACCAATTTCAAAGTTCTATGGGAACTTCATCTGGACCGATAACTCATTCATCGATAAATATATCGAAATATTCCAAAGTCTTAATGAAACCTGTGTTCCTCCCCTTTCGTTTGATACCCATATTGTACTCAAATTTCAAGGTTTTATTGGAACGACATTTTGACCGATATCTAATTTACCGATAAATATATCAAAATACGGCCAAGTCCAAACGTAACCTGTTTTCTTCCCCTTTCGTTTAACACCCATATTGTACACCAATTTCAAAGTTCTATGGGAACTTCATCTTGACCGATAACTCATTCATCGATAAATACATCGCAATATGTCAAAGTCTGAATGAAAGCTGTGTTCTTCCCCTTTCGTTTGATACCAATATTTTACTCAAATTTCAAGGTTTTATGGGAATCAGTTTGACCGATATCTCATTTACCGATAAATATATAAAAATACGGCCAAGTCCAAACGTAACCTGTTTTCTTCCCCTTTCGTTTAACACCCATATTGTACACCAATTTCAAAGTTCTATGGGAACTTCATCCTGACCGATAACTCATTCATCGATAAATATATCGAAATATTCCAAAGCCTCAATGAAACCTGTGTTCCTCCCCTTTCGTTTGATACCCATATTGTACTCAAATTTCAAGGTTTTATGGAAACCACATTTTGACCGTTAACTCATTTATCGATAAATATATCGCAACATGTCAAAGTCTGGATGAATACTGTGTTCTTCCCCTTTCGTTTGATACTCATATTGTTCACCAATTTCAAGGTTTTATGAAAACCACATTTTGGCGATAACTCATTTATCGATAAATATATCGCAATATGTAAAAGTCTCAATGAAACCTGTGTTCTCGCCCTTTCGTTTGATATCCATATTGCACTCAAATTTCAAGGTTTTATGGGAACGACATTTTGACCGATATCTAATTTACCGATAAATATATCAAAATACTGCCAAGTCCAAACGTAACCTGTTTTCTTCCCCTTTCGTTTAACACCCATATTGTACACCAATTTCAAAGTTCTATGGGAACTTCATCCTGACCGATAACTCATTTATCGATAAATATATTGCAATATCCCAAAGTCTCAATAAAGCCTGTGTTCCTTCCCTTTCGTTTGATACTCATATTGTTCACCAATTTTAAGGTTTTATGGAAACCACATTTTGACCGTTAACTCATTTATCGATAAATATATCGCAATATGTCAAAGTCTGAATGAAACCTGTGTTCTTCCCCCTTTCGTCTGATAGCCTTTTTGTACTAAAATTTCAGGGTTTTATGGGAACCACATTTTGACCGATAACTCATTTATCGATAAATATGTCGAAAAATGCAAAGTCCAAATGAAAGGTGACACCCATATTGTACACCAATTTCAACTTTTTGTGGGAACGACATTTTGACCGATAACTCATTTATCGATTAATAAATAAATCGCAATATGCCAAAGTCTGAATGAAAGCTGTGGCCTTGCCCTTTCGTTTGACACCCATGTTGCACTCAAAGTACAAGGTTTTATGGGAACTTCATTTTAAGCGATAACTTATTTATCGAAAAATATATCGAAATATGGCAAAGTCCAAATGAAACCAGTGTTCTTCCCCTTTCGTTTGATACCAATATTTTACTAAATTTCAAGGATTTAAGGGTACCACGTTTTAGCCGACAAATATATCGAAAAATGCAAAGTCCAAATGAAAGGTGACACCCATATTGTACTCCAATTTCAACTTTTTGTTGGAACGACAGTTTGACGGATAACTCATTTACCGATAAATATATCAAAATACGGTCAAGTCCAAACGTAACCTGTTTTCTTCCCCTTTCGTTTAACACCCATATTGTACAGCAATTTCAAAGTTCTATAGGAACTTCATCCTGACCGATAACTCATTCATCGATAAATATATCGAAATATTCCAAAGTCTCAATGAAACCTGTGTTCCTCCCCTTTCGTTTGATACCCATATTGTACTCAAATTTCAAGGTTTTATGGAAACCACATTTTGACCGTTAACTCATTTATCGATAAATATATCGCAATATGTCAAAGTCTGAATGAAAGCTGTGTTCTTCCCCTTTCGTTTGATACCAATATTTTACTCAAATTTCAAGGTTTTATGGGAATCAGTTTGACCGATATCTCATTTACCGATAAATATATCAAAATACGGCCAAGTCCAAACGTAACCTGTTTTCTTCCCCTTTCGTTTAACACCCATATTGTACACCAATTTCAAGGTTCTATGGGAACTTCATCTTGACCGATAACTCAATCATCGATAAATACATCGCAATATGTCAAAGTCTGAATGAAAGCTGTGTTCTTCCCCTTTCGTTTGATACCAATATTTTACTCAAATTTCAAGGTTTTATGGGAATCAGTTTGACCGATATCTCATTTACCGATAAATATATCAAAATACGGCCAAGTCCAAACGTAACCTGTTTTCTTCCCCTTTCGTTTAACACCCATATTGTACACCAATTTCAAAGTTCTATGGGAACTTCATCTTGACCGATAACTCATTCATCGATAAATATATCGCAATATTTCAAAGTCTGAATGAAAGCTGTGGCCTTGCCTTTTCGTTTGACACCCATGTTGCGCTCAAATTACAAGGTTTTATGGGAACGTCATTTTAAGCGATAACTCATTTATCGAAAAATATATCGAAATATGGCAAAGTCCAAATGGAACCAGCGTTCTTCCCCTTTCGTTTGATAGCAATATTTTACTCAAATTTCAAGGTTTTAAGGGAACCACATTTTGACCGACAAATATATCGAAAAATGCAAAGTCCAAATGAAAGGTGACACCCATATTGTACACCAGTTTCAACTTTTTGTGGGAACGACATTTTGACCGATAACTCATTTATCGATTAATAAATCAATCGCAATATGCCAAAGTCTGAATGAAAGCTGTGGCCTTGCCCTTTCGTTTGACACCGAGGTTGCACTCAAAGTACAAGGTTTTATGGGAACGTCATTTTAAGCGATAACTTATTTATCGAAAAATATATCGAAATATGGCAAAGTCCAAATGAAACCAGTGTTCTTCCCCTTTCGTTTGATACCAATATTTTACTAAATTTCAAGGATTTAAGGGAACCACATTTTAGCAGACAAATATATCGAAAAATGCAAAGTCCAAATGAAAGGTGACACCCATATTGTACTCCAATTTCAACTTTTTGTTGGAACGACAGTTTGACCGATAAATATATCAAAATACGGTCAAGTCCAAACGTAACCTGTTTTCTTCCCCTTTCGTTTAACGCCCATATTGTACACCAATTTCAAGGTTCTATGGGAACTTCATCTTGACCGATAACTCATTCATCGATAAATATATCGAAATGTGGCAAAGTCCAAATGAAGGCTGTGTTCTGCCCCTTTCGTTTGATACCCGTATTCTACTCAACTGACAAAGTTTTATGGGAACCACATTTTGACCGTTAACTCATTTATCGATAAATATATCGCAACATGTCAAAGTCTGGATGAATACTGTGTTCTTCCCCTTTCGTTTGATACTCATATTGTTCACCAATTTCAAGGTTTTATGAAAACTACATTTTGGCGATAACTCATTTATCGATAAATATATCGCAATATGTAAAAGTCTCAATGAAACCTGTGTTCTTGCCCTTTCGTTTGATATCCATATTGCACTCAAATTTCAAGGTTTTATGGGAACGACATTTTGACCGATATCTAATTTACCGATAAATATATCAAAATACGGCCAAGTCCATACGTAACCTGTTTTCTTCCCCTTTCGTTTAACACCCATATTGTACACCAATTTCAAAGTTCTATGGGAACTTCATCCTGACCGATAACTCATTCATCGATAAATATATCGAAATATTCCAAAGTCTCAATGAAACTTGTGTTCCTCCCCTTTCATTTGATACCCATATTGTACTCAAATTTCAAGGTTTTATGGAAACCACATTTTGACCGTTAACTCATTTATCGATAAATATATCGCAACATGTCAAAGTCTGGATGAATACTGTGTTCTTCACCTTTCGTTTGATACTCATATTGTTCACCAATTTCAAGGTTTTATGAAACCACATTTTGGCGATAACTCATTTATCGATAAATATATCGCAATATGTAAAAGTCTCAATGAAACCTGTGTTCTCGCCCTTTCGTTTGATACCCATATTGTACTCAAATTTCAAGGTTTTATGGAAACCACATTTTGACCGTTAACTCATTTATCGATAAATATATCGCAACATGTCAAAGTCTGGATGAATACTGTGTTCTTCCCCTTTCGTTTGATACTCATATTGTTCACCAATTTTAAGGTTTTATGGAAACCACATTTTGGCGATAACTCATTTATCGATAAATATATCGCAATATGTCAAAGTCTGAATGAAACCTGTGTTCTTCCCCCTTCGTCTGATAGCCTTTTTGTACTAAAATTTCAGGGTTTTATGGGAACCACATTTTGACCGATAACTCATTTATCGATAAATATGTCGAAAAATGCAAAGTCCAAATGAAAGGTGACACCCATATTGTACACCAATTTCAACTTTTTGTGGGAACGACATTTTGACCGATAACTCATTTATCGATTAATAAATAAATCGCAATATGCCAAAGTCTGAATGAAAGCTGTGGCCTTGCCCTTTCGTTTGACACCCATGTTGCACTCAAAGTACAAGGTTTTATGGGAACTTCATTTTAAGCGATAACTTATTTATCGAAAAATATATCGAAATATGGCAAAGTCCAAATGAAACCAGTGTTCTTCCCCTTTCGTTTGATACCAATATTTTACTAAATTTCAAGGATTTAAGGGTACCACGTTTTAGCCGACAAATATATCGAAAAATGCAAAGTCCAAATGAAAGGTGACACCCATATTGTACTCCAATTTCAACTTTTTGTTGGAACGACAGTTTGACCGATAACTCATTTACCGATAAATATATCAAAATACGGTCAAGTCCAAACGTAACCTGTTTTCTTCCCCTTTCGTTTAACACCCACATTGTACAGCAATTTCAAAGTTCTATAGGAACTTCATCCTGACCGATAACTCATTCATCGATAAATATATCGAAATATTCCAAAGTCTCAATGAAACCTGTGTTCCTCCCCTTTCGTTTGATACCCATATTGTACTCAAATTTCAAGGTTTTATGGAAACCACATTTTGACCGTTAACTCATTTATCGATAAATATATCGCAACATGTCAAAGTCTGGATGAAAGCTGTGTTCTTCCCCTTTCGTTTGATACCAATATTTTACTCAAATTTCAAGGTTTTATGGGAATCAGTTTGACCGATATCTCATTTACCGATAAATATATCAAAATACGGCCAAGTCCAAACGTAACCTGTTTTCTTCCCCTTTCGTTTAACACCCATATTGTACACCAATTTCAAAGTTCTATGGGAACTTCATCTTGACCGATAACTCATTCATCGATAAATATATCGCAATATTTCAAAGTCTGAATGAAAGCTGTGGCCTTGCCCTTTCGTTTGACACCCATGTTGCACTCAAAGTACAAGGTTTTATGGGAACTTCATTTTAAGCGATAACTTATTTATCGAAAAATATATCGAAATATGGCAAAGTCCAAATGAAACCAGTGTTCTTCCCCTTTCGTTTGATACCAATATTTTACTAAATTTCAAGGATTTAAGGGTACCACGTTTTAGCCGACAAATATATCGAAAAATGCAAAGTCCAAATGAAAGGTGACACCCATATTGTACTCCAATTTCAACTTTTTGTTGGAACGACAGTTTGACCGATAACTCATTTACCGATAAATATATCAAAATACGGTCAAGTCCAAACGTAACCTGTTTTCTTCCCCTTTCGTTTAACACCCAGATTGTACAGCAATTTCAAAGTTCTATAGGAACTTCATCCTGACCGATAACTCATTCATCGATAAATATATCGAAATATTCCAAAGTCTCAATGAAACCTGTGTTCCTCCCCTTTCGTTTGATACCCATATTGTACTCAAATTTCAAGGTTTTATGGAAACCACATTTTGACCGTTAACTCATTTATCGATAAATATATCGCAATATGTCAAAGTCTGAATGAAAGCTGTGTTCTTCCCCTTTCGTTTGATACCAATATTTTACTCAAATTTCAAGGTTTTATGGGAATCAGTTTGACCGATATCTCATTTACCGATAAATATATCAAAATACGGCCTAGTCCAAACGTAACCTGTTTTCTTTCCCTTTCGTTTAACACCCATATTGTACACCAATTTCAAGGTTCTATGGGAACTTCATCTTGACCGATAACTCATTCATCGATAAATGTATCGCAGTATTTCAAAGTCTGAATGAAAGCTGTGTTCTTCCCCTTTCGTTTGATACCAATATTTTACTCAAATTTCAAGGTTTTATGGGAATCAGTTTGACCGATATCTCATTTACCGATAAATATATCAAAATACGGCCAAGTCCAAACGTAACCTGTTTTCTTCCCCTTTCGTTTAACACCCATATTGTACACCAATTTCAAAGTTCTATGGGAACTTCATCTTGACCGATAACTCATTCATCGATAAATATATCGCAATATTTCAAAGTCTGAATGAAAGCTGTGGCCTTGCCTTTTCGTTTGACACCCATGTTGCGCTCAAATTACAAGGTTTTATGGGAACGTCATTTTAAGCGATAACTCATTTATCGAAAAATATATCGAAATATGGCAAAGTCCAAATGGAACCAGCGTTCTTCCCCTTTCGTTTGATACCAATATTTTACTCAAATTTCAAGGTTTTAAGGGAACCACATTTTGACCGACAAATATATCGAAAAATGCAAAGTCCAAATGAAAGGTGACACCCATATTGTACACCAGTTTCAACTTTTTGTGGGAACGACATTTTGACCGATAACTCATTTATCGATTAATAAATCAATCGCAATATGCCAAAGTCTGAATGAAAGCTGTGGCCTTGCCCTTTCGTTTGACACCGATGTTGCACTCAAAGTACAAGGTTTTATGGGAACGTCATTTTAAGCGATAACTTATTTATCGAAAAATATATCGAAATATGGCAAAGTCCAAATGAAACCAGTGTTCTTCCCCTTTCGTTTGATACCAATATTTTACTAAATTTCAAGGATTTAAGGGAACCACATTTTAGCAGACAAATATATCGAAAAATGCAAAGTCCAAATGAAAGGTGACACCCATATTGTACTCCAATTTCAACTTTTTGTTGGAACGACAGTTTGACCGATAAATATATCAAAATACGGTCAAGTCCAAACGTAACCTGTTTTCTTCCCCTTTCGTTTAACGCCCATATTGTACACCAATTTCAAGGTTCTATGGGAACTTCATCTTGACCGATAACTCATTCATCGATAAATATATCGAAATGTGGCAAAGTCCAAATGAAGGCTGTGTTCTGCCCCTTTCGTTTGATACCCGTATTCTACTCAACTGACAAAGTTTTATGGGAACCACATTTTGACCGTTAACTCATTTATCGATAAATATATCGCAACATGTCAAAGTCTGGATGAATACTGTGTTCTTCCCCTTTCGTTTGATACTCATATTGTTCACCAATTTCAAGGTTTTATGAAAACTACATTTTGGCGATAACTCATTTATCGATAAATATATCGCAATATGTAAAAGTCTCAATGAAACCTGTGTTCTTGCCCTTTCGTTTGATATCCATATTGCACTCAAATTTCAAGGTTTTATGGGAACGACATTTTGACCGATATCTAATTTACCGATAAATATATCAAAATACGGCCAAGTCCATACGTAACCTGTTTTCTTCCCCTTTCGTTTAACACCCATATTGTACACCAATTTCAAAGTTCTATGGGAACTTCATCCTGACCGATAACTCATTCATCGATAAATATATCGAAATATTCCAAAGTCTCAATGAAACTTGTGTTCCTCCCCTTTCGTTTGATACCCATATTGTACTCAAATTTCAAGGTTTTATGGAAACCACATTTTGACCGTTAACTCATTTATCGATAAATATATCGCAACATGTCAAAGTCTGGATGAATACTGTGTTCTTCACCTTTCGTTTGATACTCATATTGTTCACCAATTTCAAGGTTTTATGAAACCACATTTTGGCGATAACTCATTTATCGATAAATATATCGCAATATGTAAAAGTCTCAATGAAACCTGTGTTCTCGCCCTTTCGTTTGATATCGATATTGTACTCAAATTTCAAAGTTTTATGGGAACGACATTTTGACCGATATCTAATTTACCGATAAATATATCAAAATACGGCCAAGTCCAAACGTAACCTGTTTTCTTCATCTTTCGTTTAACACCCATATTGTACACCAATTTCAAAGTTCTATGGGAACTTCATCTGGACCGATAACTCATTCATCGATAAATATATCGAAATATTCCAAAGTCTTAATGAAACTGTGTTCCTCCCCTTTCGTTTGATACCCATATTGTACTCAAATTTCAAGGTTTTATTGGAACGACATTTTGACCGATATCTAATTTACCGATAAATATATCAAAATACGGCCAAGTCCAAACGTAACCTGTTTTCTTCCCCTTTCGTTTAACACCCATATTGTACACCAATTTCAAAGTTCTATGGGAACTTCATCTTGACCGATAACTCATTCATCGATAAATGTATCGCAATATTTCAAAGTCTGAATGAAAGCTGTGTTCTTCCCCTTTCGTTTGATACCAACATTTTACTCAAATTTCAAGGTTTTATGGGAATCAGTTTGACCGATATCTAATTTACTGATAAATATATCAAAATACGGCCAAGTCCAAACGTAACCTGTTTTCTTCCCCTTTCGTTTAACACCCATATTGTACACCAATTTCAAAGTTCTATGGGAACTTCATCCTGACCGATAACTCATTCATCGATAAATATATCGAAATATTCCAAAGCCTCAATGAAACCTGTGTTCCTCCCCTTTCGTTTGATACCCATATTGTACTCAAATTTCAAGGTTTTATGGAAACCACATTTTGACCGTTAACTCATTTATCGATAAATATATCGCAACATGTCAAAGTCTGGATGAATACTGTGTTCTTCCCCTTTCGTTTGATACTCATATTGTTCACCAATTTCAAGGTTTTATGAAAACCACATTTTGGCGATAACTCATTTATCGATAAATATATCGCAATATGTAAAAGTCTCAATGAAACCTGTGTTCTCGCCCTTTCGTTTGATATCCATATTGCACTCAAATTTCAAGGTTTTATGGGAACGACATTTTGACCGATATCTAATTTACCGATAAATATATCAAAATACGGCCAAGTCCAAACGTAACCTGTTTTCTTCCCCTTTCGTTTAACACCCATATTGTACACCAATTTCAAAGTTCTATGGGAACTTCATCCTGACCGATAACTCATTTATCGATAAATATATTGCAATATCCCAAAGTCTCAATAAAGCCTGTGTTCCTTCCCTTTCGTTTGATACTCATATTGTTCACCAATTTTAAGGTTTTATGGAAACCACATTTTGACCGTTAACTCATTTATCGATAAATATATCGCAATATGTCAAAGTCTGACTGAAACCTGTGTTCTTCCCCCTTTCGTCTGATAGCCTTTTTGTACTAAAATTTCAGGGTTTTATGGGAACCACATTTTGACCGATAACTCATTTATCGATAAATATGTCGAAAAATGCAAAGTCCAAATGAAAGGTGACACCCATATTGTACACCAATTTCAACTTTTTGTGGGAACGACATTTTGACCGATAACTCATTTATCGATTAATAAATAAATCGCAATATGCCAAAGTCTGAATGAAAGCTGTGGCCTTGCCCTTTCGTTTGACACCCATGTTGCACTCAAAGTACAAGGTTTTATGGGAACTTCATTTTAAGCGATAACTTATTTATCGAAAAATATATCGAAATAAGGCAAAGTCCAAATGAAACCAGTGTTCTTCCCCTTTCGTTTGATACCAATATTTTACTAAATTTCAAGGATTTAAGGGTACCAAGTTTTAGCCGACAAATATATCGAAAAATGCAAAGTCCAAATGAAAGGTGACACCCATATTGTACTCCAATTTCAACTTTTTGTTGGAAAGACAGTTTGACCGATAACTCATTTACCGATAAATATATCAAAATACGGTCAAGTCCAAACGTAACCTGTTTTCTTCCCCTTTCGTTTAACACCCATATTGTACAGCAATTTCAAAGTTCTATAGGAACTTCATCCTGACCGATAACTCATTCATCGATAAATATATCGAAATATTCCAAAGTCTCAATGAAACCTGTGTTCCTCCCCTTTCGCTTGATACCCATATTGTACTCAAATTTCAAGGTTTTATGGAAACCACATTTTGACCGTTAACTCATTTATCGATAAATATATCGCAACATGTCAAAGTCTGGATGAAAGCTGTGTTCTTCCCCTTTCGTTTGATACCAATATTTTACTCAAATTTCAAGGTTTTATGGGAATCACTTTGACCGATATCTCATTTACCGATAAATATATCAAAATACGGCCAAGTCCAAACGTAACCTGTTTTCTTCCCCTTTTGTTTAACACCCATATTGTACACCAATTTCAAAGTTCTATGGGAACTTCATCTTGACCGATAACTCATTCATCGATAAATGTATCGCAGTATTTCAAAGTCTGAATGAAAGCTGTGTTCTTCCCCTTTCGTTTGATACCAATATTTTACTCAAATTTCAAGGTTTTATGGGAATCAGTTTGACCGATATCTCATTTACCGATAAATATATCAAAATACGGCTAAGTCCAAACGTAACCTGTTTTCTTCCCCTTTCGTTTAACACCCATATTGTACACCAATTTCAAAGTTCTATGGGAACTTCATCTTGACTGATAACTCATTCATCGATAAATATATCGCAATATTTCAAAGTCTGAATGAAAGCTGTGGCCTTGCCTTTTCGTTTGACACCCATGTTGCACTCAAATTACAGGGTTTTATGGGAACGTCATTTTAAGCGATAACTCATTTATCGAAAAATATATCGAAATATGGCAAAGTCCAAATGGAACCAGCGTTCTTCCCCTTTCGTTTGATACCAATATTTTACTAAATTTCAAGGATTTAAGGGAACCACATTTTAGCAGACAAATATATCGAAAAATGCAAAGTCCAAATGAAAGGTGACACCCATATTGTACTCCAATTTCAACTTTTTGTTGGAACGACAGTTTGACCGATAAATATATCAAAATACGGTCAAGTCCAAACGTAACCTGTTTTCTTCCCCTTTCGTTTAACGCCCATATTGTACACCAATTTCAAGGTTCTATGGGAACTTCATCTTGACCGATAACTCATTCATCGATAAATATATCGAAATGTGGCAAAGTCCAAATGAAGGCTGTGTTCTGCCCCTTTCGTTTGATACCCGTATTCTACTCAACTGACAAAGTTTTATGGGAACCACATTTTGACCGTTAACTCATTTATCGATAAATATATCGCAACATGTCAAAGTCTGGATGAATACTGTGTTCTTCCCCTTTCGTTTGATACTCATATTGTTCACCAATTTCAAGGTTTTATGAAAACTACATTTTGGCGATAACTCATTTATCGATAAATATATCGCAATATGTAAAAGTCTCAATGAAACCTGTGTTCTTGCCCTTTCGTTTGATATCCATATTGCACTCAAATTTCAAGGTTTTATGGGAACGACATTTTGACCGATATCTAATTTACCGATAAATATATCAAAATACGGCCAAGTCCATACGTAACCTGTTTTCTTCCCCTTTCGTTTAACACCCATATTGTACACCAATTTCAAAGTTCTATGGGAACTTCATCCTGACCGATAACTCATTCATCGATAAATATATCGAAATATTCCAAAGTCTCAATGAAACTTGTGTTCCTCCCCTTTCGTTTGATACCCATATTGTACTCAAATTTCAAGGTTTTATGGAAACCACATTTTGACCGTTAACTCATTTATCGATAAATATATCGCAACATGTCAAAGTCTGGATGAATACTGTGTTCTTCACCTTTCGTTTGATACTCATATTGTTCACCAATTTCAAGGTTTTATGAAACCACATTTTGGCGATAACTCATTTATCGATAAATATATCGCAATATGTAAAAGTCTCAATGAAACCTGTGTTCTCGCCCTTTCGTTTGATATCGATATTGTACTCAAATTTCAAAGTTTTATGGGAACGACATTTTGACCGATATCTAATTTACCGATAAATATATCAAAATACGGCCAAGTCCAAACGTAACCTGTTTTCTTCATCTTTCGTTTAACACCCATATTGTACACCAATTTCAAAGTTCTATGGGAACTTCATCTGGACCGATAACTCATTCATCGATAAATATATCGAAATATTCCAAAGTCTTAATGAAACCTGTGTTCCTCCCCTTTCGTTTGATACCCATATTGTACTAAAATTTCAAGGTTTTATTGGAACGACATTTTGACCGATATCTAATTTACCGATAAATATATCAAAATACGGCCAAGTCCAAACGTAACCTGTTTTCTTCCCCTTTCGTTTAACACCCATATTGTACACCAATTTCAAAGTTCTATGGGAACTTCATCTTGACCGATAACTCAATCATCGATAAATACATCGCAATATGTCAAAGTCTGAATGAAAGCTGTGTTCTTCCCCTTTCGTTTGATACCAATATTTTACTCAAATTTCAAGGTTTTATGGGAATCAGTTTGACCGATATCTCATTTACCGATAAATATATAAAAATACGGCCAAGTCCAAACGTAACCTGTTTTCTTCCCCTTTCGTTTAACACCCATATTGTACACCAATTTCAAAGTTCTATGGGAACTTCATCCTGACCGATAACTCATTCATCGATAAATATATCGAAATATTCCAAAGCCTCAATGAAACCTGTGTTCCTCCCCTTTCGTTTGATACCCATATTGTACTCAAATTTCAAGGTTTTATGGAAACCACATTTTGACCGTTAACTCATTTATCGATAAATATATCGCAACATGTCGAAGTCTGGATGAATACTGTGTTCTTCCACTTTCGTTTGATACTCATATTGTTCACCAATTTCAAGGTTTTATGAAAACCACATTTTGGCGATAACTTATTTATCGATAAATATATCGCAATATGTAAAAGTCTCAATGAAACCTGTGTTCTCGCCCTTTCGTTTGATATCCATATTGCACTCAAATTTCAAGGTTTTATGGGAACGACATTTTGACCGATATCTAATTTACCGATAAATATATCAAAATACTGCCAAGTCCAAACGTAACCTGTTTTCTTCCCCTTTCGTTTAACACCCATATTGTACACCAATTTCAAAGTTCTATGGGAACTTCATCCTGACCGATAACTCATTTATCGATAAATATATTGCAATATCCCAAAGTCTCAATAAAGCCTGTGTTCCTTCCCTTTTGTTTGATACTCATATTGTTCACCAATTTTAAGGTTTTATGGAAACCACATTTTGACCGTTAACTCATTTATCGATAAATATATCGCAATATGTCAAAGTCTGAATGAAACCTGTGTTCTTCCCCCTTTCGTCTGATAGCCTTTTTGTACTAAAATTTCAGGGTTTTATGGGAACCACATTTTGACCGATAACTCATTTATCGATAAATATGTCGAAAAATGCAAAGTCCAAATGAAAGGTGACACCCATATTGTACACCAATTTCAACTTTTTGTGGGAACGACATTTTGACCGATAACTCATTTATCGATTAATAAATAAATCGCAATATGCCAAAGTCTGAATGAAAGCTGTGGCCTTGCCCTTTCGTTTGACACCCATGTTGCACTCAAAGTACAAGGTTTTATGGGAACTTCATTTTAAGCGATAACTTATTTATCGAAAAATATATCGAAATATGGCAAAGTCCAAATGAAACCAGTGTTCTTCCCCTTTCGTTTGATACCAATATTTTACTAAATTTCAAGGATTTAAGGGTACCAAGTTTTAGCCGACAAATATATCGAAAAATGCAAAGTCCAAATGAAAGGTGACACCCATATTGTACTCCAATTTCAACTTTTTGTTGGAACGACAGTTTGACCGATAACTCATTTACCGATAAATATATCAAAATACGGTCAAGTCCAAACGTAACCTGTTTTCTTCCCCTTTCGTTTAACACCCATATTGTACAGCAATTTCAAAGTTCTATAGGAACTTCATCCTGACCGATAACTCATTCATCGATAAATATATCGAAATATTCCAAAGTCTCAATGACACCTGTGTTCCTCCCCTTTCGTTTGATACCCATATTGTACTCAAATTTCAAGGTTTTATGGAAACCACATTTTGACCGTTAACTCATTTATCGATAAATATATCGCAACATGTCAAAGTCTGGATGAAAGCTGTGTTCTTCCCCTTTCGTTTGATACCAATATTTTACTCAAATTTCAAGGTTTTATGGGAATCAGTTTGACCGATATCTCATTTACCGATAAATATATCAAAATACGGCCACCTGTTTTCTTCCCCTTTCGTTTAACACCCATATTGTACACCAATTTCAAAGTTCTATGGGAACTTCATCTTGACCGATAACTCATTCATCGATAAATGTATCGCAGTATTTCAAAGTCTGAATGAAAGCTGTGTTCTTCCCCTTTCGTTTGATACCAATATTTTCTTCAAATTTCAAGGTTTTATGGGAATCAGTTTGACCGATATCTCATTTACCGATAAATATATCAAAATACGGCCAAGTCCAAACGTAACCTGTTTTCTTCCCCTATCGTTTAACACCCATATTGTACACCAATTTCAAAGTTCTATGGGAACTTCATCTTGACCGATAACTCATTCATCGATAAATATATCGCAATATTTCAAAGTCTGAATGAAAGCTGTGGCCTTGCCTTTTCGTTTGACACCCATGTTGCACTCAAATTACAAGGTTTTATGGGAACGTCATTTTAAGCGATAACTCATTTATCGAAAAATATATCGAAATATGGCAAAGTCCAAATGGAACCAGCGTTCTTCCCCTTTCGTTTGATACCAATATTTTACTAAATTTCAAGGATTTAAGGGAACCACATTTTAGCAGACAAATATATCGAAAAATGCAAAGTCCAAATGAAAGGTGACACCCATATTGTACTCCAATTTCAACTTTTTGTTGGAACGACAGTTTGACCGATAAATATATCAAAATACGGTCAAGTCCAAAGGTAACCTGTTTTCTTCCCCTTTCGTTTAACGCCCATATTGTACACCAATTTCAAGGTTCTATGGGAACTTCATCTTGACCGATAACTCATTCATCGATAAATATATCGAAATGTGGCAAAGTCCAAATGAAGGCTGTGTTCTGCCCCTTTCGTTTGATACCCGTATTCTACTCAACTGACAAAGTTTTATGGGAACCACATTTTGACCGTTAACTCATTTATCGATAAATATATCGCAACATGTCAAAGTCTGGATGAATACTGTGTTCTTCCCCTTTCGTTTGATACTCATATTGTTCACCAATTTCAAGGTTTTATGAAAACTACATTTTGGCGATAACTCATTTATCGATAAATATATCGCAATATGTAAAAGTCTCAATGAAACCTGTGTTCTTGCCCTTTCGTTTGATATCCATATTGCACTCAAATTTCAAGGTTTTATGGGAACGACATTTTGACCGATATCTAATTTACCGATAAATATATCAAAATACGGCCAAGTCCATACGTAACCTGTTTTCTTCCCCTTTCGTTTAACACCCATATTGTACACCAATTTCAAAGTTCTATGGGAACTTCATCCTGACCGATAACTCATTCATCGATAAATATATCGAAATATTCCAAAGTCTCAATGAAACTTGTGTTCCTCCCCTTTCGTTTGATACCCATATTGTACTCAAATTTCAAGGTTTTATGGAAACCACATTTTGACCGTTAACTCATTTATCGATAAATATATCGCAACATGTCAAAGTCTGGATGAATACTGTGTTCTTCACCTTTCGTTTGATACTCATATTGTTCACCAATTTCAAGGTTTTATGAAACCACATTTTGGCGATAACTCATTTATCGATAAATATATCGCAATATGTAAAAGTCTCAATGAAACCTGTGTTCTCGCCCTTTCGTTTGATATCGATATTGTACTCAAATTTCAAAGTTTTATGGGAACGACATTTTGACCGATATCTAATTTACCGATAAATATATCAAAATACGGCCAAGTCCAAACGTAACCTGTTTTCTTCATCTTTCGTTTAACACCCATATTGTACACCAATTTCAAAGTTCTATGGGAACTTCATCTGGACCGATAACTCATTCATCGATAAATATATCGAAATATTCCAAAGTCTTAATGAAACCTGTGTTCCTCCCCTTTCGTTTGATACCCATATTGTACTCAAATTTCAAGGTTTTATTGGAACGACATTTTGACCGATATCTAATTTACCGATAAATATATCAAAATACGGCCAAGTCCAAACGTAACCTGTTTTCTTCCCCTTTCGTTTAACACCCATATTGTACACCAATTTCAAAGTTCTATGGGAACTTCATCCTGACCGATAAATCATTCATCGATAAATATATCGAAATATTCCAAAGCCTCAATGAAACCTGTGTTCCTCCCCTTTCGTTTGATACCCATATTGTACTCAAATTTCAAGGTTTTATGGAAACCACATTTTGACCGTTAACTCATTTATCGATAAATATATCGCAACATGTCAAAGTCTGGATGAATACTGTGTTCTTCCCCTTTCGTTTGATACTCATATTGTTCACCAATTTCAAGGTTTTATGAAAACCACATTTTGGCGACAACTCATTTATCGATAAATATATCGCAATATGTAAAAGTCTCAATGAAACCTGTGTTCTCGCCCTTTCGTTTGATATCCATATTGCACTCAAATTTCAAGGTTTTATGGGAACGACATTTTGACCGATATCTAATTTACCGATAAATATATCAAAATACTGCCAAGTCCAAACGTAACCTGTTTTCTTCCCCTTTCGTTTAACACCCATATTGTACACCAATTTCAAAGTTCTATGGGAACTTCATCCTGACCGATAACTCATTTATCGATAAATATATTGCAATATCCCAAAGTCTCAATAAAGCCTGTGTTCCTTCCCTTTCGTTTGATTCTCATATTGTTCACCAATTTTAAGGTTTTATGGAAACCACATTTTGACCGTTAACTCATTTATCGATAAATATATCGCAATATGTCAAAGTCTGAATGAAACCTGTGTTCTTCCCCCTTTCGTCTGATAGCCTTTTTGTACTAAAATTTCAGGGTTTTATGGGAACCACATTTTGACCGATAACTCATTTATCGATAAATATGTCGAAAAATGCAAAGTCCAAATGAAAGGTGACACCCATATTGTACACCAATTTCAACTTTTTGTGGGAACGACATTTTGACCGATAACTCATTTATCGATTAATAAATAAATCGCAATATGCCAAAGTCTGAATGAAAGCTGTGGCCTTGCCCTTTCGTTTGACACCCATGTTGCACTCAAAGTACAAGGTTTTATGGGAACTTCATTTTAAGCGATAACTTATTTATCGAAAAATATATCGAAATATGGCAAAGTCCAAATGAAACCAGTGTTCTTCCCCTTTCGTTTGATACCAATATTTTACTAAATTTCAAGGATTTAAGGGTACCAAGTTTTAGCCGACAAATATATCGAAAAATGCAAAGTCCAAATGAAAGGTGACACCCATATTGTACTCCAATTTCAACTTTTTGTTGGAACGACAGTTTGACCGATAACTCATTTACCGATAAATATATCAAAATACGGTCAAGTCCAAACGTAACCTGTTTTCTTCCCCTTTCGTTTAACACCCATATTGTACAGCAATTTCAAAGTTCTATAGGAACTTCATCCTGACCGATAACTCATTCATCGATAAATATATCGAAATATTCCAAAGTCTCAATGAAACCTGTGTTCCTCCCCTTTCGTTTGATACCCATATTGTACTCAAATTTCAAGGTTTTATGGAAACCACATTTTGACCGTTAACTCATTTATCGATAAATATATCGCAACTTGTCAAAGTCTGGATGAAAGCTGTGTTCTTCCCCTTTCGTTTGATACCAATATTTTACTCAAATTTCAAGGTTTTATGGGAATCAGTTTGACCGATATCTCATTTACCGATAAATATATCAAAATACGGCCAAGTCCAAACGTAACCTGTTTTCTTCCCCTTTCGTTTAACACCCATATTGTACACCAATTTCAAAGTTCTATGGGAACTTCATCTTGACCGATAACTCATTCATCGATAAATGTATCGCAGTATTTCAAAGTCTGAATGAAAGCTGTGTTCTTCCCCTTTCGTTTGATACCAATATTTTACTCAAATTTCAAGGTTTTATGGGAATCAGTTTGACCGATATCTCATTTACCGATAAATATATCAAAATACGGCCAAGTCCAAACGTAACCTGTTTTCTTCCCCTTTCGTTTAACACCCATATTGTACACCAATTTCAAAGTTCTATGGGAACTTCATCTTGACCGATAACTCATTCATCGATAAATATATCGCAATATTTCAAAGTCTGAATGAAAGCTGTGGCCTTGCCTTTTCGTTTGACACCCATGTTGCACTCAAATTACAAGGTTTTATGGGAACGTCATTTTAAGCGATAACTCATTTATCGAAAAATATATCGAAATATGGCAAAGTCCAAATGGAACCAGCGTTCTTCCCCTTTCGTTTGATACCAATATTTTACTCAAATTTCAAGGTTTTAAGGGAACCACATTTTGACCGACAAATATATCGAAAAATGCAAAGTCCAAATGAAAGGTGACACCCATATTGTACACCAGTTTCAACTTTTTGTGGGAACGACATTTTGACCGATAGCTCCCATTTATCGATACATATATCGAAAAATACAAAGGCCAAGAAATGTATGGCTTTTTCCTTTCATTTGACACCCGTATTGTACTCAAATTTCAAGGTTTTATGGGAACCACATTTTGACCGTTAACTCATTTATCGATAAATATATCGCAATACGTAAAAGTTTGAATGAAACCTGTATTCTTCCCCTTTGATACCCATATTGCACACAAATTTCAAGGTTTTATGGGAACGACATTTTGACCGATAACTCATTTATCGAAAAATATATCGCAATATGCCAAAGTCTGAATGATACCTGTCTTCTTCCCCTTTCATTTGATACTCATATTGTTCACCAATTTTAAGGTTTTATGGAAACCACATTTTGGCGATAATTCATTTATCGATAAATAAATCTCAATATGCCAAAGTCTCAATGAAACCTGTGTTCTTCCCCTTTCGTTTGATACCCATATTGTACTCCAATTTCAATGTTTTATGGAAACCACATTTTGGCTGATAACTAATTTATCAATGAATATATCGCAATATGCCAAAGTCTCAATGAAACCTGTGTTCTCGCCCTTTCGTTTGATACCCATATTGTACTTCAATTTCAATGTTTTATGGAAACCACATTTTGGCTGATAACTAATTTATCAATGAATATATCGCAATATGCCAAAGTCTCAATGAAACCTGTGTTCTCGCCCTTTCGTTTGATACCCATATTGTACACCAATTTCAAAGTTCTATGGGAACTTCATCTTGACCGATAACTCATTCATCGATAAATATATCGCAATATGGCAAAGTCCAAATGAAAGCTGTGTTCTCCCCCTTTCGTTTGATACCAATATTTTACTCAAATTTCAAGGTGAAGAACAAAAAAATAACCGTTAACCGGTCCTACACCGGCTTCGAGATCCACAGTATTTCTGCACATAGCACCTTCAAAACTTTTAAACGATTAACAGTATACCTTTTTCCCCTCCGGATTATGATTCCTGGGACCGAGACGCGGCTTTTGACCCACCCCCCAGAATTTTTGTAGCGTTTTAGCGGTTGAAGAAGGATGTAAAGTGTTATCCAAAATTTAACCAACCCAAATTTTAACGTTTGCTGAACCTGCAAAAAAAGGGCAACGATGGAAACAAATTTATAGCCTCAAACATATCGATCATTTCAAAGTCTGAATGAAACCTGTGTTCCTCCCCTTTCGTTTGATACCCGTATTGTACTCAAATTTCAAGGTTTTATGGGAACCACATTTTGACCGATAACTCTTTTATCGATAAATATATCGCAATTTGATACCCATATTGTACTCAAATTTCAAGGTTTAATGGGAATCAGTTTGACCGATATCTCATTTACCGATAAATATATCAAAATACGGCCAAGTCCAAACGTAACTTGTTTTCTTCCCCTTTCGTTTAACACCCATATTGTACACCAATTTCAAGGTTCTATTAGAACTTCATCTTGAGCTATAACTCATTCATCGATAAATATATCGAAATATGGCAAAGTCCAAATGAAAGCTGTGTTCTCCCCCTTTCGTTTGATACCCATATTCTACTCAAATTTCAAGGATCAATGGGAACGACATTTTGACCGATAACTCATTTATCGATAAATATATCGCAATATGCCAAAGTCGCAATGAAACCTGTGTTTTTACCCTTTCGTTTGATACTCATATTGTTCACCAATTTCAAGGTTTTATGAAAACCACATTTTGGCGATAACTCATTTATCGATAAATATATCGCAATACGTAAAAGTCTGAATGAAACCTGTATTCTTCCCCTTTGATACCCATACTGTACACAAATTTCAAGGTTTTATGGGAACGACATTTTGACCGATAACTCATTTATCGATAAATATATTGCAATATCCCAAAGTCTCAATAAAACCTGTGTTCTTTCCCTTTCGTTTGATACTCATATCGTTCACCAATTTTAAGGTTTTATGGAAACCACATTTTGACCGTTAACTCATTTATCGATAAATATATCGCAATATGTCAAAGTCTGAATGAAACCTGTGTTCTTCCCCTTTCGTCTGATAGCCTTTTTGTACTAAAATTTCAGAGTTTTATGGGAACCACATTTTGACCGATAACTCATTTACAGATAAATATATCAAAATACGGTCAAGTCCAAACGTAACCTGTTTTCTTCCCCTTTCGTTTAACGCCCATATTGTACAAAAATTTCAAGGTTCTATGGGAACTTCATCTTGACCGATAACTCATTCATCGATAAATATATCGAAATGTGGCAAAGTCCAAATGAAGGCTGTGTTCTGCCCCTTTCGTTTGATACCCATATTCTACTCAAATTTCAAGGTGAAGAACAAAAAAATAACTGTTAACCGGTCCTACACCGGCTTCGAGATCCACAGTATTTCTGCACATAGCACCTTCAAAACTTTTAAACGATTAACAGTATACCTTTTTCCCCTCCGGATTATGATTCCTGGGACCGAGACGCGGCTTTTGATCCACCCCCCAGAATTTTTGTAGCGTTTTAGCGGTTGAAGAAGGATGTAAAGTGTTATCCAAAATTTAACCAACCCAAATTTTAACGTTTGCTGAACCTGCAAAAAAAGGGCAACGATAGAAACAAATTTATAGCCTCAAACATATCGATCATTTCAAAGTCTGAATGAAACCTGTGTTCCTCCCCTTTCGTTTGATACCCATATTGTACTCAAATTTCAAGGTTTTATGGGAACGACATTTTGACCGATATCTCATTTACCGGTAAATATATCAAAATACGGTCAAGTCCAAACGTAACCTGTTTTCTTCCCCTTTCGTTTAACACCCATATTGTACACCAATTTCAAAGTTCTATGGGAACTTCATCTTGACCGATAACTCATTCATCGATAAATATATCGCAATATTTCAAAGTCTGAATGAAAGCTGTGGCCATGCCTTTTCGTTTGACACCCATGTTGCACTCAAATTACAAGGTTTTATGGGAACGTCATTTTAAGCGATAACTCATTTATCGAAAAATATATCGAAATATGGCAAAGTCCAAATGGAACCAGCGTTCTTCCCCTTTCGTTTGATACCAATAATTTACTCAAATTCAAGGTTTTAAGGGGAACCACATTTTGACCGACAAATATATCGAAAAATGCAAAGTCCAAATGAAAGGTGACACCCATATTGTACACCAGTTTCAACTTTTTGTGGGAACGACATTTTGACCGATAGCTCATTTATCGATACATATATCGAAAAATACAAAGGCCAAGAAATGTATGGCTTTTTCCTTTCATTTGACACCCGTATTGTACTCAAATTTCAAGGTTTTATGGGAACCACATTTTGACCGTTAACTCATTTATCGATAAATATATCGCAATACGTAAAAGTCTGAATGAAACCTGTATTCTTCCCCTTTGATACCCATATTGCACACAAATTTCAAGGTTTTATGGGAACGACATTTTGACCGATAACTCATTTATCGAAAAATATATCGCAATATGCCAAAGTCTGAATGATACCTGTCTTCTTCCCCTTTCATTTGATACTCATATTGTTCACCAATTTTAAGGTTTTATGGAAACCACATTTTGGCGATAATTCATTTATCGATAAATAAATCTCAATATGCCAAAGTCTCAATGAAACCTGTGTTCTTCCCCTTTCGTTTGATACCCATATTGTACTCCAATTTCAATGTTTTATGGAAACCACATTTTGGCTGATAACTAATTTATCAATGAATATATCGCAATATGCCAAAGTCTCAATGAAACCTGTGTTCTCGCCCTTTCGTTTGATACCCATATTGTACGCAAGTTTCAAGATTTTATGGGAATCAGTTTGACCGATATCTTATTTACCGATAAATATATCAAAATACGGCCAAGTCCAAACGTAACCTGTTTTCTTCCCCTTTCGTTTAACACCCATATTGTACACCAATTTCAAAGTTCTATGGGAACTTCATCTTGACCGATAACTCATTCATCGATAAATATATCGCAATATGGCAAAGTCCAAATGAAAGCTGTGTTCTCCCCCTTTCGTTTGAAACCAATATTTTACGCAAATTTCAAGGTGAAGAACAAAAACATAACCGCTAACCGGTCCTACACCGGCTTCGAGATCCACAGTATTTCTGCACATAGCACCTTCAAAACTTTTAAACGATTAACAGTATACCTTTTTCCCCTCCGGATTATGATTCCTGGGACCGAGACGCGGCTTTTGACCCACCCCCCAGAATTTTTTTAGCGTTTTAGCGGTTGAAGAAGGATGTAAAGTGTTATCCAAATTTTAACGTTTGCTGAACCTGCAAAAAAAGGGCAACGATAGAAACAAATTTATAGCCTCAAACATATCGATCATTTCAAAGTCTGAATGAAACCTGTGTTCCTCCCCTTTCGTTTGATACCCGTATTGTACTCAAATTTCAAGGTTTTATGGGAACCACATTTTGACCGATAACTCTTTTATCGATAAATATATCGCAATTTGATACCCATATTGTACTCAAATTTCAAGGTTTAATGGGAATCAGTTTGACCGATATCTCATTTACCGATAAATATATCAAAATACGGCAAAGTCCAAATGAAAGCTGTGTTCTCCCCCTTTTCATTTGATACCCATATTCTACTCAAATTTCAAGGATCTATGGGAACGACATTTTGACCGATAACTCATTTATCGATAAATATATCGCAATATGCCAAAGTCGCAATGAAACCTGTGTTTTTTCCCCTTTCGTTTGATACTCATATTGTTCACCAATTTCAAGGTTTTATGAAAACCACATTTTGGCGATAACTCATTTATCGATAAATATATCGCAATACGTAAAAGTCTGAATGCAACCTGTATTCTTCCCCTTTGATACCCATACTGTACACAAATTTCAAGGTTTTATGGGAACGACATTCTGACCGATAACTCATTTATCGATAAATATATTGCAATATCCCAAAGTCTCAATAAAACCTGTGTTCTCGCCCTTTCGTTTGATACCAATATTTTACTCAAATTTCAAGGTTTTAAGGGAACCACATTTTGACCTTTAACTCATTTATCGATAAATATATCGAAAAATGCAAAGGCCAAGAAATGTATGGCTTTTTCCTTTCATTTGACACCCGTATTGTACTCAAATTTCAAGGTTTTATGGGAACCACATTTTGACCGTTAACTCATTTATCGATAAATATATCGCAATACGTAAAAGTCTGAATGAAACCTGTATTCTTCCACTTTGATACCCATACTGTACACAAATTTCAAGGTTTTATGGGAACGACATTTTGACCGATAACTCATTTATCGATAAATATATTGCAATATCCCAAAGTCTCAATAAAACCTGTGTTCTTTCCCTTTCGTTTGACACTCATATTGTTCACCAATTTTAAGGTTTTATGGAAACCACATTTTGACCGTTAACTCATTTATCGATAAATATATCGCAATACGTAAAAGTCTGAATGAAACCTGTATTCTTCCCCTTTGATACCCATACTGTACACAAATTTTAAGGTTTTATGGGAACGACATTTTGACCGATAACTCATTTATCGATAAATATATTGCAATATCCCAAAGTCTCAATAAAACCTGTGTTCTTTCCCTTTCGTTTGATACTCATATTGTTCACCAATTTTAAGGTTTTATGGAAACCACATTTTGACCGTTAACTCATTTATCGATAAATATATCGAAATATGGCAAAGTCCAAATGAAGCCAGTGTTCTTCCCCTTTCGTTTGATACCAATATTTTACTAAATTCCAAGGATTTAAGGGAACCACATTTTAGCCGACAAATATATCGAAAAATGCAAAGTCCAAATGAAAGGTGACACCCATATTGTACTCCAATTTCAACTTTTTGTTGGAACGACAGTTTGACCGATAACTCATTTACCGATAAATATATCAAAATACGGTCAAGTCCAAACGTAACCTGTTTTCTTCCCCTTTCGTTTAACGCCCATATTGTACACCAATTTCAAGGTTCTATGGGAACTTCATCTTGACCGATAACTCATTCATCGATAAATATATCGAAATGTGGCAAAGTCCAAATGAAGGCTGTGTTCTGCCCCTTTCGTTTGATACCCATATTCTACTCAATTGACAAAGTTTTATGGGAACCACATTTTGACCGTTAACTCATTTATCGATAAATATATCGCAACATGTCAAAGTCTGGATGAATACTGCGTTCTTCCCCTTTCGTTTGATACTCATATTGTTCACCAATTTCAAGGTTTTATGAAAACCACATTTTGGCGATAACTCATTTATCGATAAATATATCGCAATATGTAAAAGTCTCAATGAAACCTGTGTTCTCGCCCTTTCGTTTGATATCCATATTGCACTCAAATTTCAAGGTTTTATGGGAACGACATTTTGACTGATATCTAATTTACCGATAAATATATCAAAATACGGCCAAGTCCAAACGTAACTTGTTTTCTTCCCCTTTCGTTTAACACCCATATTGTATACCAATTTCAAAGTTCTATGGGAACTTCATCCTGAAACCACATTTTGACCGTTAACTCATTTATCGATAAATATATCGCAATGTGTCAAAGTCTGAATGAAACCTGTGTTCTTCCCCTTTCGTTTGATACTCATATTGTTCACCAATTTCAAGGTTTTATGAAAACCACATTTTGGCGATAACTCATTTATCGATAAATATATCGCAATATGTAAAAGTCTCAACGAAACCTGTGTTCTCGCCCTTTCGTTTGATATCCATATTGCACTCAAATTTCAAGGTTTTATGGGAACGACATTTTGACCGATATCTAATTTACCGATAAATATATCAAAATACGGCCAAGTCCAAACGTAACCTGTTTTCTTCCCCTTTCGTTTAACACCCATATTGTACACCAATTTCAAAGTTCTATGGGAACTTCATCCTGACCGATAGCTCATTCATCGATAAATATATCGAAATATTCCAAAGTCTCAATGAAACCTGTGTTCCTCCCCTTTCGTTTGATACCCATATTGTACTCAAATTTCAAGGTTTTATGGAAACCACATTTTGACCGTTAACTCATTTATCGATAAATATATCGCAATACGTAAAAGCCTGAATGAAACCTGTATTCTTCCCCTTTGATACCCATATTGCACACAAATTTCAAGGTTTTAAGGAAACCACATTTTGACCGTTAACTCATTTATCGATAAATATATCGCAACATGTCAAAGTCTGGATGAATACTGTGTTCTTCCCCTTTCGTTTGATACTCATATTGTTCACCAATTTCAAGATTTTATGAAAACCACATTTTGGCGATAACTCATTTATCGATAAATATATCGCAATATGTAAAAGTCCCCATGAAACCTGTGTTCTCGCCCTTTCGTTTGATATCCATATTGCACTAAAATTTCAAGGTTTTATGGGAACGACATTTTGACCGATATCTAATTTACCGATAAATATATCAAAATACGGCCAAGTCCAAACGTAACCTGTTTTCTTCCCCTTTCGTTTAACACCCATATTGTACACCAATTTCAAAGTTCTATGGGAACTTCATCCTGACCGATAACTCATTCATCGACAAATATATCGAAATATTCCAAAGTCTCAATGAAACCTGTGTTCCTCCCCTTTCGTTTGATACCCATATTGTACTGAAATTTCAAGGTTTTATGGAAACCACATTTTGACCGTTAACTCATTTATCGATAAATATATCGCAATACGTAAAAGCCTGAATGAAACCTGTATTCTTCCCCTTTGATACCCATATTGCACACAAATTTCAAGGTTTTAAGGAAACCACATTTTGACCGTTAACTCATTTATCGATAAATATATCGCAACATGTCAAAGTCTGGATGAATACTGTGTTCTTCCCCTTTCGTTTGATACTCATATTGTTCACCAATTTCAAGATTTTATGAAAACCACATTTTGGCGATAACTCATTTATCGATAAATATATCGCAATATGTAAAAGTCCCCATGAAACCTGTGTTCTCGCCCTTTCGTTTGATATCCATATTGCACTAAAATTTCAAGGTTTTATGGGAACGACATTTTGACCGATATCTAATTTACCAATAAATATATCAAAATACGGCCAAGTCCAAACGTAACCTGTTTTCTTCCCCTTTCGTTTAACACCCATATTGTACACCAATTTCAAAGTTCTATGGGAACTTCATCCTGACCGATAACTCATTCATCGACAAATATATCGAAATATTCCAAAGTCTCAATGAAACCTGTGTTCCTCCCCTTTCGTTTGATACCCATATTGTACTGAAATTTCAAGGTTTTATGGAAACCACATTTTGACCGTTAACTCATTTATCGATAAATATATCGCAACATGTCAAAGTCTGGATGAATACTGTGTTCTCCCCTTTCGTTTGATACTCATATTGTGCACCAATTTCAAGGTTTTATGAAAACCACATTTTGGCGATAACTCATTTATCGATAAATATATCGCAATATGTAAAAGTCTCAATGCAACCTGTGTTCTCGCCCTTTCGTTTGATATCCATATTGTACTCAAATTTCAAGGTTTTATGGGAGTCAGTTTGACCGATATCTCATTTACCGATAAATATATCAAAATACGGCTAAGTCCAAACGTAACCTGTTTTCTTCCCCTTTCGTTTAACACCCATATTGCACACCAATTTCAAGGTTCTATGGGAACTTCATCTTAACCAATAACTCATTCATCGATAAATATATCGAAATATGGCAAAAACCAAATGAAAGCTGTGTTCTCCCCCTTTCGTTTGATACCCATATTGTACTCAAATTTCAAGGTTTTATGGAAACCACATTTTGACCGTTAACTCATTTATCGATAAATATATCGCAACATGTCAAAGTCTGGATGAATACTGTGTTCTTCCCCTTTCGTTTGATACTCATATTGTTCACCAATTTCAAGGTTTTATGAAAACCACATATTGGCGATAGCTCATTTATCGATAAATATATCGCAATATGTAAAAGACTCCATGAAACCTGTGTTCTCGCCCTTTCGTTTGATATCCATATTGCACACAAATTTCAAGGTTTTATGGGAACCACATTTTGACCGTTAACTCATTTATCGATAAATATATCGCAACATGTCGAAGTCTGGATGAATACTGTGTTCTTCCCCTTTCGTTTGATACTCATATTGTTTACCAATTTCAAGGTTTTATAAAAACCACGGTCAAAATGTGGTTTCCATAAAACCTTGAAATTTGTGTGCAATATGGGTATCAAAGGGGAAGAATACAGGTTTCATTCAGGCTTTTACGTATTGCGATATATTTATCGATAAATGAGTTAACGGTCAAAATGTCGTTCCCATAAAACCTTGAAATTTGAGTACAATATGGATATCAAACGAAAGGGGGGAACACAGTTTTCATTCAGACTTTGAAATATTGCGATATATTTATCGATGAATGAGTTATCGGTCAAGATGAAGTTCCCATAGAACTTTGAAATTGGTGTACAATATGGGTGTTAAACGAAAGGGGAAGAAAACAGGTTACGTTTAGACTTGGCCGTATTTTGATATATTTATCGGTAAATTAGATATCGGTCAAAATGTCGTTCCCATAAAACCTTGAAATTTGAGTACAATATGGATATCAAACGAAAGGGCGAGAACACAGGTTTCATTGAGACTTTTACATATTGCGATATATTTATCGATAAATGAGTTATCGCCAAAATGTGGTTTTCATAAAACCTTGAAATTGGTGAACAATATGACTATCAAACGAAAGGGGAAGAACACAGTATTCATCCAGACTTTGACATGTTGCGATATATTTATCGATAAATGAGTTAACGGTCAAAATGTGGTTCCCATAAAACCTTGAAATTTGAGTACAATATGGATATCAAACGAAAGGGCGAGAACACAGGTTTCATTGAGACTTTTACATATTGCGATATATTTATCGATAAATGAGTTATCGCCAAAATGTGGTTTTCATAAAACCTTGAAATTGGTGCACAATATGAGTATCAAACGAAAGGGGAAGAACACAGTATTCATCCAGACTTTGACATGTTGCGATATATTTATCGATAAATGAGTTAACGGTCAAAATGTGGTTTCCATAAAACCTTGAAATTTCAGTACAATATGGGTATCAAACGAAAGGGGAGGAACACAGGTTTCATTGAGACTTTAGAATATTTCGATATATTTGTCGATGAATGAGTTATCGGTCAAGATGAAGTTCCCATAGAACTATGAAATTGGTGTACAATATGGGTGTTAAACGAAAGGGGAAGAAAACAGGTTACGTTTGGACTTGGCCGTATTTTGATATATTTATCGGTAAATTAGATATCGGTCAAAATGTCGTTCCCATAAAACCTTGAAATTTGAGTGCAATATGGATATCAAACGAAAGGGCGAGAACACAGGTTTCATGGAGACTTTTACATATTGCGATATATTTATCGATAAATGAGTTATCGCCAAAATGTGGTTTTTATAAAACCTTGAAATTGGTGAACAATATGAGTATCAAACGAAAGGGGAAGAACACAGTATTCATCCAGACTTTGACATGTTGCGATATATTTATCGATAAACGAGTTAACGGTCAAAATGTGGTTCCCATAAAACCTTGAAATTTATGTGCAATATGGATATCAAACGAAAGGGCGAGAACACAGGTTTCATTGAGACTTTTACATATTGCGATATATTTATCGATAAATGAGTTATCGCCAAAATGTGGTTTTCATAAAATCTTGAAATTGGTGAACAATATGAGTATCAAACGAAAGGGGAAGAACACAGTATTCATCCAGACTTTGACATGTTGCGATATATTTATCGATAAATGAGTTAACGGTCAAAATGTGGTTTCCATAAAACCTTGAAATTTCAGTACAATATGGGTATCAAACGAAAGGGGAGGAACACAGGTTTCATTGAGACTTTAGAATATTTCGATATATTTGTCGATGAATGAGTTATCGGTCAGGATGAAGTTCCCATAGAACTTTGAAATTGGTGTACAATATGGGTGTTAAACGAAAGGGGAAGAAAACAGGTTACGTTTGGACTTGGCCGTATTTTGATATATTTATCGGTAAATTAGATATCGGTCAAAATGTCGTTCCCATAAAACCTTGAAATTTGAGTGCAATATGGATATCAAACGAAAGGGCGAGAACACAGGTTTCATGGAGCCTTTCACATATTGCGATATATTTATCGATAAATGAGTTATCGCCAAAATGTAGTTTTCATAAAACCTTGAAATTGGTGAACAATATGAGTATCAAACGAAAGGGGAAGAACACAGTATTCATCCAGACTTTGACATGTTGCGATATATTTATCGATAAATGAGTTAACGGTCAAAATGTGGTTTCCATAAAACCTTGAAATTTGAGTACAATATGGGTGTCAAACGAAAGGGGGAGAACACAGCTTTCATTTGGTTTTTGCCATATTTCGATATATTTATCGATGAATGAGTTATTGGTCAAGATGAAGTTCCCATAGAACCTTGAAATTGGTGTGCAATATGGGTGTTAAACGAAAGGGGAAGAAAACAGGTTACGTTTGGACTTGGCCGTATTTTGATATATTTATCGGTAAATAAGATATCGGTCAAACTGATTCCCATAAAACCTTGAAATTTGAGTACAATATGGGTATCAAGCGAAAGGGCGAGAACACAGGTTTCATTGAGACTTTGGCATATTGCAATATATTTATCGATAAATGAGTTATCGCCAAAATGTGGTTTTCATAAAACCTTGAAATTGGTGAACAATATGAGTATCAAACGAAAGGGGAAGAACACAGGTTTCATTGAGACTTTGGCATATTGCGATATATTTATCGATGAATGAGTTATCGGTCAAAATGTCGTTCCCATAGATCCTTGAAATTTGAGTAGAATTAGGGTATCAAACGAAAGGGGGAGAACATAGCTTTCATTTGGACTTTGCCATATTTCGATATATTTATCGATGAATGAGTTATCGCTCAAGATGAAGTTCTAATAGAACCTTGAAATTGGTGTACAATATGGGTGTTAAACGAAAGGGGAAGAAAACAGGTTACGTTTGGACTTGGCCGTATTTTGATATATTTATCGGTAAATGAGATATCGGTCAAACTGATTCCCATAAAACCTTGAAATTTGAGTACAATATGGGTATCAAACGAAAGGGCGAGAACACAGGTTTCATTAAGACTTTGGAATATTTCGATATATTTGTCGATGAATGAGTTATCGGTCAAGATGAAGTTCCCATAGAACTTTGAAATTGGTGTACAATATGGGTGTTAAACGAAAGGGGAAGAAAACAGGTTACGTTTAGACTTGGCCGTATTTTGATATATATATCGGTAAATTAGATATCGGTCAAAATGTCGTTCACATAAAACCTTGAGGAACACAGGTTTCATTAAGACTTTGGAATATTTCGATATATTTATCGATGAATGAGTTATCGGTCAAGATGAAGTTTCCATAGAACTTTGAAATTGGTGTACAATATGGGTGTTAAACGAAAGGGGAAGAAAACAGGTTACGTTTGGACTTGGCCGTATTTTGATATATTTATCGGTAAATTAGATATCGGTCAAAATGTCGTTCCTATAAAACCTTGAAATTTGAGTACAATATGGATATCAAACGAAAGTGCGAGAACACAGGTTTCATTGAGACTTTTACATATTGCGATATATTTATCGATAAATGAGTTATCGCCAAAATGTGGTTTTCATAAAACCTTGAAATTGGTGAACAATATGACTATCAAACGAAAGGGGAAGAACACAGTATTCATCCAGACTTTGACATGTTGCGATATATTTATCGATAAATGAGTTAACGGTCAAAATGTGGTTCCCATAAAACCTTGAAATTTGAGTAAAATATGGATATCAAACGAAAGTGCGAGAACACAGGTTTCATTGAGACTTTTACATATTGCGATATATTTATCGATAAATGAGTTATCGCCAAAATGTGGTTTTCATAAAACCTTGAAATTGGTGCACAATATGAGTATCAAACGAAAGGGGAAGAACACAGTATTCATCCAGACTTTGACATGTTGCGATATATTTATCGATAAATGAGTTAACGGTCAAAATGTGGTTTCCATAAAACCTTGAAATTTCAGTACAATATGGGTATCAAACGAAAGGGGAGGAACACAGGTTTCATTGAGACTTTGGAATATTTCGATATATTTGTCGATGAATGAGTTATCGGTCAGGATGAAGTTCCCATAGAACTTTGAAATTGGTGTACAATATGGGTGTTAAACGAAAGGGGAAGAAAACAGGTTACGTTTGGACTTGGCCGTATTTTGATATATTTATCAGTAAATTAGATATCGGTCAAAATGTCGTTCCCATAAAACCTTGAAATTTTAGTGCAATATGGATATCAAACGAAAGGGCGAGAACACAGGTTTCATGGAGACTTTTACATATTGCGATATATTTATCGATAAATGAGTTATCGCCAAAATGTGGTTTTTATAAAACCTTGAAATTGGTAAACAATATGAGTATCAAACGAAAGGGGAAGAACACAGTATTCATCCAGACTTTGACATGTTGCGATATATTTATCGATAAATGAGTTAACGGTCAAAATGTGGTTCCCATAAAAGCTTGAAATTTGTGTGCAATATGGATATCAAACGAAAGGGCGAGAACACAGGTTTCATTGAGACTTTCACATATTGCGATATATTTATCGATAAATGAGTTATCGCCAAAATGTGGTTTTCATAAAACCTTGAAATTGGTGAACAATATGACTATCAAACGAAAGGGGAAGAACACAGTATTCATCCAGACTTTGACATGTTGCGATATATTTATCGATAAATGAGTTAACGGTCAAAATGTGGTTCCCATAAAACCTTGAAATTTGAGTACAATATGGATATCAAACGAAAGGGCGAGAACACAGGTTTCATTGAGACTTTTACATATTGCGATATATTTATCGATAAATGAGTTATCGCCAAAATGTGGTTTTCATAAAACCTTGAAATTGGTGCACAATATGAGTATCAAACGAAAGGGGAAGAACACAGTATTCATTTAGACTTTGACATGTTGCGATATATTTATCGATAAATGAGTTAACGGTCAAAATGTGGTTTCCATAAAACCTTGAAATTTCAGTACAATATGGGTATCAGACGAAAGGGGAGGAACACAGGTTTCATTGAGACTTTAGAATATTTCGATATATTTGTCGATGAATGAGTTATCGGTCAAGATGAAGTTCCCATAGAACTTTGAAATTGGTGTACAATATGGGTGTTAAACGAAAGGGGAAGAAAACAGGTTACGTTTGGACTTGGCCGTATTTTGATATATTTATCGGTAAATTAGATATCGGTCAAAATGTCGTTCCCATAAAACCTTGAAATTTGAGTGCAATATGGATATCAAACGAAAGGGCGAGAACACAGGTTTCATGGAGACTTTTACATATTGCGATATATTTATCGATAAATGAGTTATCGCCAAAATGTGGTTTTTATAAAACCTTGAAATTGGTGAACAATATGAGTATCAAACGAAAGGGGAAGAACACAGTATTCATCCAGACTTTGACATGTTGCGATATATTTATCGATAAACGAGTTAACGGTCAAAATGTGGTTCCCATAAAACCTTGAAATTTGTGTGCAATATGGATATCAAACGAAAGGGCGAGAACACAGGTTTCATTGAGACTTTTACATATTGCGATATATTTATCGATAAATGAGTTATCGCCAAAATGTGGTTTTCATAAAATCTTGAAATTGGTGAACAATATGAGTATCAAACGAAAGGGGAAGAACACAGTATTCATCCAGACTTTGACATGTTGCGATATATTTATCGATAAATGAGTTAACGGTCAAAATGTGGTTTCCATAAAACCTTGAAATTTCAGTACAATATGGATATCAAACGAAAGGGCGAGAACACAGGTTTCATTGAGACTTTTACATATTGCGATATATTTATCGATAAATGAGTTATCGCCAAAATGTGGTTTTCATAAAATCTTGAAATTGGTGAACAATATGAGTATCAAACGAAAGGGGAAGAACACAGTATTCATCCAGACTTTGACATGTTGCGATATATTTATCGATAAATGAGTTAACGGTCAAAATGTGGTTTCCATAAAACCTTGAAATTTCAGTACAATATGGGTATCAAACGAAAGGGGAGGAACACAGTATTCATCCAGACTTTGACATGTTGCGATATATTTATCGATAAATGAGTTAACGGTCAAAATGTGGTTTCCATAAAACCTTGAAATTTGAGTACAATATGGGTATCAAACGAAAGGGGGAGAACACAGCTTTCATTTGGTTTTTGGCATATTTCGATATATTTATCGATGAATGAGTTATTGGTCAAGATGAAGTTCCCATAGAACTTTGAAATTGGTGTACAATATGGGTGTTAAACGAAAGGGGAAGAAAACAGGTTACGTTTGGACTTGGCCGTATTTTGATATATTTATCGGTAAATTAGATATCGGTCAAAATGTCGTTCCCATAAAACCTTGAAATTTGAGTGCAATATGGATATCAAACGAAAGGGCGAGAACACAGGTTTCATGGAGCCTTTTACATATTGCGATATATTTATCGATAAATGAGTTATCGCCAAAATGTAGTTTTCATAAAACCTTGAAATTGGTGAACAATATGAGTATCAAACGAAAGGGGAAGAACACAGTATTCATCCAGACTTTGACATGTTGCGATATATTTATCGATAAATGAGTTAACGGTCAAAATGTGGTTTCCATAAAACCTTGAAATTTGAGTACAATATGGGTATCAAACGAAAGGGGGAGAACACAGCTTTCATTTGGTTTTTGGCATATTTCGATATATTTATCGATGAATGAGTTATTGGTCAAGATGAAGTTCCCATAGAACCTTGAAATTGGTGTGCAATATGGGTGTTAAACGAAAGGGGAAGAAAACAGGTTACGTTTGGACTTGGCCGTATTTTGATATATTTATCGGTAAATAAGATATCGGTCAAACTGATTCCCATAAAACCTTGAAATTTGAGTACAATATGGGTATCAAGCGAAAGGGCGAGAACACAGGTTTCATTGAGACTTTGGCATATTGCAATATATTTATCGATAAATGAGTTATCGCCAAAATGTGGTTTTCATAAAACCTTGAAATTGGTGAACAATATGAGTATCAAACGAAAGGGGAAGAACACAGGTTTCATTGAGACTTTGGCATATTGCGATATATTTATCGATAAATGAGTTATCGGTCAAAATGTCGTTCCCATAGATCCTTGAAATTTGAGTAGAATTAGGGTATCAAACGAAAGGGGGAGAACATAGCTTTCATTTGGACTTTGCCATATTTCGATATATTTATCGATGAATGAGTTATCGCTCAAGATGAAGTTCTAATAGAACCTTGAAATTGGTGTACAATATGGGTGTTAAACGAAAGGGGAAGAAATCAGGTTACGTTTGGACTTGGCCGTATTTTGATATATTTATCGGTAAATGAGATATCGGTCAAACTGATTCCCATAAAACCTTGAAATTTGAGTACAATATGGGTATCAAACGAAAGGGCGAGAACACAGGTTTCATTAAGACTTTGGAATATTTCGATATATTTGTCGATGAATGAGTTATCGGTCAAGATGAAGTTCCCATAGAACTTTGAAATTGGTGTACAATATGGGTGTTAAACGAAAGGGGAAGAAAACAGGTTACGTTTAGACTTGGCCGTATTTTGATATATATATCGGTAAATTAGATATCGGTCAAAATGTCGTTCACATAAAACCTTGAAATTTGAGTACAATATGGATATCAAACGAAAGGGGAGGAACACAGGTTTCATTAAGACTTTGGAATATTTCGATATATTTATCGATGAATGAGTTATCGGTCAAGATGAAGTTTCCATAGAACTTTGAAATTGGTGTACAATATGGGTGTTAAACGAAAGGGGAAGAAAACAGGTTACGTTTGGACTTGGCCGTATTTTGATATATTTATCGGTAAATTAGATATCGGTCAAAATGTCGTTCCCATAAAACCTTGAAATTTGAGTACAATATGGATATCAAACGAAAGTGCGAGAACACAGGTTTCATTGAGACTTTTACATATTGCGATATATTTATCGATAAATGAGTTATCGCCAAAATGTGGTTTTCATAAAACCTTGAAATTGGTGAACAATATGACTATCAAACGAAAGGGGAAGAACACAGTATTCATCCAGACTTTGACATGTTGCGATATATTTATCGATAAATGAGTTAACGGTCAAAATGTGGTTCCCATAAAACCTTGAAATTTGAGTACAATATGGATATCAAACGAAAGTGCGAGAACACAGGTTTCATTGAGACTTTTACATATTGCGATATATTTATCGATAAATGAGTTATCGCCAAAATGTGGTTTTCATAAAACCTTGAAATTGGTGCACAATATGAGTATCAAACGAAAGGGGAAGAACACAGTATTCATCCAGACTTTGACATGTTGCGATATATTTATCGATAAATGAGTTAACGGTCAAAATGTGGTTTCCATAAAACCTTGAAATTTCAGTACAATATGGGTATCAAACAAAAGGGGAGGAACACAGGTTTCATTGAGACTTTGGAATATTTCGATATATTTGTCGATGAATGAGTTATCGGTCAGGATGAAGTTCCCATAGAACTTTGAAATTGGTGTACAATATGGGTGTTAAACGAAAGGGGAAGAAAACAGGTTACGTTTGGACTTGGCCGTATTTTGATATATTTATCAGTAAATTAGATATCGGTCAAAATGTCGTTCCCATAAAACCTTGAAATTTTAGTGCAATATGGATATCAAACGAAAGGGCGAGAACACAGGTTTCATGGAGACTTTTACATTTTGGCGATAACTCATTTATCGATAAATATATCGCAATATGTAAAAGTCTCCATGAAACCTGTGTTCTCGCCCTTTCGTTTGATATCCATATTGCACTAAAATTTCAAGGTTTTATGGGAACGACATTTTGACCGATATCTAATTTACTGATAAATATATCAAAATACGGCCAAGTCCAAACGTAACCTGTTTTCTTCCCCTTTCGTTTAACACCCATATTGTACACCAATTTCAAAGTTCTATGGGAACTTCATCCTGACCGATAACTCATTCATCGACAAATATATCGAAATATTCCAAAGTCTCAATGAAACCTGTGTTCCTCCCCTTTCGTTTGATACCCATATTGTACTGAAATTTCAAGGTTTTATGGAAACCACATTTTGACCGTTAACTCATTTATCGATAAATATATCGCAACATGTCAAAGTCTGGATGAATACTGTGTTCTTCCCCTTTCGTTTGATACTCATATTGTGCACCAATTTCAAGGTTTTATGAAAACCACATTTTGGCGATAACTCATTTATCGATAAATATATCGCAATATGTAAAAGTCTCAATGAAACCTGTGTTCTCGCACTTTCGTTTGATATCCATATTGTACTCAAATTTCAAGGTTTTATGGGAACCACATTTTGACCGTTAACTCATTTATCGATAAATATATCGCAACATGTCAAAGTCTGGATGAATACTGTGTTCTTCCCCTTTCGTTTGATAGTCATATTGTTCACCAATTTCAAGGTTTTATGAAAACCACATTTTGGCGATAACTCATTTATCGATAAATATATCGCAATATGTAAAAGTCTCAATGAAACCTGTGTTCTCGCACTTTCGTTTGATATCCATATTGTACTCAAATTTCAAGGTTTTATGGGAACGACATTTTGACCGATATCTAATTTACCGATAAATATATCAAAATACGGCCAAGTCCAAACGTAACCTGTTTTCTTCCCCTTTCGTTTAACACCCATATTGTACACCAATTTCAAAGTTCTATGGAAACTTCATCTTGACCGATAACTCATTCATCGATAAATATATCGAAATATTCCAAAGTCTTAATGAAACCTGTGTTCCTCCCCTTTCGTTTGATATCCATATTGTACTCAAATTTCAAGGTTTTATGTGAACGACATTTTGACCGATATCTAATTTACCGATAAATATATCAAAATACGGCCAAGTCTAAACGTAACCTGTTTTCTTACCCTTTCGTTTAACACCCATATTGTACACCAATTTCAAAGTTCTATGGGAACTTCATCTTGACCGATAACTCATTCATCGACAAATATATCGAAATATTCCAAAGTCTTAATGAAACCTGTGTTCTCGCCCTTTCGTTTGATACCCATATTGTACTCAAATTTCAAGGTTTTATGGGAATCAGTTTGACCGATATCTCTTTTACCGATAAATATATCAAAATACGGCCAAGTCCAAACGTAACCTGATTTCTTCCCCTTTCGTTTAACACCCAATTTCAAGGTTCTATTAGAACTTCATCTTGAGCGATAACTCATTCATCGATAAATATATCGAAATATGGCAAAGTCCAAATGAAAGCTATGTTCTCCCCCTTTCGTTTGATACCCTAATTCTACTCAAATTTCAAGGATCTATGGGAACGACATTTTGACCGATAACTCATTTATCGATAAATATATCGCAATATGCCAAAGTCTCAATGAAACCTGTGTTCTTCCCCTTTCGTTTGATACTCATATTGTTCACCAATTTCAAGGTTTTATGAAAACCACATTTTGGCGATAACTCATTTATCGATAAATATATTGCAATATGCCAAAGTCTCAATGAAACCTGTGTTCTCGCCCTTTCGCTTGATACCCATATTGTACTCAAATTTCAAGGTTTTATGGGAATCAGTTTGACCGATATCTTATTTACCGATAAATATATCAAAATACGGCCAAGTCCAAACGTAACCTGTTTTCTTCCCCTTTCGTTTAACACCCATATTGCACACCAATTTCAAGGTTCTATGGGAACTTCATCTTGACCAATAACTCATTCATCGATAAATATATCGAAATATGGCAAAAACCAAATGAAAGCTGTGTTCTCCCCCTTTCGTTTGATACCCATATTGTACTCAAATTTCAAGGTTTTATGGAAACCACATTTTGACCGTTAACTCTTTTATCGATAAATATATCGCAACATGTCAAAGTCTGGATGAATACTGTGTTCTTCCCCTTTCGTTTGATACTCATATTGTTCACCAATTTCAAGGTTTTATGAAAACTACATTTTGGCGATAACTCATTTATCGATAAATATATCGCAATATGTAAAAGGCTCCAGGAAACCTGTGTTCTCGCCCTTTCGTTTGATATCCATATTGTACTCAAATTTCAAGGTTTTATGGGAACGACATTTTGACCGATATCTAATTTACCGATAAATATATCAAAATACGGCCAAGTCCAAACGTAACCTGTTTTCTTCCCCTTTCGTTTAACACCCATATTGTACACCAATTTCAAAGTTCTATGGGAACTTCATCCTGACCGATAACTCATTCATCGACAAATATATCGAAATATTGCAAAGTCTCAATGAAACCTGTGTTCCTCCCCTTTCGTTTGATACCCATATTGTACTGAAATTTCAAGGTTTTATGGAAACCACATTTTGACCGTTAACTCATTTATCGATAAATATATCGCAACATGTCAAAGTCTGGATGAATACTGTGTTCTTCCCCTTTCGTTTGATACTCATATTGTTCACCAATTTCAAGATTTTATGAAAACCACATTTTGGCGATAACTCATTTATCGATAAATATATCGCAATATGTAAAAGTCTCAATGAAACCTGTGTTCCTCCCCTTTCGTTTGATACCCATATTGTACTGAAATTTCAAGGTTTTATGGAAACCACATTTTGACCGTTAACTCATTTATCGATAAATATATCGCAACATGTCAAAGTCTGGATGAATACTGTGTTCTTCCCCTTTCGTTTGATACTCATATTGTTCACCAATTTCAAGATTTTATGAAAACCACATTTTGGCGATAACTCATTTATCGATAAATATATCGCAATATGTAAAAGTCTCAATGAAACCTGTGTTCTCGCCCTTTCGTTTGATATCCATATTGCACACAAATTTCAAGGTTTTATGGGAACCACATTTTGACCGTTAACTCGTTTATCGATAAATATATCGCAACATGTCAAAGTCTGGATGAATACTGTGTTCTTCCCCTTTCGTTTGATACTCATATTGTTCACCAATTTCAAGGTTTTATAAAAACCACATTTTGGCGATAACTCATTTATCGATAAATATATCGCAATATGTAAAAGTCTCCATGAAACCTGTGTTCTCGCCCTTTCGTTTGATATCCATATTGCACTCAAATTTCAAGGTTTTATGGGAACGACATTTTGACCGATATCTAATTTACCGATAAATATATCAAAATACGGCCAAGTCCAAACGTAACCTGTTTTCTTCCCCTTTCGTTTAACACCCATATTGTACACCAATTTCAAAGTTCTATGGGAACTTCATCTTGACCGATAACTCATTCATCGACAAATATATCGAAATATTCTAAAGTCTCAATGAAACCTGTGTTCCTCCCCTTTCGTTTGATACCCATATTGTACTGAAATTTCAAGGTTTTATGGAAACCACATTTTGACCGTTAACTCATTTATCGATAAATATATCGCAACATGTCAAAGTCTAAATGAATACTGTGTTCTTCCCCTTTCGTTTGATACTCATATTGTGCACCAATTTCAAGGTTTTATGAAAACCACATTTTGGCGATAACTCATTTATCGATAAATATATCGCAATATGTAAAAGTCTCAATGAAACCTGTGTTCTCGCCCTTTCGTTTGATATCCATATTGTACTCAAATTTCAAGGTTTTATGGGAACCACATTTTGACCGTTAACTCATTTATCGATAAATATATCGCAACATGTCAAAGTCTGGATGAATACTGTGTTCTTCCCCTTTCGTTTGATAGTCATATTGTTCACCAATTTCAAGGTTTTATGAAAACCACATTTTGGCGATAACTCATTTATCGATAAATATATCGCAATATGTAAAAGTCTCAATGAAACCTGTGTTCTCGCCCTTTCGTTTGATATCCATATTGCACACAAATTTCAAGGTTTTATGGGAACCACATTTTGACCGTTAACTCATTTATCGATAAATATATCGCAACATGTCAAAGTCTGGATGAATACTGTGTTCTTCCCCTTTCGTTTGATACTCATATTGTTTACCAATTTCAAGGTTTTATAAAAACCACATTTTGGCGATAACTCATTTATCGATAAATATATCGCAATATGTAAAAGTCTCCATGAAACCTGTGTTCTCGCCCTTTCGTTTGATATCCATATTGCACTAAAATTTCAAGGTTTTATGGGAACGACATTTTGACCGATATCTAATTTACTGATAAATATATCAAAATACGGCCAAGTCCAAACGTAACCTGTTTTCTTCCCCTTTCGTTTAACACCCATATTGTACACCAATTTCAAAGTTCTATGGGAACTTCATCCTGACCGATAACTCATTCATCGACAAATATATCGAAATATTCCAAAGTCTCAATGAAACCTGTGTTCCTCCCCTTTCGTTTGATACCCATATTGTACTGAAATTTCAAGGTTTTATGGAAACCACATTTTGACCGTTAACTCATTTATCGATAAATATATCGCAACATGTCAAAGTCTGGATGAATACTGTGTTCTTCCCCTTTCGTTTGATACTCATATTGTGCACCAATTTCAAGGTTTTATGAAAACCACATTTTGGCGATAACTCATTTATCGATAAATATATCGCAATATGTAAAAGTCTCAATGAAACCTGTGTTCTCGCACTTTCGTTTGATATCCATATTGTACTCAAATTTCAAGGTTTTATGGAAACCACATTTTGACCGTTAACTCATTTATCGATAAATATATCGCAACATGTCAAAGTCTGGATGAATACTGTGTTCTTCCCCTTTCGTTTGATAGTCATATTGTTCACCAATTTCAAGGTTTTATGAAAACCACATTTTGGCGATAACTCATTTATCGATAAATATATCGCAATATGTAAAAGTCTCAATGAAACCTGTGTTCTCGCACTTTCGTTTGATATCCATATTGTACTCAAATTTCAAAGTTCTATGGAAACTTCATCTTGACCGATAACTCATTCATCGATAAATATATCGAAATATTCCAAAGTCTTAATGAAACCTGTGTTCCTCCCCTTTCGTTTGATATCCATATTGTGCTCAAATTTCAAGGTTTTATGTGAACGACATTTTGACCGATATCTAATTTACCGATATATATATCAAAATACGGCCAAGTCTAAACGTAACCTGTTTTCTTCCCCTTTCGTTTAACACCCATATTGTACACCAATTTCAAAGTTCTATGGGAACTTCATCTTGACCGATAACTCATTCATCGACAAATATATCGAAATATTCCAAAGTCTTAATGAAACCTGTGTTCTCGCCCTTTCGTTTGATACCCATATTGTACTCAAATTTCAAGGTTTTATGGGAATCAGTTTGACCGATATCTCATTTACCGATAAATATATCAAAATACGGCCAAGTCCAAACGTAACCTGATTTTCTTCCCCTTTCGTTTAACACCCAGTATTGTACACCAATTTCAAGGTTCTATTAGAACTTCATCCTTGAGCGATAACTCATTCATCGATAAATATATCGAAATATGGCAAAGTCCAAATGAAAGCTATGTTCTCCCCCTTTCGTTTGATACCCTAATTCTACTCAAATTTCAAGGATCTATGGGAACGACATTTTGACCGATAACTCATTTATCGATAAATATATCGCAATATGCCAAAGTCTCAATGAAACCTGTGTTCTTCCCCTTTCGTTTGATACTCATATTGTTCACCAATTTCAAGGTTTTATGAAAACCACATTTTGGCGATAACTCATTTATCGATAAATATATTGCAATATGCCAAAGTCTCAATGAAACCTGTGTTCTCGCCCCTTTCGCTTGATACCCATATTGTACTCAAATTTCAAGGTTTTATGGGAATCAGTTTGACCGATATCTTATTTACCGATAAATATAGTCAAAATACGGCCAAGTCCAAACGTAACCTGTTTTCTTCCCCTTTCGTTTAACACCCATATATGCACACCAATTTCAAGGTTCTATGGGAACTTCATCTTGACCAATAACTCATTCATCGATAAAATATATCGAAATATGGCAAAAAACCAAATGAAAGCTGTGTTCTCCCCCTTTCGTTTGATACCCATATTGTACTCAAATTTCAAGGTTTTATGGAAACCACATTTTGACCGTTAACTCATTTATCGATAAATATATCGCAACATGTCAAAGTCTGGATGAATACTGTGTTCTTCCCCTTTCGTTTGATACTCATATTGTTCACCAATTTCAAGGTTTTATGAAAACTACATTTTGGCGATAACTCATTTATCGATAAATATATCGCAATATGTGAAAGGCTCCATGAAACCTGTGTTCTCGCCCTTTCGTTTGATATCCATATTGCACTCAAATTTCAAGGTTTTATGGGAACGACATTTTGACCGATATCTAATTTACCGATAAATATATCAAAATACGGCCAAGTCCAAACGTAACCTGTTTTCTTCCCCTTTCGTTTAACACCCATATTGTACACCAATTTCAAAGTTCTATGGGAACTTCATCCTGACCGATAACTCATTCATCGACAAATATATCGAAATATTCTAAAGTCCTCAATGAAACCTGTGTTCCTCCCCTTTCGTTTGATACCCATATTGTACTGAAATTTCAAGGTTTTATGGAAACCACATTTTGACCGTTAACTCATTTATCGATAAATATATCGCAACATGTCAAAGGTCTGGATGAATACTGTGTTCTTCCCCTTTCGTTTGATACTCATATTGTTCACCAATTTCAAGATTTTATGAAAACCACATTTTGGCGATAACTCATTTATCGATAAATATATCGCAATATGTAAAAGTCTCAATGAAACCTGTGTCTCGCCCTTTCGTTTGATATCCATATTGCACACAAATTTCAAGGTTTTATGGGAACCACATTTTGACCGTTAACTCGTTTATCGATAAATATATCGCAACATGTCAAAGTCTGGATGAATACTGTGTTCTTCCCCTTTCGTTTGATACTCATATTGTTCACCAATTTCAAGGTTTTATAAAAACCACATTTTGGCGATAACTCATTTATCGATAAATATACTCGCAATATGTAAAAGTCTCCATGAAACCTGTGTTCTCGCCCTTTCGTTTGATATCCATATTGCTCTCAAATTTCAAGGTTTTATGGAACGACATTTTGACCGATATCTAATTACCGATAAATATATCAAAATACGGCCAAGTCCAAACGTAACCTGTTTTCTTCCCCTTTCGTTTAACACCCATATTGTACACCCAATTTCATAGTTCTATGGGAACTTCATCTTGACCGATAACTCATTCATCGACAAATATATCGAAATATTCTAAAGTCTCAATGAAACCTGTGTTCCTCCCCTTTCGTTTGCATACCCATATTGTACTGAAATTTCAAGGTTTTTATGGAAACCACATTTTGACCGTTAACTCATTTATCGATAAATATATCGCAACATGTCAAAGTCTGGATGAATACTGTGTTCTTCCCCTTTCGTTTGATACTCATATTGTTGCACCAATTTAAACGGTTTTATGAAAACCACATTTTGGCGATAACTCATTTATCGATAAATATATCGCAATATGTAAAAGTCTCAATGAAACCTGGTGTTCTCGCCCTTTCGTTTGATATCCCATATTGTACTCAAATTTCAAGTGTTTTATGGGAACCACATTTTGACCGTTAACTCATTTATCGATAAATATATCGCAACATGTCAAAGTCCTGGATGAATACTGTGTTCTTCCCCTTTCGTTTGATAGTCATATTGTTCACCCAATTTCAGAGGTTTTATGAAACCACATTTTTGGCGATAACTCATTTATCGATAAATATATCGCAATATGTAAAAGTCTCAATGAAACCTGTGTTCTCGCCCTTTCGTTTGATATCCATATTGTACTCAAATTTCAAGGTTTTATGGGAACGACATTTTGACCGATATCTAATTTACCGATAAATATATCAAAATACGGCCAAGTCTAAACGTAACCTGTTTTCTTCCCCTTTCGTTTAACACCCATATTGTACACCAATTTCAAAGTTCTATGGGAACTTCATCTTGACCGATAACTCATTCATCGATAAATATATCGCAATATTTCAAAGTCTGAATGAAAACTGTGTTCCCCCCTTTCGTTTGATATCCATATTGTACTCAAATTTCAAGGTTTTATGGGAACGACATTTTGACCGTTAACTCATTTATCGATAAATATATCGCAATACGTAAAAGCCTGAATGAAACCTGTATTCTTCCCCTTTGATACCCATATTGCACACAAATTTCAAGGTTTTATGGAAACCACATTTTGACCGTTAACTCATTTATCGATAAATATATCGCAACATGTCAAAGTCTGGATGAATACTGTGTTCTTCCCCTTTCGTTTGATACTCATATTGTTCACCAATTTCAAGATTTTATGAAAACCACATTTTGGCGATAACTCATTTATCGATAAATATATCGCAATATGTAAAAGTCTCCATGAAACCTGTGTTCTCGCCCTTTCGTTTGATATCCATATTGCACTAAAATTTCAAGGTTTTATGGGAACGACATTTTGACCGATATCTAATTTACCGATAAATATATCAAAATACGGCCAAGTCCAAACGTAACCTGTTTTCTTCCCCTTTCGTTTAACACCCATATTGTACACCAATTTCAAAGTTCTATGGGAACTTCATCCTGACCGATAACTCATTCATCGACAAATATATCGAAATATTCCAAAGTCTCAATGAAACCTGTGTTCCTCCCCTTTCGTTTGATACCCATATTGTACTGAAATTTCAAGGTTTTATGGAAACCACATTTTGACCGTTAACTCATTTATCGATAAATATATCGCAACATGTCAAAGTCTGGATGAATACTGTGTTCTCCCCTTTCGTTTGATACTCATATTGTGCACCAATTTCAAGGTTTTATGAAAACCACATTTTGGCGATAACTCATTTATCGATAAATATATCGCAATATGTAAAAGTCTCAATGCAACCTGTGTTCTCGCCCTTTCGTTTGATATCCATATTGTACTCAAATTTCAAGGTTTTATGGGAATCAGTTTGACCGATATCTCATTTACCGATAAATATATCAAAATACGGCCAAGTCCAAACGTAACCTGTTTTCTTCCCCTTTCGTTTAACACCCATATTGCACACCAATTTCAAGGTTCTATGGGAACTTCATCTTGACCAATAACTCATTCATCGATAAATATATCGAAATATGGCAAAAACCAAATGAAAGCTGTGTTCTCCCCCTTTCGTTTGATACCCATATTGTACTCAAATTTCAAGGTTTTATGGAAACCACATTTTGACCGTTAACTCATTTATCGATAAATATATCGCAACATGTCAAAGTCTGGATGAATACTGTGTTCTTCCCCTTTCGTTTGATACTCATATTGTTCACCAATTTCAAGGTTTTATGAAAACCACATATTGGCGATAGCTCATTTATCGATAAATATATCGCAATATGTAAAAGACTCCATGAAACCTGTGTTCTCGCCCTTTCGTTTGATATCCATATTGCACACAAATTTCAAGGTTTTATGGGAACCACATTTTGACCGTTAACTCATTTATCGATAAATATATCGCAACATGTCAAAGTCTGGATGAATACTGTGTTCTTCCCCTTTCGTTTGATACTCATATTGTTTACCAATTTCAAGGTTTTATAAAAACCACATTTTGGCGATAACTCATTTATCGATAAATATATCGCAATATGTAAAAGTCTCCATGAAACCTGTGTTCTCGCCCTTTCGTTTGATATCCATATTGCACTAAAATTTCAAGGTTTTATGGGAACGACATTTTGACCGATATCTAATTTACTGATAAATATATCAAAATACGGCCAAGTCCAAACGTAACCTGTTTTCTTCCCCTTTCGTTTAACACCCATATTGTACACCAATTTCAAAGTTCTATGGGAACTTCATCCTGACCGATAACTCATTCATCGACAAATATATCGAAATATTCCAAAGTCTCAATGAAACCTGTGTTCCTCCCCTTTCGTTTGATACCCATATTGTACTGAAATTTCAAGGTTTTATGGAAACCACATTTTGACCGTTAACTCATTTATCGATAAATATATCGCAACATGTCAAAGTCTGGATGAATACTGTGTTCTTCCCCTTTCGTTTGATACTCATATTGTGCACCAATTTCAAGGTTTTATGAAAACCACATTTTGGCGATAACTCATTTATCGATAAATATATCGCAATATGTAAAAGTCTCAATGAAACCTGTGTTCTCGCACTTTCGTTTGATATCCATATTGTACTGAAATTTCAAGGTTTTATGGGAACCACATTTTGACCGTTAACTCATTTATCGATAAATATATCGCAACATGTCAAAGTCTGGATGAATACTGTGTTCTTCCCCTTTCGTTTGATAGTCATATTGTTCACCAATTTCAAGGTTTTATGAAAACCACATTTTGGCGATAACTCATTTATCGATAAATATATCGCAATATGTAAAAGTCTCAATGAAACCTGTGTTCTCGCACTTTCGTTTGATATCCATATTGTACTCAAATTTCAAGGTTTTATGGAGAACGACATTTTGACCGATATCTAATTTCACGATAAATATATCAAAATACGGCCAAGTCCAAACGTAACCTCGTCGTTTAAACACCTATATTGATACACAATTTCAAAGTTCTATGAGAACTTCATCTTGACCGATAACTCATTCATCGATAACTATATCGAAATATTCAAAGTCTTAATGAAACCTGTTGTTCCTCCCTTTCCGTTTGATATCCATATTGTACTCAATTTCAAGGTTTTATGTGAACGACATTTTGACCGATATCTAATTTACCGATATATATATCAAAATACGGCCAAGTCTAAACGTAACCTGTTTTCTTCCCCTTTCGTTTAACACCCATATTGTACACCCAATTTCAAAGTTCTATGGGAACTTCATCTTGACCGATAACTCATTCATCGATAAATATATCGAAATATTCCAAAGTCTTAACGAAACCTGTGTTCTCGCCCTTTCGTTTGATACCCATATTGTACTCAAATTTCAAGGTTTTATGGGAACGACATTTTGACCGATATCTAATTTACCGATAAATATATCAAAATGACGGGCCAAGTCCAAACGTAACCTGTTTTCTTCCCCTGTCGTTTAACACCTATATTGTACACCAATTTCAAAGTTCTATGGAAACTTCATCTTGACCGATAACTCATTCATCGATAAATATATCGAAATATTCCAAAGTCTTAACGAAACCTGTGTTCTCGCCCTTTCGTTTGATACCCATATTGTACTCAAATTTCAAGGTTTTATGGGAATCAGTTTGACCGATATCTCATTTACCGATAAATATATCAAAATACGGCCAAGTCCAAACGTAACCTGATTTCTTCCCCTTTCGTTTAACACCCATATTGTACACCAATTTCAAGGTTCTATTAGAACTTCATCTTGACCAATAACTCATTCATCGATAAATATATCGAAATATGGCAAAAACCAAATGAAAGCTGTGTTCTCCCCCTTTCGTTTGATACCCATATTGTACTCAAATTTCAAGGTTTTATGGAAACCACATTTTGACCGTTAACTCATTTATCGATAAATATATCGCAACATGTCAAAGTCTGGATGAATACTGTGTTCTTCCCCTTTCGTTTGATACTCATATTGTTCACCAATTTCAAGATTTTATGAAAACCACATTTTGGCGATAACTCATTTATCGATAAATATATCGCAATATGTAAAAGTCTCCATGAAACCTGTGTTCTCGCCCTTTCGTTTGATATCCATATTGCACTAAAATTTCAAGGTTTTATGGGAACGACATTTTGACCGATATCTAATTTACCGATAAATATATCAAAATACGGCCAAGTCCAAACGTAACCTGTTTTCTTCCCCTTTCGTTTAACACCCATATTGTACACCAATTTCAAAGTTCTATGGGAACTTCATCCTGACCGATAACTCATTCATCGACAAATATATCGAAATATTCCAAAGTCTCAATGAAACCTGTGTTCCTCCCCTTTCGTTTGATACCCATATTGTACTGAAATTTCAAGGTTTTATGGAAACCACATTTTGACCGTTAACTCATTTATCGATAAATATATCGCAACATGTCAAAGTCTGGATGAATACTGTGTTCTCCCCTTTCGTTTGATACTCATATTGTGCACCAATTTCAAGGTTTTATGAAAACCACATTTTGGCGATAACTCATTTATCGATAAATATATCGCAATATGTAAAAGTCTCAATGCAACCTGTGTTCTCGCCCTTTCGTTTGATATCCATATTGTACTCAAATTTCAAGGTTTTATGGGAATCAGTTTGACCGATATCTCATTTACCGATAAATATATCAAAATACGGCCAAGTCCAAACGTAACCTGTTTTCTTCCCCTTTCGTTTAACACCCATATTGCACACCAATTTCAAGGTTCTATGGGAACTTCATCTTGACCAATAACTCATTCATCGATAAATATATCGAAATATGGCAAAAACCAAATGAAAGCTGTGTTCTCCCCCTTTCGTTTGATACCCATATTGTACTCAAATTTCAAGGTTTTATGGAAACCACATTTTGACCGTTAACTCATTTATCGATAAATATATCGCAACATGTCAAAGTCTGGATGAATACTGTGTTCTTCCCCTTTCGTTTGATACTCATATTGTTCACCAATTTCAAGGTTTTATGAAAACCACATATTGGCGATAGCTCATTTATCGATAAATATATCGCAATATGTAAAAGACTCCATGAAACCTGTGTTCTCGCCCTTTCGTTTGATATCCATATTGCACACAAATTTCAAGGTTTTATGGGAACCACATTTTGACCGTTAACTCATTTATCGATAAATATATCGCAACATGTCAAAGTCTGGATGAATACTGTGTTCTTCCCCTTTCGTTTGATACTCATATTGTTTACCAATTTCAAGGTTTTATAAAAACCACATTTTGGCGATAACTCATTTATCGATAAATATATCGCAATATGTAAAAGTCTCCATGAAACCTGTGTTCTCGCCCTTTCGTTTGATATCCATATTGCACTAAAATTTCAAGGTTTTATGGGAACGACATTTTGACCGATATCTAATTTACTGATAAATATATCAAAATACGGCCAAGTCCAAACGTAACCTGTTTTCTTCCCCTTTCGTTTAACACCCATATTGTACACCAATTTCAAAGTTCTATGGGAACTTCATCCTGACCGATAACTCATTCATCGACAAATATATCGAAATATTCCAAAGTCTCAATGAAACCTGTGTTCCTCCCCTTTCGTTTGATACCCATATTGTACTGAAATTTCAAGGTTTTATGGAAACCACATTTTGACCGTTAACTCATTTATCGATAAATATATCGCAACATGTCAAAGTCTGGATGAATACTGTGTTCTTCCCCTTTCGTTTGATACTCATATTGTGCACCAATTTCAAGGTTTTATGAAAACCACATTTTGGCGATAACTCATTTATCGATAAATATATCGCAATATGTAAAAGTCTCAATGAAACCTGTGTTCTCGCACTTTCGTTTGATATCCATATTGTACTCAAATTTCAAGGTTTTATGGGAACCACATTTTGACCGTTAACTCATTTATCGATAAATATATCGCAACATGTCAAAGTCTGGATGAATACTGTGTTCTTCCCCTTTCGTTTGATAGTCATATTGTTCACCAATTTCAAGGTTTTATGAAAACCACATTTTGGCGATAACTCATTTATCGATAAATATATCGCAATATGTAAAAGTCTCAATGAAACCTGTGTTCTCGCACTTTCGTTTGATATCCATATTGTACTCAAATTTCAAGGTTTTATGGGAACGACATTTTGACCGATATCTAATTTACCGATAAATATATCAAAATACGGCCAAGTCCAAACGTAACCTGTTTTCTTCCCCTGTCGTTTAACACCTATATTGTACACCAATTTCAAAGTTCTATGGAAACTTCATCTTGACCGATAACTCATTCATCGATAAATATATCGAAATATTCCAAAGTCTTAATGAAACCTGTGTTCCTCCCCTTTCGTTTGATATCCATATTGTACTCAAATTTCAAGGTTTTATGTGAACGACATTTTGACCGATATCTAATTTACCGATATATATATCAAAATACGGCCAAGTCTAAACGTAACCTGTTTTCTTCCCCTTTCGTTTAACACCCATATTGTACACCAATTTCAAAGTTCTATGGGAACTTCATCTTGACCGATAACTCATTCATCGATAAATATATCGAAATATTCCAAAGTCTTAACGAAACCTGTGTTCTCGCCCTTTCGTTTGATACCCATATTGTACTCAAATTTCAAGGTTTTATGGGAACGACATTTTGACCGATATCTAATTTACCGATAAATATATCAAAATACGGCCAAGTCCAAACGTAACCTGTTTTCTTCCCCTGTCGTTTAACACCTATATTGTACACCAATTTCAAAGTTCTATGGAAACTTCATCTTGACCGATAACTCATTCATCGATAAATATATCGAAATATTCCAAAGTCTTAACGAAACCTGTGTTCTCGCCCTTTCGTTTGATACCCATATTGTACTCAAATTTCAAGGTTTTATGGGAATCAGTTTGACCGATATCTCATTTACCGATAAATATATCAAAATACGGCCAAGTCCAAACGTAACCTGATTTCTTCCCCTTTCGTTTAACACCCATATTGTACACCAATTTCAAGGTTCTATTAGAACTTCATCTTGACCAATAACTCATTCATCGATAAATATATCGAAATATGGCAAAAACCAAATGAAAGCTGTGTTCTCCCCCTTTCGTTTGATACCCATATTGTACTCAAATTTCAAGGTTTTATGGAAACCACATTTTGACCGTTAACTCATTTATCGATAAATATATCGCAACATGTCAAAGTCTGGATGAATACTGTGTTCTTCCCCTTTCGTTTGATACTCATATTGTTCACCAATTTCAAGGTTTTATGAAAACTACATTTTGGCGATAACTCATTTATCGATAAATATATCGCAATATGTAAAAGGCTCCATGAAACCTGTGTTCTCGCCCTTTCGTTTGATATCCATATTGCACTCAAATTTCAAGGTTTTATGGGAACGACATTTTGACCGATATCTAATTTACCGATAAATATATCAAAATACGGCCAAGTCCAAACGTAACCTGTTTTCTTCCCCTTTCGTTTAACACCCATATTGTACACCAATTTCAAAGTTCTATGGGAACTTCATCCTGACCGATAACTCATTCATCGACAAATATATCGAAATATTCTAAAGTCTCTATGAAACCTGTGTTCCTCCCCTTTCGTTTGATACCCATATTGTACTGAAATTTCAAGGTTTTATGGAAACCACATTTTGACCGTTAACTCATTTATCGATAAATATATCGCAACATGTCAAAGTCTGGATGAATACTGTGTTCTTCCCCTTTCGTTTGATACTCATATTGTTCACCAATTTCAAGATTTTATGAAAACCACATTTTGGCGATAACTCATTTATCGATAAATATATCGCAATATGTAAAAGTCTCAATGAAACCTGTGTTCTCGCCCTTTCGTTTGATATCCATATTGCACACAAATTTCAAGGTTTTATGGGAACCACATTTTGACCGTTAACTCGTTTATCGATAAATATATCGCAACATGTCAAAGTCTGGATGAATACTGTGTTCTTCCCCTTTCGTTTGATACTCATATTGTTCACCAATTTCAAGGTTTTATAAAAACCACATTTTGGCGATAACTCATTTATCGATAAATATATCGCAATATGTAAAAGTCTCCATGAAACCTGTGTTCTCGCCCTTTCGTTTGATATCCATATTGCACTCAAATTTCAAGGTTTTATGGGAACGACATTTTGACCGATATCTAATTTACCGATAAATATATCAAAATACGGCCAAGTCCAAACGTAACCTGTTTTCTTCCCCTTTCGTTTAACACCCATATTGTACACCAATTTCAAAGTTCTATGGGAACTTCATCTTGACCGATAACTCATTCATCGACAAATATATCGAAATATTCTAAAGTCTCAATGAAACCTGTGTTCCTCCCCTTTCGTTTGATACCCATATTGTACTGAAATTTCAAGGTTTTATGGAAACCACATTTTGACCGTTAACTCATTTATCGATAAATATATCGCAACATGTCAAAGTCTGGATGAATACTGTGTTCTTCCCCTTTCGTTTGATACTCATATTGTGCACCAATTTCAAGGTTTTATGAAAACCACATTTTGGCGATAACTCATTTATCGATAAATATATCGCAATATGTAAAAGTCTCAATGAAACCTGTGTTCTCGCCCTTTCGTTTGATATCCATATTGTACTCAAATTTCAAGGTTTTATGGGAACCGCATTTTGACCGTTAACTCATTTATCGATAAATATATCGCAACATGTCAAAGTCTGGATGAATACTGTGTTCTTCCCCTTTCGTTTGATAGTCATATTGTTCACCAATTTCAAGCTTTTATGAAAACCACATTTTGGCGATAACTCATTTATCGATAAATATATCGCAATATGTAAAAGTCTCAATGAAACCTGTGTTCTCGCCCTTTCGTTTGATATCCATATTGTACTCAAATTTCAAGGTTTTATGGGAACGACATTTTGACCGATATCTAATTTACCGATAAATATATCAAAATACGGCCAAGTCTAAACGTAACCTGTTTTCTTCCCCTTTCGTTTAACACCCATATTGTACACCAATTTCAAAGTTCTATGGGAACTTCATCTTGACCGATAACTCATTCATCGATAAATATATCGCAATATTTCAAAGTCTGAATGAAACCTGTGTTCCTCCCCTTTCGTTTGATATCCATATTGTACTCAAATTTCAAGGTTTTATGGGAACGACATTTTGACCGATATCTAATTTGCCGATATATATATCAAAATACGGCCAAGTCTAAACGTAACCTGTTTTCTTCCCCTTTCGTTTAACACCCATATTGTACACCAATTATAAAGTTCTATGGGAACTTCATCTTGACCGGTAACTCATTCATCGATAAATATATCGAAATATTCCAAAGTCTTAATGAAACCTGTGTTCCTCCCCTTTCGTTTGATATCCATATTGTACTCAAATTTCAAGGTTTTATGGGAACGACATTTTGACCGATATCTAATTTGCCGATATATATATCAAAATACGGCCAAGTCTAAACGTAACCTGTTTTCTTCCCCTTTCGTTTAACACCCATATTGTACACCAATTTCAAAGTTCTATGGAAACTTCATCTTGACCGATAACTCATTCATCGATAAATATATCGAAATATTCCAAAGTCTTAATGAAACCTGTGTTCCTCCCCTTTCGTTTGATATCCATATTGTACTCAAATTTCAAGGTTTTATGGGAACGACATTTTGACCGATATCTAATTTGCCGATATATATATCAAAATACGGCCAAGTCTAAACGTAACCTGTTTTCTTCCCCTTTCGTTTAACACCCATATTGTACACCAATTTCAAAGTTCTATGGGAACTTCATCTTGACCGATAACTCATTCATCGATAAATATATCGCAATATTTCAAAGTCTGAATGAAAGCTGTGGCCTTGCCTTTTCGTTTGACACCCATGTTGCATTCAAATTACAAGGTTTTATGGGAACTCAATTTTAAGCGATAACTCATTTATCGAAAAATATATCGAAATATGGCAAAGTCCAAATGAAACCAGCGTTCTTCCCCTTTCGTTTGATACCAATATTTTACTCAAATTTCAAGGTTTTAAGGGAACCACATTTTGACCGTTAACTCATTTATCGATAAATATATCGAAAAATGCAAAGGCCAAGAAATGTATGGCTTTTTCCTTTCATTTGACACCCGTATTGTACTCAAATTTCAAGGTTTTATGGGAACAGCATTTTTACCGATAACTCATTTATCGATAAATAAATCTCAATATGCCAAAGTCTCAATGAAACCTGTGTTCTTCCCCTTTTGTTTGATACCCATATTGTACTCAAATTTCAATGTTTTATGGAAACCACATTTTGGCGATAACTCATTTATCGAAAAATATATCGAAATATGGCAAAGTCCAAATGGAACCAGCGTTCTTGCCCTTTCGTTTGATACCAATATTTTACTCAAATTTCAAGGTTTTAAGGGAACCACATTTTGACCGACAAATATATCGAAAAATGCAAAGTCAAAATGAAAGGTGACACCGATATTGTACACCAGTTTCAACTTTTTGTGTTAACGACATTTTGACCGATAACTCATTTATCGATACATATATCGAAAAATGCAAAGGCCAAGAAATGTATGGCTTTTTCCTTTCATTTGACACCCGTATTGTACTCAAATTTCAAGGTTTTATGGGAACCACATTTTGACCGTTAACTCATTTATCGATAAATATATCGCAATACGTAAAAGTCTGAATGAAACCTGTATTCTTCCCCTTTGATACCCATACTGTACACAAATTTCAAGGTTTTATGGGAACGAAATTTTGACCGATAACTCATTTATCGAAAAATATATGGCAATATGCCAAAGTCTCAATGGAACCTGTGTTCTTCGCCTTTAGTTTGATACACATATTGTACACCAATTTCAAGGTTTTATGGGAACGACATTTTGACCGATAACTCATTTATCGATAAATAAATCTCAATATGCCAAAGTCTCAATGAAACCTGTGTTCTTCCCCTTTTGTTTGATACCCATATTGTACTCAAATTTAAATGTTTTATGGAAACCACATTTTGGCGATAACTCATTTATCGATAAATATATCGCAATATGCCAAAGTCTCAATGAAACCTGTGTTCTCGCCCTTTCGTTTGATACCCATATTGTACTCAAATTTCAAGGTTTTATGGGAACCACATTTTGGCGATAACTCATTTATCGAAAAATATATCGAAATATGGCAAAGTCCAAATGGAACCAGCGTTCTTGCCCTTTCGTTTGATACCAATATTTTACTCAAATTTCAAGGTTTTAAGGGAACCACATTTTGACCGACAAATATTTCGAAAAATGCAAAGTCAAAATGAAAGGTGACACCGATATTGTACACCAGTTTCAACTTTTTGTGGGAACGACATTTTGACCGATAACTCATTTATCGATACATATATCGAAAAATGCAAAGGCCAAGAAATGTATGGCTTTTTCCTTTCATTTGACACCCGTATTGTACTCAAATTTCAAGGTTTTATGGGAACCACATTTTGACCGTTAACTCATTTATCGATAAATATATCGCAATACGTAAAAGTCTGAATGAAACCTGTATTCTTCCCCTTTGATACCCATACTGTACACAAATTTCAAGGTTTTATGGGAACGAAATTTTGACCGATAACTCATTTATCGAAAAATATATGGCAATATGCCAAAGTCTCAATGGAACCTGTGTTCTTCGCCTTTAGTTTGATACACATATTGTACACCAATTTCAAGGTTTTATGGGAACGACATTTTGACCGATAACTCATTTATCGATAAATAAATCTCAATATGCCAAAGTCTCAATGAAACCTGTGTTCTTCCCCTTTTGTTTGATACCCATATTGTACTCAAATTTAAATGTTTTATGGAAACCACATTTTGGCGATAACTCATTTATCGATAAATATATCGCAATATGCCAAAGTCTCAATGAAACCTGTGTTCTCGCCCTTTCGTTTGATACCCATATTGTACTCAAATTTCAAGGTTTTATGGGAACGACATTTTGACCGATATCTCATTTACCGATAAATATATCAAAATACGGCCAAGTCCAAACGTAACCTGTTTTCTTCCCCTTTTGTTTAACACCCATATTGTACACTAATTTCAAAGTTCTATGGGAACTTCATCTTGACCGATAACTCATTCATCGATAAATATATCGAAATATTCCAAAGTCTTAATGAAACCTGTGTTCCTCCCCTTTCGTTCGAAACCCATGTTGCACTCAAATTACAAGGTTTTATGGGAACGTCATTTTAAGCGATAACTCATTTATCGAAAAATATATCGAAATATGGCAAAGTCCAAATGGAACCAGCGTTCTTCCCCTTTCGTTTGATACCAATATTTCACTCAAATTTCAAGGTTTTAAGGGAACCACATTTTGACCGACAAATATATCGAAAAATGCAAAGTCCAAATGAAAGGTGACACCCATATTGTACACCAGTTTCAACTTTTTGTGGGAACGACATTTTGACCGATAACTCATTTATCGATACATATATCGAAAAATCCAAAGGCCAAGAAATGTATGGCTTTTTCCTTTCATTTGACACCCGTATTGTACTCAAATTTCAAGGTTTTATGGGAACCACATTTTGACCGTTAACTCATTTATCGATAAATATATCGCAATACGTAAAAGTCTGAATGAAACCTGTATTCTTCCCCTTTGATACCCATATTGCCCACAAATTTGAAGGTTTTATGGGAACGACATTTTGACCGATAACTCATTTATCGAAAAATATATCGAAATATGGCAAAAATCAAATGAAAGCTGTGTTCTCCCCCTTCCGTTTGATACCCATATTGTACTCAAATTTCAAGGTTCTATGGGAACGATATAAATATATCGCAATATTCCAAAGTCTCAATGAAACCTGTGTTCCTCCCCTTTCGTTTGATACCCATATTGTACTCAAATTTCAAGGTTTTATGGGAACGACATTTTGACCGATATCTCATTTACCGATAAATATGTATATCAAAATACGGCCAAGTCCAAACGTAACCTGTTTTCTTCCCCTTTCGTTTAACACCCATATTGTACACCAATTTCAAAGTTCTATGGGAACTTCATCTTGACCGATAACTCATTCAATTTCAAAGTTCTATGGGAACTTCATCTTGACCGATAACTCATTCATCGATAAATATATCGAAATATTCCAAAGTATTAATGAAACCTGTGTTCCTCCCCTTTCGTTTGATACCCATATTGTACTCAAATTTCAAGGTTTTATGGAAACCACACTTTGGCCGATAACTCATTTATCGATAAATATATCGCAATATTTCAAAGTCTGAATGAAAGCTGTGGCCTTGCCTTTTCGTTTGACACCCATGTTGCACTCAAATTACAAGGTTTTATGGGAACGTCATTTTAAGCGATAACTCATTTATCGAAAAAAATATCGAAATATGGCAAAGTCCAAATGGAACCAGCGTTCTTCCCCTTTCGTTTGATACCAATATTTTACTCAAATTTCAAGGTTTTAAGGGAAGCACATTTTGACCGACAAATATATCGAAAAATGCAAAGTCCAAATGAAAGGTGACACCCATATTGTACACCAGTTTCAACTTCTTGTGGGAACGACATTTTGACCGATAACTCATTTATCGATACATATATCGAAAAATGCAAAGGCCAAGATATGTATGGCTTTTTCCTTTCATTTGACACCCGTATTGTACTCAAATTTCAAGGTTTTATGGGAACCACATTTTGACCGTTAACTCATTTATCGATAAATATATCGCAATACGTAAAAGTCTGAATGAAACCTGTATTCTTCCCCTTTGATACCCATATTGTACACAAATTTCAAGGTTTTATGGGAACGACATTTTGACCGATAACTCATTTATCGAAAAATATATCGCAATATGCCAAAGTCTGACTGATACCTGCGTTCTTCCCCTTTCATTTGATACTCATATTGTTCACCAATTTTAAGGTTTTATGGAAACCACATTTTGGCGATAAATAAATCTCAATATGCCAAAGTCTCAATGAAACCTGTGTTCTTCCCCTTTCGTTTGATACCTATATTGTACTCAAATTTCAATGTTTTATGGAAACCACATTTTGGCTGATAACTAATTTATCAATGAATATATCGCAATATGCCAAAGTCTGAATGAAACCCATGTTCTCGCCCTTTCGTTTGATAACCATATTGTACTCAAATATCAAGGTTTTATGGGAATCAGTTTGACCGATGTCTCATTTACCGATAAATATATCAAAATACGGCCAAGTCCAAACGTAACCTGTTTTCTTCCTCTTTCGTTTAACACCCATAACACCAATTTCAATGTTTTATGGAAACCACATTTTGGCTGATAACTAATTTATCAATGAATATATCGCAATATGCCAAAGTCTGAATGAAACCCGTGTTCTCGCCCTTTCGTTTGATACCCATATTGTTCACCAATTTCAAGGTTTTATGAAAACCACATTTTGGCGATAACTCATTTATCGATAAATATATCGCAATATGTAAAAGTCTCAATGAAACCTGTGTTCTCGCCTTTTCGTTTGACACCCATGTTGCACTCAAATTACAAGGTTTTATGGGAACGTCATTTTAAGCGATAATTCATTTATCGAAAAAAATATCGAAATATGGCAAAGTCCAAATGGAACCAGCGTTCTTCCCCTTTCGTTTGATACCAATATTTTACTCAAATTTCAAGGTTTTAAGGGAACCACATTTTGACCCTTAACTCATTTATCGATAAATATATCGAAAAATGCAAAGGCCAAGAAATGTATGGCTTTTTCCTTTCATTTGACACCCGTATTGTACTCAAATTTCAAGGTTTTATGGGAACCACATTTTGACCGATATCTAATTTACCGATAATCGCAATATGTAAAAGTCTCAATGAAACCTGTGTTCTCGCCCTTTCGTTTGACACCCATGTTGCATTCAAATTACAAGGTTTTATGGGAACTCCATTTTAAGCGATAACTCATTTATCGAAAAATATATCGAAATATGGCAAAGTCCAAATGAAACCAGCGTTCTTCCCCTTTCGTTTGATACCAATATTTTACTCAAATTTCAAGGTTTTAAGGGAACCACATTTTGACCGTTAACTCATTTATCGATAAATATATCGAAAAATGCAAAGGCCAAGAAATGTATGGCTTTTTCCTTTCATTTGACACCCGTATTGTACTCAAATTTCAAGGTTTTATGGGAACCACATTTTGACCGTTAACTCATTTATCGATAAATATATCGCAATACGTAAAAGTCTGAATGAAACCTGTATTCTTCCCCTTTGATACCCATACTGTACACAAATTTCAAGGTTTTATGGGAACGAAATTTTGACCGATAACTCATTTATCGAAAAATATATGGCAATATGCCAAAGTCTCAATGAAACCTGTGTTCTTCCCCTTTCGTTTGATACACATATTGTACACCAATTTCAAGGTTTTATGGGAACGACATTTTGACCGATAACTCGTTTATCGATAAATAAATCTCAATATGCCAAAGTCTCAATGAAACCTGTGTTCTTCCCCTTTTGTTTGATACCCATATTGTACTCAAATTTCAATGTTTTACGGAAACCACATTTTGGCGATAACTCATTTATCGATAAATATATCGCAATATGCCAAAGTCTCAATGAAACCTGTGTTCTCGCCCTTTTGTTTGATACCCATATTGTACTCAAATTTCAAGGCTTTATGGGAACGACATTTTGACCGATATCTCATTTACCGATAAATATATCAAAATACGGCCAAGTCCAAACGTAACCTGTTTTCGTCCCCTTTCGTTTAACACCCATATTGTACACCAATTTCAAAGTTCTATGGGAACTTCATCTTGACCGATAACTCATTCATCGATAAATATATCGAAATATTCCAAAGTCTTAATGAAACCTGTGTTCCTCCCTTTTCGTTTGATACCCATATTGTACTTAAATTTCAAGGTTTTATGGAAACCACACTTTGGCCGATAACTCATTTATCGATAAATATATCGCAATATTTCAAAGTCTGAATGAAAGCTGTGGCCTTGCCTATTCGTTTGACACCCATGTTGCACTCAAATTACAAGGTTTTATGGGAACGTCATTTTAAGCGATAACTCATTTATCGAAAAATATATCGAAATATGGCAAAGTCCAAATGGAACCAGCGTTCTTCCCCTTTCGTTTGATACCAATATTTTACTCAAATTTCAAGGTTTTAAGGGAACCACATTTTGACCGACAAATATATCGAAAAATGCAAAGTCCAAATGAAAGGTGACACCCATATTGTACACCAGTTTCAACTTTTTGTGGAAACGACATTTTGACCGATAACTCATTTATCGATACATATATCCAAAAATGCAAAGGCCAAGAAATGTATGGCTTTTTCCTTTCATTTGACACCCGTATTGTACTCAAATTTCAAGGTTTTATGGGAACCACATTTTGACCGCTAACTCATTTATCGATAAATATATCGCAATACGTAAAAGTCTGAATGAAACCTGTATTCTTCCCCTTTGATACCCATATTGCACATAAATTTCAAGATTTTATCGGAACGACATTTTGACCGATAACTCATTTATCGAAAAATATATCGCAATATGCCAAAGTCTGAATGATACCTGTGTTCTTCCCCTTTCATTTGATACTCATATTGTTCACCAATTTTAAGGTTTTATGGAAACCACATTTTGGCGATAATTCATTTATCGATAAATAAATCTCAATATGCCAAAGTCTCAATGAAACCTGTGTTCTTCCCCTTTCGTTTGATACCCATATTGTACTCCAATTTCAATGTTTTATGGAAACCACATTTTGGCTGATAACTAATTTATCAATGAATATATCGCAATATGCCAAAGTCTGAATGAAACCCGTGTTCTTCCCCTTTTGTTTGATACCCATATTGTACTCAACTATCAAGGTTTTATGGGAATCAGTTTGACCGATAACTCTTTTATCGATAAATATATCGAAATTTGATACCCATATTGTACTCTAATTTCAAGGTTTAATAGGAATCAGTTTGACCGATATCTCATTTACCGATAAATATATCAAAATACGCCCAAGTCCAAACGTAACCTGTTTTCTTCCTCTTTCGTTTAACACCAATATTGCACACCAATTTCAAGGTTCTATGGGAACTTCATCTTGACCAATAACTCATTCATCGATAAATATATCGAAATATGGCAAAAACCAAATGGAAGCTGTGTTCTCCCTCTTTCGTTTGATACCCATATTGTACTCAAATTTCAAGGTTCTATGGGAACGATATAAATATATCGCAATATTCCAAAGTCTCAATGAAACCTGTGTTCCTCCCCTTTCGTTTGATACCCATATTGTACCCAAATTTCAAGGTTTTATGGAAACCACATTTTGGCCGATAACTCATTTATAGATAAATATATCGCAATATGAAAGCTGTGGCCTTGCCTTTTCGTTTGACACCCATGTTGCACTCAAATTATAAGGTTTTATGGAAACCACGTTTTGGCCGATAACTCATTTATCGATAAATATATCGCAATATGTCAAAGTCTGAATGAAACCTGTGTTCCTCCCCTTTCCTTTGATACCCGTATTGTACTCAAATTTCAAGGTTTTATGGGAACCACATTTTGACCGATAACTCTTTTATCGATAAATATATCGAAATTTGATACCCATATTGTACTCTAATTTCAAGGCTTAATAGGAATCAGTTTGACCGATATCTCATTTACCGATAAATATATCAAAATACGGCCAAGTCCAAACGTAACCTGATTTCTTCCCCTTTCGTTTAACACCCATATTGTACACCAATTTCAAGGTTCTATTAGAACTTCATCTTGAGCGATAACTCATTCATCGATAAATATATCGAAATATGGCAAAGTCCAAATGAAAGCTATGTTCTCCCCCTTTCGTTTGATACCCATATTCTACTCAAATTTCAAGGATCTATGGGAACGACATTTTGACCGATAACTCATTTATCGATAAATATATCGCAATATGCCAAAGTCTCAATGAAACCTGTGTTCTTCCCCTTTCGTTTGATACTCATAGTGTTCACCAATTTCAAGGTTTTATGAAAACCACATTTTGGCGATACCTCATTTATCGATAAATATATCGCAATATGCCAAAGTCTCAATGAAACCTGTGTTCTCGCCCTTTCGCTTGATACCCATATTGTACTCAAATTTCAAGGTTTTATGGGAATCAGTTTGACCGATATCTCATTTACCGATAAATATATCAAAATACGGCCAAGTCCAAACGTAACCTGTTTTCTTCCTCTTTCGTTTAACACCCATATTGCACACCAATTTCAAGGTTCTATGGGAACTTCATCTTGACCAATAACTCATTCATCGATAAATATATCGAAATATGGCAAAAACCAAATGAAAGCTGTGTTCTCCCCCTTTCGTTTGATACCCTTATTGTACTCAAAGTTCAAGGTTTTATGGAAACCACACTTTGACCGTTAACTCATTTATCGATAAATATATCGCAACATGTCAAAGTCTGGATGAATACTGTGTTCTTCCCCTTTCGTTTGATACTCATATTGTTCACCAATTTCAAGGTTTTATGAAAACCACATTTTGGCGATAACTCATTTATCGATAAATATATCGCAATATGTAAAAGGCTCCATGAAACCTGTGTTCTCGCCCTTTCGTTTGATATCCATATTGCACTCAAATTTCAAGGTTTTATGGGAACGACATTTTGAGCGATATCTAATTTACCGATAAATATATCAAAATACGGCCAAGTCCAAACGTAACCTGCTTTCTTCCCCTTTCGTGAAACACCCATATTGTACACCAATTTCAAAGTTCTATGGGAACTTCATCTTGACCGATAACTCATTCATCGATAAATATATCGAAATATTCCAAAGTCTCAATGAAACCTGTGTTCCGCCCCTTTCGTTTGATACCCATATTGTACTGAAATTTCCAGGTTTTATGGAAACCACATTTTGACCGTTAACTCATTTATCGATAAATATATCGCAACATGTCAAAGTCTGGATGAATACTGTGTTCTTCCCCTTTCGTTTGATACTCATATTGTTCACCAATTTCAAGGTTTTATGAAAACCACATTTTGGCGATAACTCATTTATCGATAAATATATCGCAATATGTAAAAGGCTCCATGAAACCTGTGTTCTCGCCCTTTCGTTTGATATCCATATTGCACTCAAATTTCAAGGTTTTATGGGAACGACATTTTGACCGATATCTAATTTACCGATAAATATATCAAAATACGGCCAAGTCCAAACGTAAACTCTTTTCTTCCCCTTTCGTGAAACACCCATATTGTACACCAATTTCAAAGTTCTATGGGAACTTCGTCTTGACCGATAACTCATTCATCGATAAATATATCGAAATATTCCAAAGTCTCAATGAAACCTGTGTTCCTCCCCTTTCGTTTGATACCCCTATTGTACTCAAATTTCAAGGTTTTATGGGAACCACATTTTGACCGTTAACTCATTTATCGATAAATATATCGCAACATGTCAAAGTCTGGATGAATACTGTGTTCTTCCCCTTTCGTTTGATACTCATATTGTTCACCAATTTCAAGATTTTATGAAAACCACATTTTGGCGATAACTCATTTATCGATAAATATATCGCAATATGTAAAAGTCTCAATGAAACCTGTGTTCTCGCCCTTTCGTTTGATATCCATATTGTACTCAAATTTCAAGGTTTTATGGGAACGACATTTTGACCGATATCTAATTTACCGATAAATATATCAAAATACGGCCAAGTCCAAACGTAACCTGTTTTGTTCCCCTTTCGTTTAACACCCATATTGTACACCAATTTCAAAGTTCTATGGAAACTTCATCTTGACCGATAACTCATTCATCGATAAATATATCGAAATATTCCAAAGTCTTAATGAAACCTGTGTTCCTCCCCTTTCGCTTGATATCCATATTGTACTAAAATTTCAAGGTTTTATGGGAACGACATTTTGACCGATATCTAATTTACCGATAAATATATCAAAATACGGCCAAGTCTAAACGTAACCTGTTTTCTTCCCCTTTCGTTTAACACCCATATTGTACACCAATTTCAAGGTTCTATTAGAACTTCATCTTGAGCGATAACTCATTCATCGATAAATATATCGAAATATGGCAAAGTCCAAATGAAAGCTGTGTTCTCCCCCTTTCGTTTGATACCCATATTCTACTCAAATTTCAAGGATCTATGGGAACGACATTTTTACCGATAACTCATTTATCGATAAATATATCGCAACATGTCAAAGTCTGGATGAATACTGTGTTCTTCCCCTTTCGTTTGATACTCATATTGTTCACCAATTTCAAGATTTTATGAAAACCACATTTTGGCGATAACTCATTTATCGATAAATATATCGCAATATGTAAAAGTCTCAATGAAACCTGTGTTCTCGCCCTTTCGTTTGATATCCATATTGTACTCAAATTTCAAGGTTTTATGGGAACGACATTTTGACCGATATCTAATTTACCGATAAATATATCAAAATACGGCCAAGTCCAAACGTAACCTGTTTTGTTCCCCTTTCGTTTAACACCCATATTGTACACCAATTTCAAAGTTCTATGGAAACTTCATCTTGACCGATAACTCATTCATCGATAAATATATCGAAATATTCCAAAGTCTTAATGAAACCTGTGTTCCTCCCCTTTCGTTTGATATCCATATTGTACTAAAATTTCAAGGTTTTATGGGAACGACATTTTGACCGATATCTAATTTACCGATAAATATATCAAAATACGGCCAAGTCTAAACGTAACCTGTTTTCTTCCCCTTTCGTTTAACACCCATATTGTACACCAATTTCAAAGTTCTATGGGAACTTCATCTTGACCGATAACTCATTCATCGATAAATATATCGAAATATGGCAAAAACCAAATGAAAGCTGTGTTCTCCCCCTTTCGTTTGATACCCTTATTGTACTCAAAGTTCAAGGTTTTATGGAAACCACACTTTGACCGTTAACTCATTTATCGATAAATATATCGCAACATGTCAAAGTCTGGATGAATACTGTGTTCTTCCCCTTTCGTTTGATACTCATATTGTTCACCAATTTCAAGGTTTTATGAAAACCACATTTTGGCGATAACTCATTTATCGATAAATATATCGCAATATGTAAAAGGCTCCATGAAACCTGTGTTCTCGCCCTTTCGTTTGATATCCATATTGCACTCAAATTTCAAGGTTTTATGGGAACGACATTTTGAGCGATATCTAATTTACCGATAAATATATCAAAATACGGCCAAGTCCAAACGTAACCTGCTTTCTTCCCCTTTCGTGAAACACCCATATTGTACACCAATTTCAAAGTTCTATGGGAACTTCATCTTGACCGATAACTCATTCATCGATAAATATATCGAAATATTCCAAAGTCTCAATGAAACCTGTGTTCCGCCCCTTTCGTTTGATACCCATATTGTACTGAAATTTCCAGGTTTTATGGAAACCACATTTTGACCGTTAACTCATTTATCGATAAATATATCGCAACATGTCAAAGTCTGGATGAATACTGTGTTCTTCCCCTTTCGTTTGATACTCATATTGTTCACCAATTTCAAGGTTTTATGAAAACCACATTTTGGCGATAACTCATTTATCGATAAATATATCGCAATATGTAAAAGGCTCCATGAAACCTGTGTTCTCGCCCTTTCGTTTGATATCCATATTGCACTCAAATTTCAAGGTTTTATGGGAACGACATTTTGACCGATATCTAATTTACCGATAAATATATCAAAATACGGCCAAGTCCAAACGTAAACTCTTTTCTTCCCCTTTCGTGAAACACCCATATTGTACACCAATTTCAAAGTTCTATGGGAACTTCGTCTTGACCGATAACTCATTCATCGATAAATATATCGAAATATTCCAAAGTCTCAATGAAACCTGTGTTCCTCCCCTTTCGTTTGATACCCCTATTGTACTCAAATTTCAAGGTTTTATGGGAACCACATTTTGACCGTTAACTCATTTATCGATAAATATATCGCAACATGTCAAAGTCTGGATGAATACTGTGTTCTTCCCCTTTCGTTTGATACTCATATTGTTCACCAATTTCAAGATTTTATGAAAACCACATTTTGGCGATAACTCATTTATCGATAAATATATCGCAATATGTAAAAGTCTCAATGAAACCTGTGTTCTCGCCCTTTCGTTTGATATCCATATTGTACTCAAATTTCAAGGTTTTATGGGAACGACATTTTGACCGATATCTAATTTACCGATAAATATATCAAAATACGGCCAAGTCCAAACGTAACCTGTTTTGTTCCCCTTTCGTTTAACACCCATATTGTACACCAATTTCAAAGTTCTATGGAAACTTCATCTTGACCGATAACTCATTCATCGATAAATATATCGAAATATTCCAAAGTCTTAATGAAACCTGTGTTCCTCCCCTTTCGCTTGATATCCATATTGTACTAAAATTTCAAGGTTTTATGGGAACGACATTTTGACCGATATCTAATTTACCGATAAATATATCAAAATACGGCCAAGTCTAAACGTAACCTGTTTTCTTCCCCTTTCGTTTAACACCCATATTGTACACCAATTTCAAGGTTCTATTAGAACTTCATCTTGAGCGATAACTCATTCATCGATAAATATATCGAAATATGGCAAAGTCCAAATGAAAGCTGTGTTCTCCCCCTTTCGTTTGATACCCATATTCTACTCAAATTTCAAGGATCTATGGGAACGACATTTTTACCGATAACTCATTTATCGATAAATATATCGCAACATGTCAAAGTCTGGATGAATACTGTGTTCTTCCCCTTTCGTTTGATACTCATATTGTTCACCAATTTCAAGATTTTATGAAAACCACATTTTGGCGATAACTCATTTATCGATAAATATATCGCAATATGTAAAAGTCTCAATGAAACCTGTGTTCTCGCCCTTTCGTTTGATATCCATATTGTACTCAAATTTCAAGGTTTTATGGGAACGACATTTTGACCGATATCTAATTTACCGATAAATATATCAAAATACGGCCAAGTCCAAACGTAACCTGTTTTGTTCCCCTTTCGTTTAACACCCATATTGTACACCAATTTCAAAGTTCTATGGAAACTTCATCTTGACCGATAACTCATTCATCGATAAATATATCGAAATATTCCAAAGTCTTAATGAAACCTGTGTTCCTCCCCTTTCGTTTGATATCCATATTGTACTAAAATTTCAAGGTTTTATGGGAACGACATTTTGACCGTTAACTCATTTAACGATAAATATATCGAAAAATGCAAAGGCCAAGAAATGTATGGCTTTTTCCTTTCATTTGACACCCGTATTGTACTCAAATTTCAAGGTTTTATGGAAACCACACTTTGACCGTTAACTCATTTATCGATAAATATATCGCAACATGTCAAAGTCTGGATGAATACTGTGTTCTTCCCCTTTCGTTTAACACCCATATTGTACACCAATTTCAAAGTTCTATGGGAACTTCATCTTGACCGATAACTCATTCATCGATAAATATATCGCAATATTTCAAAGTCTGAATGAAAGCTGTGGCCTTGCCTTTTCGTTTGACACCCATGTTGCATTCAAATTACAAGGTTTTATGGGAACTCCATTTTAAGCGATAACTCATTTATCGAAAAATATATCGAAATATGGCAAAGTCCAAATGAAACCAGCGTTCGTCCCCTTTCGTTTGATACCAATATTTTACTCAAATTTCAAGGTTTTAAGGGAACCACATTTTGACCGTTAACTCATTTAACGATAAATATATCGAAAAATGCAAAGGCCAAGAAATGTATGGCTTTTTCCTTTCATTTGACACCCGTATTGTACTCAAATTTCAAGGTTTTATGGGAACCACATTTTGACCGTTAACTCATGTATCGATAAATATATCGCAATACGTAAAAATCTGAATGAAACCTGTATTCTTCCCCTTTGATACCCATACTGTACACAAATTTCAAGGTTTTATGGGAACGAAATTTTGACCGATAACTCATTTATCGAAAAATATATGGCAATATGCCAAAGTCTCAATGAAACCTCTGTTCTTCCCCTTTCGTTTGATACACATATTGTACACCAATTTCAAGGTTTTATGGGAACGACATTTTGACCGATAACTCATTTATCGATAAATAAATCTCAATATGAAAAAGTCTCAATGAAACCTGTGTTCTTCCCCTTTTGTTTGATACCCATATTGTACTCAAATTTCAATGTTTTATGGAAACCACATTTTGGCGATAACTCATTTATCGAAAAATATATCGAAATATGGCAAAGTCCAAATGGAACCAGCGTTCTTGCCCTTTCGTTTGATGCCAATATTTTACTCAAATTTCAAGGTTTTAAGGGAACCACATTTTGACCGACAAATATATCGAAAAATGCAAAGTCCAAATGAAAGGTGACACCGATATTGTACACCAGTTTCAACTTTTTGTGGGAACGACATTTTGACCGATAACTCATTTATCGATACATATATCGAAAAATGCAAAGGCCAAGAAATGTATGGCTTTTTCCTTTCATTTGACACCCGTATTGTACTCAAATTTCAAGGTTTTATGGGAACCACATTTTGACCGTTAACTCATTTATCGATAAATATATCGCAATACGTAAAAGTCTGAATGAAACCTGTATTCTTCCCCTTTGATACCCATACTGTACACAAATTTCAAGGTTTTATGGGAACGAAATTTTGACCGATAACTCATTTATCGAAAAATATATGGCAATATGCCAAAGTCTCAATGAAACCTGTGTTCTTCCCCTTTCGTTTGATACACATATTGTACACCAATTTCAAGGTTTTATGGGAACGACATTTTGACCGATAACTCATTTATCGATAAATAAATCTCAATATGCCAAAGTCTCAATGAAACCTGTGTTCTTCCCCTTTTGTTTCATACCCATATTGTACTCAAATTTCAATGTTTTATGGAAACCACATTTTGGCGATAACTCATTTATCGATAAATATATCGCAATATGCCAAAGTCTCAATGAAACCTGTGTTCTCGCCCTTTCGTTTGATACCCATATTGTACTCAAATTTCAAGGTTTTATGGGAACGACATTTTGACCGATATCTCATTTACCGATAAATATATCAAAATACGGCCAAGTCCAAACGTAACCTGTTTTCTTCCCCTTTCGTTTAACACCCATATTGTACACCAATTTCAAAGCTCTATGGGAACTTCATCTTGACCGATAACTCATTCATCGATAAATATATCGAAATATTCCAAAGTCTCAATGAAACCTGTGTTCCTCCCCTTTCGTTTGATACCCATATTGTACTCAAATTTCAAGGTTTTATGGAAACAACAATTTGGCCGATAACTCATTTATCGATAAATATATCGCAATATTTCAAAGTCTGAATGAAAGCTGTGGCCTTGCCTTTTCGTTCGAAACCCATGTTGCACTCAAATTACAAGGTTTTATGGGAACGTCATTTTAAGCGATAACTCATTTATCGAAAAATATATCGAAATATGGCAAAGTCCAAATGGAACCAGCGTTCTTCCCCTTTCGTTTGATACCAATATTTTACTCAAATTTCAAGGTTTTAAGGGAACCACATTTTGACCGACAAATATATCGAAAAATGCAAAGTCCAAATGAAAGGTGACACCCATATTGTACACCAGTTTCAACTTTTTGTGGGAACGACATTTTGACCGATAACTCATTTATCGATACATATATCGAAAAATGCAAAGGCCAAGAAATGTATGGCTTTTTCCTTTCATTTGACACCCGTATTGTACTCAAATTTCAAGGTTTTATGGGAACCACATTTTGACCGTTAACTCATTTATCGATAAATATATCGCAATACGTAAAAGTCTGAATGAAATCTGTATTCTTCCCCTTTGATACCCATATTGCACACAAATTTCAAAGTTTTATGGGAACGATATTTTGACCGATAACTCATTTATCGAAAAATATATCGCTATATGCCAAAGTCTGAATGATACCTGTGTTCTTTCCCTTTCATTTGATACTCATATTGTTCACCAATTTTAAGGTTTTATGGAAACCACATTTTGGCGATAATTCATTTATCGATAAATAAATCTCAATATGCCAAAGTCTCAATGAAACCTGTGTTCTTCCCCTTTTGTTCGATACCCATATTGTACTCAAATTTCAATGTTTTATGGAAACCACATTTTGGCGATAACTCATTTATCGATAAATATATCGCAATATGCCAAACTCTGAATGAAACCCGTGTTCTCGCCCTTTCGTTTGATACCCATATTGTACTCAAATAACAAGGTTTTATGGGAACGCCATTTTGACCGATAACTCATTTATCGATAAATATATCGAAATATGGCAAAAACCAAATGAAAGCTGTGTTCTCCCCCTTCCGTTTGATACCCATATTGTACTCAAATTTCAAGGTTCTATGGGAACGATATAAATATATCGCAATATTCCAAAGTCTCAATGAAACCTGTGTTCCTCCCCTTTCGTTTGATACCCCTATTGTACTCAAATTTCAAGGTTTTATGGAAACCACATTTTGACCGTTAACTCATTTATCGATAAATATATCGCAACATGTCAAAGTCTGGATGAATACTGTGTTCTTCCCCTTTCGTTTGATACTCATATTGTTCACCAATTTCAAGATTTTATGAAAACCACATTTTGGCGATAACTCATTTATCGATAAATATATCGCAATATGTAAAAGTCTCAATGAAACCTGTGTTCTCGCCCTTTCGTTTGATATCCATATTGTACTCAAATTTCAAGGTTTTATGGGAACGACATTTTGACCGATATCTAATTTACCGATAAATATATCAAAATACGGCCAAGTCCAAACGTAACCTGTTTTGTTCCCCTTTCGTTTAACACCCATATTGTACACCAATTTCAAAGTTCTATGGAAACTTCATCTTGACCGATAACTCATTCATCGATAAATATATCGAAATATTCCAAAGTCTTAATGAACCCTTGTTCCTCCCCTTTCGCTTGATATCCATATTGTACTAAAATTTCAAGGTTTTATGGGAACGACATTTTGACCGATATCTAATTTACCGATAAATATATCAAAATACGGCCAAGTCTAAACGTAACCTGTTTTCTTCCCCTTTCGTTTAACACCCATATTGTACACCAATTTCAAGGTTCTATTAGAACTTCATCTTGAGCGATAACTCATTCATCGATAAATATATCGAAATATGGCAAAGTCCAAATGAAAGCTATGTTCTCCCCCTTTCGTTTGATACCCATATTCTACTCAAATTTCAAGGATCTATGGGAACGACATTTTTACCGATAACTCATTTATCGATAAATATATCGCAACATGTCAAAGTCTGGATGAATACTGTGTTCTTCCCCTTTCGTTTGATACTCATATTGTTCACCAATTTCAAGATTTTATGAAAACCACATTTTGGCGATAACTCATTTATCGATAAATATATCGCAATATGCCAAAGTCTCAATGAAACCTGTGTTCTCGCCCTTTCGTTTGATACCCATATTGTACTCAAATTTCAAGGTTTTATGGGAACGACATTTTGACCGATATCTCATTTACCGATAAATATATCAAAATACGGCCAAGTCCAAACGTAACCTGTTTTCTTCCCCTTTCGTTTAACACCCATATTGTACACCAATTTCAAAGTTCTATGGAAACTTCATCTTGACCGATAACTCATTCATCGATAAATATATCGAAATATTCCAAAGTCTTAATGAAACCTGTGTTCCTCCCCTTTCGTTTGATACCCATATTGTACTCAAATTTCAAGGTTTTATGGAAACAACAATTTGGCCGATAACTCATTTATCGATAAATATATCGCAATATTTCAAAGTCTGAATGAAAGCTGTGGCCTTGCCTTTTCGTTCGAAACCCATGTTGCACTCAAATTACAAGGTTTTATGGGAACGTCATTTTAAGCGATAACTCATTTATCGAAAAATATATCGAAATATGGCAAAGTCCAAATGGAACCAGCGTTCTTGCCCTTTCGTTTGATACCAATATTTTACTCAAATTTCAAGGTTTTAAGGGAACCACATTTTGACCGACAAATATATCGAAAAATGCAAAGTCCAAATGAAAGGTGACACCCATATTGTACACCAGTTTCAACTTTTTGTGGGAACGACATTTTGACCGATAACTCATTTATCGATACATATATCGAAAAATGCAAAGGCCAAGAAATGTATGGCTTTTTCCTTTCATTTGACACCCGTATTGTACTCAAATTTCAAGGTTTTATGGGAACCACATTTTGACCGTTAACTCATTTATCGATAAATATATCGCAATACGTAAAAGTCTGAATGAAATCTGTATTCTTCCCCTTTGATACCCATATTGCACACAAATTTCAAAGTTTTATGGGAACGATATTTTGACCGATAACTCATTTATCGAAAAATATATCGCTATATGCCAAAGTCTGAATGATACCTGTGTTCTTTCCCTTTCATTTGATACTCATATTGTTCACCAATTTTAAGGTTTTATGGAAACCACATTTTGGCGATAATTCATTTATCGATAAATAAATCTCAATATGCCAAAGTCTCAATGAAACCTGTGTTCTTCCCCTTTTGTTTGATACCCATATTGTACTCAAATTTCAATGTTTTATGGAAACCACATTTTGGCGATAACTCATTTATCGATAAATATATCGCAATATGCCAAACTCTGAATGAAACCCGTGTTCTCGCCCTTTCGTTTGATACCCATATTGTACTCAAATAACAAGGTTTTATGGGAACGCCATTTTGACCGATAACTCATTTATCGATAAATATATCGAAATATGGCAAAAACCAAATGAAAGCTGTGTTCTCCCCCTTCCGTTTGATACCCATATTGTACTCAAATTTCAAGGTTCTATGGGAACGATATAAATATATCGCAATATTCCAAAGTCTCAATGAAACCTGTGTTCCTCCCCTTTCGTTTGATACCCATATTGTACTCAAATTTCAAGGTTTTATGGAAACCACATTTTGGCCGATAACTCATTTATCGATATGAAAGCTGTGGCCTTGCCTTTTCGTTTGACACCCATGTTGCACTCAAATTATAAGGTTTTATGGGAACGTCATTTTAAGCGATAACTCATTTATCGAAAAATATATCGAAATATTGCAAAGTCCAAATGAAACCAGTGTTCTTCCCTTTTCGTTTTATACCAATATTTTACTCAAATTTCAAGTTGAAGAATCTCTTTCTCCATTGGGGTCTGCGTTCGCGCTTCAAAAAAATAACCGTTAACCGGTCCTACACCGGCTTCGAAATCCACAGTATTTCTGCACATAGCACCTTCAAAACTTTTAAACGATTAACGGTATACCTTTTCCCCTCCGGATTATGATTCCTGGGACCGAGACGCGGCTTTTGACCCGCCCCCCAGAAATTTTGTAGCGTTTTAGCGGTTGAAGGAGGATGTAAAGTGTTATCCAAAATTTAAACAACCCAAATTTTAACGTTTTCTGAACCTGCAAAAAAAGGGACAACGATAGAAACAAATTTATAGCCTCAAACATATCGACCATTTCAAGGTCTGAATGAAACCTGTGTTCTTCCCCTTTCGTTTGACAGCCATATTGTAGTCAAATTTCAAGGTTTTATGGAAACCACATTTTGGCCGATAACTCATTTATCGATAAATATATCGCAATATGTCAAAGTCTGAATGAAACCTGTGTTCCTCCCTTTTCGTTTGATACCCGTAATGTACTCAAATTTCAAGGTTTATGGGAACCACATTTTGACCGATAACTCTTTTATCGATAAATATATCGAAATTTGATACCCATATTGTACTCTAATTTCAAGGTTTAATAGGAATCACTTTGACCGATATCTCATTTACCGATAAATATATCAAAATACGGCCAAGTCCAAACGTAACTTGTTTTCTTCCCCTTTCGTTTAACACCCATATTGTACACCAATTTCAAGGTTCTATTAGAACTTCATCTTGAGCAATAACTCATTCATCGATAAATATATCAAAATATGGCAAAGTCCAAATGAAAGCTGTGTTCTCCCCCTTTCGTTTGATACCCATATTCCATTCAAATTTCAAGGTTCTATGGGAACGCCATTTTGACCGATAACTCATTTATCGATAAATATATCGCAATATGCCAAAGTCTCAATGAAACCTGTGTTCTTCCCCTTTCGTTTGATACTCATATTGTTCACCAATTTCAAGGTTTTATGAAAACCACATTTTGGCGATAACTCATTTATCGATAAATATATCGCAATATGCCAAAGTCTCAATGAAACCTGTGTTCTCGCCCTTTCGTTTGATACCCATATTGTACTCAAATTTCAAGGTTTTATGGGAATCAGTTTGACCGATATCTCATTTACCGATAAATATATCAAAATACGGCCAAGTCCAAACGTAACCTGATTTCTTCCCCTTTCGTTTAACACCCATATTGTACACCAATTTCAAGGTTCTATTAGAACTTCATCTTGAGCGATAACTCATTCATCGATAAATATATCGAAATATGGCAAAGTCCAAATGAAAGCTATGTTCTCCCCCTTTCGTTTGATACCCATATTCTACTCAAATTTCAAGGATCTATGGGAACGACATTTTGACCGATAACTCATTTATCGATAAATATATCGCAACATGTCAAAGTCTGGATGAATACTGTGTTCTTCCCCTTTCGTTTGATACTCATATTGTTCACCAATTTCAAGGTTTTATGAAAGCCACATTTTGGCGATAACTCATTTATCGATACACATATCGCAATATGTAAAAGTCTCAATGAAACCTGTGTTCTCGCCCTTTCGTTTGATATCCATATTGTACTCAAATTTCAAGGTTTTATGGGAACCACATTTTGACCGTTAACTCATTTACCGATAAATATATCGCAACATGTCAAAGTCGGGATGAATACTGTGTTCTTCCCCTTTCGTTTGATACTCATATTGTTCACCAATTTCAAGGTTTTATGAAAACCACATTTTGGCGATAACTCATTTATCGATAAATATATCGCAATATGTAAAAGTCTCAATGAAACCTGTGTTCTCGCCCTTTCGTTTGATATCCATATTGTACTCAAATTTCAAGGTTTTATGGGAACGACATTTTGACCGATATCTAATTTACCGATTTATAAAATACGGCCAAGTCCAAACGTAACCTGTTTTCTTCCCCTTTCGTTTAACACCCATATTGTACACCAATTTCAAAGTTCTATGGGAACTTCATCTTGACCGATAACTCATTCATCGATAAATATATCGCAATATTTCAAAGTCTGAATGAAAGCTGTGGCCTTGCCTTTTCGTTTGACACCCATGTTGCACTCAAATTACAAGGTTTTATGGGAACTCCATTTTAAGCGATAACTCATTTTTCGAAAAATATATCGAAATATGGCAAAGTCCAAATGAAACCAGCGTTCTTCCCCTTTCGTTTGATACCAATATTTTACTCAAATTTCAAGGTTTTAAGGGAACCACATTTTGACCGTTAACTCATTTATCGATAAATATATCGAAAAATGCAAAGGCCAAGAAATGTATGGCTTTTTCCTTTCATTTGACACCCGTATTGTACTCAAATTTCAAGGTTTTATGGGAACCACATTTTGACCGTTAACTCATTTATCGATAAATATATCGCAATACGTAGAAGTCTGAATGAAACCTGTATTCTTCCCCTTTGATACCCATACTGTACACAAATTTCAAGGTTTTATGGGAACGAAATTTTGACCGATAACTGATTTATCGAAAAATATATCGCAATATGCCAAAGTCTCAATGAAACCTGTGTTCTTCCCCTTTCGTTTGATACACATATTGTACACCAATTTCAAGGTTTTATGGGAACGACATTTTGACCGATAACTCATTTATCGATAAATAAATCTCAATATGCCAAAGTCTCAATGAAACCTGTGTTCTTCCCCTTTCGTTTGATACCCATATTGTACTCAAATTTCAATGTTTTATGGAAACCACATTTTGGCGATAACTCATTTATCGATAAATATATCGTAATATGCCAAAGTCTCAATGAAACCTGTGTTCTCGCCCTTTCGTTTGATACCCATATTGTACTCAAATTTCAAGGTTTTATGGGAACGACATTTTGACCGATATCTCATTTACCGATAAATATGTATATCAAAATACGGCCAAGTCCAAACGTAACCTGTTTTCTTCCCCTTTCGTTTAACACCCATATTGTACACCAATTTCAAAGTTCTATGGGAACTTCATCTTGACCGATAACTCATTCAATTTCAAAGTTCTATGGGAACTTCATCTTGACCTATAACTCATTCATCGATAAATATATCCAAATATGGCAAAGTCCAAATGAAAGCTGTGTTCCTCCCCTTTCGTTTGATACCCATATTGTACTCAATTTTCAAGGTATTATGGAAACCACATTTTGGCCGATAACTAATTTATCGATGAATATATCGCAATATGCCAAAGTCTGAATGAAAGCTGTGGCCTTGCCTTTTGATATCCATATTGCACACAAATTTCAAGGTTTAATGGGAACGACATTTTGCCCGATAACTCATTTATCAATAAATAAATCTCAATATGCCAAAGACTCAATGAAACCTGTGTTCTTCCCCTTTCGTTTGATACCCATATTGTACTAAAATTTCAAGGTTTTATGGAAACCACATTTTGGCTGATAACTAATTTATCGATGAATATATCGCAATATGCCGAAGTCTGAATGAAAGCTGTGGCCTTGCCCTTTCGTTTGATACCCATGTTGCACTCAAATTACAAGGTTTTATGGGAACGTGATTTTAAGCGATAACTCATTTATCGAAAAATATATCGAAATATGGCAAAGTCCAAATGAAACCAGTGTTCTTCCCCTTTCGTTTGATACTAATATTTTACTCAAATTTCAAGGTGATGAACATCTTTCTGCCTTGGGGTCTGCGGTCGCGCTTCAAAAAAATAACCGTTAACCGGTCCTACACCGGCTTCGAGATCCATAATATTTCTGCACATAGCACCTTCAAAACTTTTAAACGATTAACAGTATACCTTTTTTCCCTCCGGATTATGATTCCTGGGACCGAGACGCGGCTTTTGACCCCACCCCCCAGAATTTTTGTAGCGTTTTAGCGGTTGAAGAAGGATGTAAAGTGTTATCCAAAATTTAACCAACCTAAATTTTAACGTTTGCTGAACCTGCAAAAAAAGGGGCAACGATAGAAACAAATTTATAGCCTCAAACATATCGATCATTTCAAAGTCTGAATGAAACCTGTGTTCTTCCCCTTTCGTCTGACAGCCATAGTGTAGTCAAATTTCAAGGTTTTATGGAAACCACATTTTGGCCGATAACTCATTTATCGATAAATATATCGCAATTTGTTACCCATATTGCACTCAAATTTCAAGGTTTGATGGGAATCAGTTTGACCGATATCTCATTTACCGATAAATATATCAAAATACGGCCAAGTCCAAACGTAACCTGATTTCTTCCCCTTTCGTTTAACACCCATATTGTACACCAATTTCAAAGTTCTATGGGAACTTCATCTTGACCGATAACTCATTCATCGATAAATATATCGCAATATTTCAAAGTCTGAATGAAAGCTGTGGCCTTGCCTTTTCGTTTGACACCCATGTTGCACTCAAATTACAAGGTTTTATGGGAACTCCATTTTAAGCGATAACGCATTTATCGAAAAATATATCGAAATATGGCAAAGTCCAAATGAAACCAGCGTTCTTCCCCTTTCGTTTGATACCAATATTTTACTCAAATTTCAAGGTTTTAAGGGAACCACATTTTGACCGTTAACTCATTTATCGATAAATATATCGAAAAATGCAAAGGCCAAGAAATGTATGGCTTTTTCCTTTCATTTGACACCCGTATTGTACTCAAATTTCAAGGTTTTATGGGAACCACATTTTGACCGTTAACTCATTTATCGATAAATATATCGAAATACGTAAAAGTCTGAATGAAACCTGTATTCTTTCCCTTTGATACCCATACTGTACACAAATTTCAAGGTTTTATGGGAACGAAATTTTGACCGATAACTGATTTATCGAAAAATATATCGCAACATGCCAAAGTCTCAATGAAACCTGTGTTCTTCCCCTTTCGTCTGACAGCCATATTGTAGTCAAATGTCAAGGTTTTATGGAAACCACATTTTGGCCGATAACTCATTTATCGATAAATATATCGCAATTTGATACCCATATTGCACTCAAATTTCAAGGTTTAATGGGAATCAGTTTGACCGATATCTCATTTACCGATAAATATATCAAAATACGGCCAAGTCCAAACGTAACCTGATTTCTTCCCCTTTCGTTTAACACCCATATTGTACACCAATTTCAAAGTTCTATGGGAACTTCATCTTGACCGATAACTAATTCATCGATAAATATATCGCAATATTTCAAAGTCTGAATGAAAGCTGTGGCCTTGCCTTTTCGTTTGACACCCATGTTGCACTCAAATTACAAGGTTTTATGGGAACTCCATTTTAAGCGATAACTCATTTATCGAAAAATATATCGAAATATGGCAAAGTCCAAATGAAACCAGCGTTCTTCCCCTTTCGTTTGATACCAATATTTTACTCAAATTTCAAGGTTTTAAGGGAACCACATTTTGACCGATAACTCATTTATCGATACATATATCGAAAAATGCAAAGGCCAAGAAATGTATGGCTTTTTCCTTTCATTTGACACCCATATTGTACTCAAATTTCAATGTTTTATGGAAACCACATTTTGGCTGATAACTAATTTATCAATGAATATATCGCAATATGCCAAAGTCTGAATGAAACCCGTGTTCTCGCCCTTTCGTTTGATACCCATATTGTTCACCAATTTCAAAGTTCTATGGGAACTTCATCTTGACCGATAACTCATTCATCGATAAATATATCGCAATATTTCAAAGTCTCAATGAAAGCTGTGGCCTTGCCTTTTCGTTTGACACCCATGTTGCACTCAAATTACAAGGTTTTATGGGAACTCCATTTTAAGCGATAACTCATTTATCGAAAAATATATCGAAATATGGCAAAGTCCAAATGAAACCAGCGTTCTTCCCCTTTCGTTTGATACCAATATTTTACTCAAATTTCAAGGTTTTAAGGGAACCACATTTTGACCGTTAACTCATTTATCGATAAATATATCGAAAAATGCAAAGGCCAAGAAATGTATGGCTTTTTCCTTTCATTTGACACCCGTATTGTACTCAAATTTCAAGGTTTTATGGGAACCACATTTTGACCGTTAACTCATTTATCGATAAATATATCGAAATACGTAAAAGTCTGAATGAAACCTGTATTCTTTCCCTTTGATACCCATACTGTACACAAATTTCAAGGTTTTATGGGAACGAAATTTTGACCGATAACTGATTTATCGAAAAATATATCGCAACATGCCAAAGTCTCAATGAAACCTGTGTTCTTCCCCTTTCGTTTGATACCCATATTGTACTCAAATTTCAATGTTTTATGGAAACCACATTTTGGCTGATAACTAATTTATCAATGAATATATCGCAATATGCCAAAGTCTGAATGAAACCCGTGTTCTCGCCCTTTCGTTTGATACCCATATTGTTCACCAATTTCAAAGTTCTATGGGAACTTCATCTTGACCGATAACTCATTCATCGATAAATATATCGCAATATTTCAAAGTCTCAATGAAACTTGTGTTCTCGCCTTTTCGTTTGACACCCATGTTGCACTCAAATTACAAGGTTTTATGGGAACGTCATTTTAAGCGATAACTCATTTATCGAAAAAAATATCGAAATATGGCAAAGTCCAAATGGAACCAGCGTTCTTCCCCTTTCGTTTGATACCAATATTTTACTCAAATTTCAAGGTTTTAAGGGAACCACATTTTGACCGACAAATATATCGAAAAATGCAAAGTCCAAATGAAAGGTGACACCCATATTGTACACCAGTTTCAACTTTTTGTGGGAACGACATTTTGACCGGTAACTCATTTATCGATACATATATCGAAAAATGCCAAGGCCAAGAAATGTACGGCTTTTTCCTTTCATTTGACACCCATATTGTACTCAAATTTCAATGTTTTATGGAAACCACATTTTGGCGATAACTCATTTATCGATAAATATATCGCAATATGCCAAAGTCTCAATGAAACCTGTGTTCTCGCCCTTTCGTTTGATACCCATATTGTACGCAAATTTCAAGATTTTATGGGAATCAGTTTGACCGATATATTATTTAACGATAAATATATCAAAATACGGACAAGTCCAAACGTAACCTGTTTTCTTCCCCTTTCGTTTAACACCCATATTGTACACCAATTTCAAAGTTCTATGGGAACTTCATCTTGACCGATAACTCATTCAATTTCAAAGTTCTATGGGAACTTCATCTTGACCGATAACTCATTCATCGATAAATATATCCAAATATGGCAAAGTCCAAATGAAAGCTGTGTTCCTCCCCTTTCGTTTGATACCCATATTGTACTCAATTTTCAAGGTATTATGGAAACCACATTTTGGCCGATAACTAATTTATCGATGAATATATCGCAATATGCCAAAGTCTGAATGAAAGCTGTGGCCTTGCCTTTTGATATCCATATTGCACACAAATTTCAAGGTTTTATGGGAACCACATTTTGACCGTTCTCATTTATCGATAAATATATCGCAATATGCCAAAGTCTGAATGATACCTGTGTTCTTCCCCTTTCATTTGATACTCATATTGTTCACCAATTTTAAGGTTTTATGAAAACCACATTTTGGCGATAATTCATTTATCGATAAATAAATCTCAATATGCCAAAGTCTCAATGAAACCTGTGTTCTTCCCCTTTCGTTTGATACCCATATTGTACTCAAATTTCAATGTTTTATGGAAACCACATTTTGGCTGATAACTAATTTATCAATGAATATATCGCAATATGCCAAAGTCTGAATGAAACCCGTGTTCTCGCCCTTTCGTTTGATACCCATATTGTTCACCAATTTCAAGGTTTTATGAAAACCACATTTTGGCGATAACTCATTTATCGATAAATATATCGCAATATGTAAAAGTCTCAATGAAACCTGTGTTCTCGCCTTTTCGTTTGACACCCATGTTGCACTCAAATTACAAGGTTTTATGGGAACGTCATTTTAAGCGATAACTCATTTATCGAAAAAAATATCGAAATATGGCAAAGTCCAAATGGAACCAGCGTTCTTCCCCTTTCGTTTGATACCAATATTTTACTCAAATTTCAAGGTTTTAAGGGAACCACATTTTGACCGACAAATATATCGAAAAATGCAAAGTCCAAATGAAAGGTGACACCCATATTGTACACCAGTTTCAACTTTTTGTGGGAACGACATTTTGACCGATAACTCATTTATCGATACATATATCGCAATGCGTAAAAGTCTGAATGAAACCTGTATTCTTCCCCTTTGATACACATATTGTACACCAATTTCAAGGTTTTATGGGAACGATATTTTGACCGACAACTCATTTATCAATAAATAAATCTCAATATGCCAAAGTCTGAATGAAACCTGTGTTCTTCCCCTTTCGTCTGACAGCCATATTGTAGTCAAATTTCAAGGTTTTATGGAAACCACATTTTGGCCGATAACTCATTTATCGATAAATATATCGCAATTTGATACCCATATTGCACTCAAATTTCAAGGTTTAATGGGAATCAGTTTGACCGATATCTCATTTACCGATAAATATATCAAAATACGGCCAAGTCCAAACGTAACCTGATTTCTTCCCCTTTCGTTTAACACCCATATTGTACACCAATTTCAAAGTTCTATGGGAACCACATTTTGACCGTTAACTCATTTATCGATAAATATATCGCAATACGTAAAAGTCTGAATGAAAGCTGTGGCCTTGCCTTTTCGTTTGACACCCATGTTGCACTCAAATTACAAGGTTTTATGGGAACTCCATTTTAAGCGATAACTCATTTATCGAAAAATATATCGAAATATGGCAAAGTCCAAATGAAACCAGCGTTCTTCCCCTTTCGTTTGATACCAATATTTTACTCAAATTTCAAGGTTTTAAGGGAACCACATTTTGACCGTTAACTCATTTATCGATAAATATATCGAAAAATGCAAAGGCCAAGAAATGTATGGCTTTTTCCTTTCATTTGACACCCGTATTGTACTCAAATTTCAAGGTTTTATGGGAACCACATTTTGACCGTTAACTCATTTATCGATAAATATATCGAAATACGTAAAAGTCTGAATGAAACCTGTATTCTTCCCCTTTGATACCCATACTGTACACAAATTTCAAGGTTTTATGGGAACGAAATTTTGACCGATAACTGATTTATCGAAAAATATATCGCAACATGCCAAAGTCTCAATGAAACCTGTGTTCTTCCCCTTTCGTCTGACAGCCATATTGTAGTCAAATGTCAAGGTTTTATGGAAACCACATTTTGGCCGGTAACTCATTTATCGATAAATACATCGCAATTTGATACCCATATTGCACTCAAATTTCAAGGTTTAATGGGAATCAGTTTGACCGATATCTCATTTACCGATAAATATATCAAAATACGGCCAAGTCCTAACGTAACCTGATTTCTTCCCCTTTCGTTTAACACCCATATTGTACACCAATTTCAAAGTTCTATGGGAACTTCATCTTGACCGATAACTCATTCATCGATAAATATATCGCAATATTTCAAAGTCTGAATGAAAGCTGTGGCCTTGCCTTTTCGTTTGACACCCATGTTGCACTCAAATTACAAGGTTTTATGGGAACTCCATTTTAAGCGATAACGCATTTATCGAAAAATATATCGAAATATGGCAAAGTCCAAATGAAACCAGCGTTCTTCCCCTTTCGTTTGATACCAATATTTTACTCAAATTTCAAGGTTTTAAGGGAACCACATTTTGACCGATAACTCATTTATCGATACATATATCGAAAAATGCACAGGCCAAGAAATGTATGGCTTTTTCCTTTCATTTGACACCCGTATTGTACTCAAATTTCAAGGTTTTATGGGAACCACATTTTGACCGTTCTCATTTATCGATAAATATATCGCAATATGCCAAAGTCTGAATGATACCTGTGTTCTTCCCCTTTCATTTGATACTCATATTGTTCACCAATTTTAAGGTTTTATGAAAACCACATTTTGGCGATAATTCATTTATCGATAAATAAATCTCAATATGCCAAAGTCTCAATGAAACCTGTGTTCTTCCCCTTTCGTTTGATACCCATATTGTACTCAAATTTCAATGTTTTATGGAAACCACATTTTGGCTGATAACTAATTTATCAATGAATATATCGCAATATGCCAAAGTCTGAATGAAACCCGTGTTCTCGCCCTTTCGTTTGATACCCATATTGTTCACCAATTTCAAGGTTTTATGAAAACCACATTTTGGCGATAACTCATCTATCGATAAATATATCGCAATATGTAAAAGTCTCAATGAAACCTGTGTTCTCGCCTTTTCGTTTGACACCCATGTTGCACTCAAATTACAAGGTTTTATGGGAACGTCATTTTAAGCGATAACTCATTTATCGAAAAAAATATCGAAATATGGCAAAGTCCAAATGGAACCAGCGTTCTTCCCCTTTCGTTTGATACCAATATTTTACTCAAATTTCAAGGTTTTAAGGGAACCACATTTTGACCGACAAATATATCGAAAAATGCAAAGTCCAAATGAAAGGTGACACCCATATTGTACACCAGTTTCAACTTTTTGTGGGAACGACATTTTGACCGATAACTCATTTATCGATACATATATCGCAATGCGTAAAAGTCTGAATGAAACCTGTATTCTTCCCCTTTGATACACATATTGTACACCAATTTCAAGGTTTTATGGGAACGACATTTTGACCGACAACTCATTTATCAATAAATAAATCTCAATATGCCAAAGTCTGAATGAAACCTGTGTTCTTCCCCTTTCGTCTGACAGCCATATTGTAGTCAAATTTCAAGGTTTTATGGAAACCACATTTTGGCCGATAACTCATTTATCGATAAATATATCGCAATTTGATACCCATATTGCACTCAAATTTCAAGGTTTAATGGGAATCAGTTTGACCGATATCTCATTTACCGATAAATATATCAAAATACGGCCAAGTCCAAACGTAACCTGATTTCTTCCCCTTTCGTTTAACACCCATATTGTACACCAATTTCAAAGTTCTATGGGAACCACATTTTGACCGTTAACTCATTTATCGATAAATATATCGCAATACGTAAAAGTCTGAATGAAAGCTGTGGCCTTGCCTTTTCGTTTGACACCCATGTTGCACTCAAATTACAAGGTTTTATGGGAACTCCATTTTAAGCGATAACTCATTTATCGAAAAATATATCGAAATATGGCAAAGTCCAAATGAAACCAGCGTTCTTCCCCTTTCGTTTGATACCAATATTTTACTCAAATTTCAAGGTTTTAAGGGAACCACATTTTGACCGTTAACTCATTTATCGATAAATATATCGAAAAATGCAAAGGCCAAGAAATGTATGGCTTTTTCCTTTCATTTGACACCCGTATTGTACTCAAATTTCAAGGTTTTATGGGAACCACATTTTGACCGTTAACTCATTTATCGATAAATATATCGAAATACGTAAAAGTCTGAATGAAACCTGTATTCTTCCCCTTTGATACCCATACTGTACACAAATTTCAAGGTTTTATGGGAACGAAATTTTGACCGATAACTGATTTATCGAAAAATATATCGCAACATGCCAAAGTCTCAATGAAACCTGTGTTCTTCCCCTTTCGTCTGACAGCCATATTGTAGTCAAATGTCAAGGTTTTATGGAAACCACATTTTGGCCGATAACTCATTTATCGATAAATATATCGCAATTTGATACCCATATTGCACTCAAATTTCAAGGTTTAATGGGAATCAGTTTGACCGATATCTCATTTACCGATAAATATATCAAAATACGGCCAAGTCCTAACGTAACCTGATTTCTTCCGCTTTCGTTTAACACCCATATTGTACACCAATTTCAAAGTTCTATGGGAACTTCATCTTGACCGATAACTAATTCATCGATAAATATATCGCAATATTTCAAAGTCTGAATGAAAGCTGTGGCCTTGCCTTTTCGTTTGACACCCATGTTGCACTCAAATTACAAGGTTTTATGGGAACTCCATTTTAAGCGATAACGCATTTATCGAAAAATATATCGAAATATGGCAAAGTCCAAATGAAACCAGCGTTCTTCCCCTTTCGTTTGATACCAATATTTTACTCAAATTTCAAGGTTTTAAGGGAACCACATTTTGACCGATAACTCATTTATCGATACATATATCGAAAAATGCACAGGCCAAGAAATGTATGGCTTTTTCCTTTCATTTGACACCCGTATTGTACTCAAATTTCAAGGTTTTATGGGAACCACATTTTGACCGTTAACTCATTTATCGATAAATATATCGCAATATGCCAAAGTCTGAATGATACCTGTGTTCTTCCCCTTTCATTTGATACTCATATTGTTCACCAATTTTAAGGTTTTATGAAAACCACATTTTGGCGATAATTCATTTATCGATAAATAAATCTCAATATGCCAAAGTCTCAATGAAACCTGTGTTCTTCCCCTTTCGTTTGATACCCATATTGTACTCAAATTTCAATGTTTTATGGAAACCACATTTTGGCTGATAACTAATTTATCAATGAATATATCGCAATATGCCAAAGTCTGAATGAAACCCGTGTTCTCGCCCTTTCGTTTGATACCCATATTGTTCACCAATTTCAAGGTTTTATGAAAACCACATTTTGGCGATAACTCATTTATCGATAAATATATCGCAATATGTAAAAGTCTCAATGAAACCTGTGTTCTCGCCTTTTCGTTTGACACCCATGTTGCACTCAAATTACAAGGTTTTATGGGAACGTCATTTTAAGCGATAACTCATTTATCGAAAAAAATATCGAAATATGGCAAAGTCCAAATGGAACCAGCGTTCTTCCCCTTTCGTTTGATACCAATATTTTACTCAAATTTCAAGGTTTTAAGGGAACCACATTTTGACCGACAAATATATCGAAAAATGCAAAGTCCAAATGAAAGGTGACACCCATATTGTACACCAGTTTCAACTTTTTGTGGGAACGACATTTTGACCGATAACTCATTTATCGATACATATATCGCAATGCGTAAAAGTCTGAATGAAACCTGTATTCTTCCCCTTTGATACACATATTGTACACCAATTTCAAGGTTTTATGGGAACGACATTTTGACCGATAACTCATTTATCGATAAATAAATCTCAATATGCCAAAGTCTGAATAAAACCTGTGTTCTTCCCCTTTCGTCTGACAGCCATATTGTAGTCAAATTTCAAGGTTTTATGGAAACCACATTTTGGCCGATAACTCATTTATCGATAAATATATCGCAATTTGATACCCATATTGCACTCAAATTTCAAGGTTTAATGGGAATCAGTTTGACCGATATCTCATTTACCGGTAAATATATCAAAATACGGCCAAGTCCAAACGTAACCTGATTTCTTCCCCTTTCGTTTAACACCCATATTGTACACCAATTTCAAAGTTCTATGGGAACTTCATCTTGACCGATAACTCATTCATCGATAAATATATCGCAATATTTTAAAGTCTGAATGAAAGCTGCGGCCTTGCCTTTTCGTTTGACACCCATGTTGCACTCAAATTACAAGGTTTTATGGGAACTCCATTTTAAGCGATAACTCATTTATCGAAAAATATATCGAAATATGGCAAAGTCCAAATGAAACCAGCGTTCTTCCGCTTTCGTTTGATACCAATATTTTACTCAAATTTCAAGGTTTTAAGGGAACCACATTTTGACCGTTAACTCATTTATCGATAAATATATCGCAATATGTAAAAGTCTCAATGAAACCTGTGTTCTTCCCCTCTCATTTGATACTCATATTGTTCACCAATTTTAAGGTTTTATGGAAACCACATTTTGGCGATAATTCATTTATCGATAAATAAATCTCAATATGCCAAAGTCTCAATGAAACCTGTGTTCTTCCCCTTTCGTTTGATACCCATATTGTACTCAAATTTCAATGTTTTATGGAAACCACATTTTGGCTGATAACTAATTTATCAATGAATATATCGCAATATGCCAAAGTCTGAATGAAACCCGTGTTCTCGCCCTTTCGTTTGATACCCATATTGTTCACCAATTTCAAGGTTTTATGAAAACCACATTTTGGCGATAACTCATTTATCGATACATATATCGCAATGCGTAAAAGTCTGAATGAAACCTGTATTCTTCCCCTTTGATACACATATTGTACACCAATTTCAAGGTTTTATGGGAACGACATTTTGACCGATAACTCATTTATCGATAAATAAATCTCAATATGCCAAAGTCTGAATAAAACCTGTGTTCTTCCCCTTTCGTCTGACAGCCATATTGTAGTCAAATTTCAAGGTTTTATGGAAACCACATTTTGGCCGATAACTCATTTATCGATAAATATATCGCAATTTGATACCCATATTGCACTCAAATTTCAAGGTTTAATGGGAATCAGTTTGACCGATATCTCATTTACCGGTAAATATATCAAAATACGGCCAAGTCCAAACGTAACCTGATTTCTTCCCCTTTCGTTTAACACCCATATTGTACACCAATTTCAAAGTTCTATGGGAACCACATTTTGACCGTTAACTCATTTATCGATAAATATATCGCAATACGTAAAAGTCTGAATGAAAGCTGTGGCCTTGCCTTTTCGTTTGACACCCATGTTGCACTCAAATTACAAGGTTTTATGGGAACTCCATTTTAAGCGATAACTCATTTATCGAAAAATATATCGAAATATGGCAAAGTCCAAATGAAACCAGCGTTCTTCCCCTTTCGTTTGATACCAATATTTTACTCAAATTTCAAGGTTTTAAGGGAACCACATTTTGACCGTTAACTCATTTATCGATAAATATATCGAAAAATGCAAAGGCCAAGAAATGTATGGCTTTTTCCTTTCATTTGACACCCGTATTGTACTCAAATTTCAAGGTTTTATGGGAACCACATTTTGACCGTTAACTCATTTATCGATAAATATATCGCAATACGTAAAAGTCTGAATGAAACCTGTATTCTTCCCCTTTGATACCCATACTGTACACAAATTTCAAGGTTTTATGGGAACGAAATTTTGACCGATAACTGATTTATCGAAAAATATATCGCAATATGCCAAAGTCTGAATGATACCTGTGTTCTTCCCCTCTCATTTGATACTCATATTGTTCACCAATTTTAAGGTTTTATGGAAACCACATTTTGGCGATAATTCATTTATCGATAAATAAATCTCAATATGCCAAAGTCTCAATGAAACCTGTGTTCTTCCCCTTTCGTTTGATACCCATATTGTACTCAAATTTCAATGTTTTATGGAAACCACATTTTGGCTGATAACTAATTTATCAATGAATATATCGCAATATGCCAAAGTCTGAATGAAACCCGTGTTCTCGCCCTTTCGTTTGATACCCATATTGTTCACCAATTTCAAGGTTTTATGAAAACCACATTTTGGCGATAACTCATTTATCGATAAATATATCGTAATATGTAAAAGTCTCAATGAAACTTGTGTTCTCGCCTTTTCGTTTGACACCCATGTTGCACTCAAATTACAAGGTTTTATGGGAACCACATTTTGGCTGATAACTAATTTATCAATGAATATATCGCAATATGCCAAAGTCTCAATGAAACCTGTGTCCTTCCCCTTTCGTTTGATACACATATTGTACTCAAATTTCAATGTTTTATGGAAACCACATTTTGGCTGATAACTAATTTATCAATGAATATATCGCAATATGCCAAAGTCTCAATGAAACCTGTGTTCTTCCCCTTTCGTTTTATACACAGATTTTACACCAATTTCAAGGTTTTATGGGAACGACATTTTGACCGATAACTCATTTATCGATAAATAAATCTCAATGTGCCAAAGTCTCAATGAAACCTGTGTTCTTCCCCTTTCGTTTGATACCCATATTGTACTCAAATTTCAATGTTTTATGGAAACCACATTTTGGCGATAACTCATTTATCGATAAATATATCGCAATATGCCAAAGTCTGAATGAAACCTGTGTTCTCGCCCTTTCGTTTGATACCCATATTGTACTCAAATTTCAAGGTTTTATGGAAACCACACTTTGGCCGATAACTCATTTATCGATAAATATATCGCAATATTTCAAAGTCTGAATGAAAGCTGTGGCCTTGCCTTTTCGTTTGACACCCATGTTGCACTCAAATTACATGGTTTTATGGGAACGTCATTTTAAGCGATAACTCATTTATTGAAAAAAATATCGAAATATGGCAAAGTCCAAATGGAACCAGCGTTCTTCCCCTTTCGTTTCATACCAATATTTTACTCAAATTTCAAGGTTTTGAGGGAACCACATTTAGACCGACAAATATATCGAAAAATGCAAAGTCCAAATGAAAGGTGACAGCCATATTGTACACCAGTTTCAATTTTTTGTGGGAACGACATTTTGACCGATAACTCATTTATCGATACATATATCGAAAAATGCAAAGGCCAAGAAATGTATGGCTTTTTCCTTTCATTTGACACCCGTATTGTACTCAAATTTCAAGGTTTTATGGGAACCACATTTTGACCGTTAACTCAATTATCGATAAATATATCGCAATATGCCAAAGTCTGAATGATACCTGTGTTCTTCCCCTTTCATTTGATACTCATATTGTTCACCAATTTTAAAGTTTTATGGAAATTACATTTTGGCGATAATTCATTTATCGATAAATAAATCTCAATATGCCAAAGTCTCAATGAAACCTGTGTTCTTCCCCTTTCGTTTGATACCCATATTGTACTCAAATTTCAATGTTTTATGGAAACCACATTTTGGCTGATAACTAATTTATCAATGAATATATCGCAATATGCCAAAGTCTGAATGAAACCCGTGTCCTCGCCCTTTCGTTTGATACCCATATTGTTCACCAATTTCAAGGTTTTATGAAAACCACATTTTGGCGATAACTCATTTATCGATAAATATATCGCAATATGTAAAAGTCTCAATGAAACTTGTGTTCTCGCCTTTTCGTTTGACACCCATGTTGCACTCAAATTACAAGGTTTTATGGGAACGTCATTTTAAGCGATAACTCATTTATCGAAAAAAATATCGAAATATGGCAAAGTCCAAATGGAACCAGCGTTCTTCCCCTTTCGTTTGATACCAATATTTTACTCAAATTTCAAGGTTTTAAGGGAACCACATTTTGACCGACAAATATATCGAAAAATGCAAAGTCCAAATGAAAGGTGACAGCCATATTGTACACCAGTTTCAACTTTTTGTGGGAACGAGATTTTGACCGATAACTCATTTATCGATACATATATCGAAAAATGCAAAGGCCAAGAAATGTATGGCTTTTTCCTTTCATTTGACACCCGTATTGTACTCAAATTTCAAGGTTTTAAGGGAACCACATTTTGACCGTTAACTCATTTATCGATAAATATATCGAAAAATGCAAAGGCCAAGAAATGTATGGCTTTTTCCTTGCATTTGACACCCGTATTGTACTCAAATTTCAAGGTTTTATGGGAACCACATTTTGACCGTTAACTCATTTATCGATAAATATATCGCAATACGTAAAAGTCTGAATGAAACCTGTATTCTTCCCCTTTGATACCCATACTGTACACAAATTTCAAGGTTTTATGGGAACGAAATTTTGACCGATAACTGATTTATCGAAAAATATATCGCAATATGCCAAAGTCTGAATGATACCTGTGTTCTTCCCCTCTCATTTGATACTCATATTGTTCACCAATTTTAAGGTTTTATGGAAACCACATTTTGGCGATAATTCATTTATCGATAAATAAATCTCAATATGCCAAAGTCTCAATGAAACCTGTGTTCTTCCCCTTTCGTTTGATACCCATATTGTACTCAAATTTCAATGTTTTATGGAAACCACATTTTGGCTGATAACTAATTTATCAATGAATATATCGCAATATGCCAAAGTCTGAATGAAACCCGTGTTCTCGCCCTTTCGTTTGATACCCATATTGTTCACCAATTTCAAGGTTTTATGAAAACCACATTTTGGCGATAACTCATTTATCGATAAATATATCGTAATATGTAAAAGTCTCAATGAAACTTGTGTTCTCGCCTTTTCGTTTGACACCCATGTTGCACTCAAATTACAAGGTTTTATGGGAACCACATTTTGGCTGATAACTAATTTATCAATGAATATATCGCAATATGCCAAAGTCTCAATGAAACCTGTGTCCTTCCCCTTTCGTTTGATACACATATTGTACTCAAATTTCAATGTTTTATGGAAACCACATTTTGGCTGATAACTAATTTATCAATGAATATATCGCAATATGCCAAAGTCTCAATGAAACCTGTGTTTTTCCCCTTTCGTTTTATACACAGATTTTACACCAATTTCAAGGTTTTATGGGAACGACATTTTGACCGATAACTCATTTATCGATAAATAAATCTCAATGTGCCAAAGTCTCAATGAAACCTGTGTTCTTCCCCTTTCGTTTGATACCCATATTGTACTCAAATTTCAATGTTTTATGGAAACCACATTTTGGCGATAACTCATTTATCGATAAATATATCGCAATATGCCAAAGTCTGAATGAAACCTGTGTTCTCGCCCTTTCGTTTGATACCCATATTGTACTCAAATTTCAAGGTTTTATGGAAACCACACTTTGGCCGATAACTCATTTATCGATAAATATATCGCAATATTTCAAAGTCTGAATGAAAGCTGTGGCCTTGCCTTTTCGTTTGACACCCATGTTGCACTCAAATTACATGGTTTTATGGGAACGTCATTTTAAGCGATAACTCATTTATTGAAAAAAATATCGAAATATGGCAAAGTCCAAATGGAACCAGCGTTCTTCCCCTTTCGTTTCATACCAATATTTTACTCAAATTTCAAGGTTTTAAGGGAACCACATTTTGACCGACAAATATATCGAAAAATGCAAAGTCCAAATGAAAGGTGACAGCCATATTGTACACCAGTTTCAACTTTTTGTGGGAACGACATTTTGACCGATAACTCATTTATCGATACATATATCGAAAAATGCAAAGGCCAAGAAATGTATGGCTTTTTCCTTTCATTTGACACCCGTATTGTACTCAAATTTCAAGGTTTTAAGGGAACCACATTTTGACCGTTAACTCATTTATCGATAAATATATCGAAAAATGCAAAGGCCAAGAAATGTATGGCTTTTTCCTTTCATTTGACACCCGTATTGTACTCAAATTTCAAGGTTTTATGGGAACCACATTTTGACCGTTAACTCATTTATCGATAAATATATCGCAATACGTAAAAGTCTGAATGAAACCTGTATTCTTCCCCTTTGATACCCATACTGTACACAAATTTCAAGGTTTTATGGGAACGAAATTTTGACCGATAACTGATTTATCGAAAAATATATCGCAATATGCCAAAGTCTGAATGATACCTGTGTTCTTCCCCTCTCATTTGATACTCATATTGTTCACCAATTTTAAGGTTTTATGGAAACCACATTTTGGCGATAATTCATTTATCGATAAATAAATCTCAATATGCCAAAGTCTCAATGAAACCTGTGTTCTTCCCCTTTCGTTTGATACCCATATTGTACTCAAATTTCAATGTTTTATGGAAACCACATTTTGGCTGATAACTAATTTATCAATGAATATATCGCAATATGCCAAAGTCTGAATGAAACCCGTGTTCTCGCCCTTTCGTTTGATACCCATATTGTTCACCAATTTCAAGGTTTTATGAAAACCACATTTTGGCGATAACTCATTTATCGATAAATATATCGTAATATGTAAAAGTCTCAATGAAACTTGTGTTCTCGCCTTTTCGTTTGACACCCATGTTGCACTCAAATTACAAGGTTTTATGGGAACCACATTTTGGCTGATAACTAATTTATCAATGAATATATCGCAATATGCCAAAGTCTCAATGAAACCTGTGTTTTTCCCCTTTCGTTTTATACACAGATTTTACACCAATTTCAAGGTTTTATGGGAACGACATTTTGACCGATAACTCATTTATCGATAAATAAATCTCAATGTGCCAAAGTCTCAATGAAACCTGTGTTCTTCCCCTTTCGTTTGATACCCATATTGTACTCAAATTTCAATGTTTTATGGAAACCACATTTTGGCGATAACTCATTTATCGATAAATATATCGCAATATGCCAAAGTCTGAATGAAACCTGTGTTCTCGCCCTTTCGTTTGATACCCATATTGTACTCAAATTTCAAGGTTTTATGGAAACCACACTTTGGCCGATAACTCATTTATCGATAAATATATCGCAATATTTCAAAGTCTGAATGAAAGCTGTGGCCTTGCCTTTTCGTTTGACACCCATGTTGCACTCAAATTACATGGTTTTATGGGAACGTCATTTTAAGCGATAACTCTTTATTGAAAAAAATATCGATATATGGCAAAGTCCAAATGGAACCAGCGTTCTTCCCCTTTCGTTTCATACCAATATTTTACTCAAATTTCAAGGTTTTGAGGGAACCACATTTAGACCGACAAATATATCGAAAAATGCAAAGTCCAAATGAAAGGTGACAGCCATATTGTACACCAGTTTCAACTTTTTGTGGGAACGACATTTTGACCGATAACTCATTTATCGATACATATATCGAAAAATGCAAAGGCCAAGAAATGTATGGCTTTTTCCTTTCATTTGACACCCGTATTGTACTCAAATTTCAAGGTTTTATGGGAACCACATTTTGACCGTTAACTCAATTATCGATAAATATATCGCAATATGCCAAAGTGTGAATGATACCTGTGTTCTTCCCCTTTCATTTGATACTCATATTGTTCACCAATTTTAAAGTTTTATGGAAATTACATTTTGGCGATAATTCATTTATCGATAAATAAATCTCAATATGCCAAAGTCTCAATGAAACCTGTGTTCTTCCCCTTTCGTTTGATACCCATATTGTACTCAAATTTCAATGTTTTATGGAAACCACATTTTGGCTGATAACTAATTTATCAATGAATATATCGCAATATGCCAAAGTCTGAATGAAACCCGTGTTCTCGCCCTTTCGTTTGATACCCATATTGTTCACCAATTTCAAGGTTTTATGAAAACCACATTTTGGCGATAACTCATTTATCGATAAATATATCGCAATGTGTAAAAGTCTCAATGAAACTTGTGTTCTCGCCTTTTCGTTTGACACCCATGTTGCACTCAAATTACAAGGTTTTATGGGAACGTCATTTTAAGCGATAACTCATTTATCGAAAAAAATATCGAAATATGGCAAAGTCCAAATGGAACCAGCGTTCTTCCCCTTTCGTTTGATACCAATATTTTACTCAAATTTCAAGGTTTTAAGGGAACCACATTTTGACCGACAAATATATCGAAAAATGCAAAGTCCAAATGAAAGGTGACACCCATATTGTACACCAGTTTCAACTTTTTGTGGGAACGACATTTTGACCGGTAACTCATTTATCGATACATATATCGAAAAATGCAAAGGCCAAGAAATGTATGGCTTTTTCCTTTCATTTGACACCCGTATTGTACTCAAATTTCAAGGTTTTATGGGAACCACATTTTGACCGTTAACTCATTTATCGATAAATATATCGCAATACGTAAAAGTCTGAATGAAACCTGTATTCTTCCCCTTTGATACCCATACTGTACACAAATTTCAAGGTTTTATGGGAACGAAATTTTGACCGATAACTGATTTATCGAAAAATATATCGCAATATGCCAAAGTCTCAATGAAACCTGTGTTCTTCCCCTTTCGTCTGACAGCCATATTGTAGTCAAATTTCAAGGTTTTATGGAAACCACATTTTGGCCGATAACTTATTTATCGATAAATATATCGCAATTTGATACCCATATTGCACTCAAATTTCAAGGTTTAATGGGAATCAGTTTGACCGATATCTCATTTACCGATAAATATATCAAAATACGGCCAAGTCCAAACGTAACCTGATTTCTTCCCCTTTCGTTTAACACCCATATTGTACACCAATTTCAAAGTTCTATGGGAACTTCATCTTGACCGATAACTCATTCATCGATAAATATATCGCAATATTTTAAAGTCTGAATGAAAGCTGCGGCCTTGCCTTTTCGTTTGACACCCATGTTGCACTCAAATTACAAGGTTTTATGGGAACTCCATTTTAAGCGATAACTCATTTATCGAAAAATATATCGAAATATGGCAAAGTCCAAATGAAACCAGCGTTCTTCCCCTTTCGTTTGATACCAATATTTTACTCAAATTTCAAGGTTTTAAGGGAACCACATTTTGACCGTTAACTTATTTATCGATAAATATATCGCAATATGTAAAAGTCTCAATGAAACTTGTGTTCTCGCCTTTTCGTTTGACACCCATGTTGCACTCAAATTACAAGGTTTTATGGGAACCACATTTTGGCTGATAACTAATTTATCAATGAATATATCGCAATATGCCAAAGTCTCAATGAAACCTGTGTTCTTCCCCTTTCGTTTGATACACATATTGTACACCAATTTCAAGGTTTTATGGAATCCACATTTTGGCGAGAACTCATTTATCGATAAATATATCGCAATATGCCAAAGTCTCAATGAAACCTGTGTTCTCGCCCTTTCGTTTGATACCCATATTGTACTCAAATTTCAAGGTTTTATGGAAACCACACTTTGGCCGATAACTCATTTATCGATAAATATATCGCAATATTTTAAAGTCTGAATGAAAGCTGCGGCCTTGCCTTTTCGTTTGACACCCATGTTGCACTCAAATTACAAGGTTTTATGGGAACCACATTTTGGCTGATAACTAATTTATCAATGAATATATCGCAATATGCCAAAGTCTCAATGAAACCTGTGTTCTTCCCCTTTCGTTTGATACACATATTGTACACCAATTTCAAGGTTTTATGGAATCCACATTTTGGCGAGAACTCATTTATCGATAAATATATCGCAATATGCCAAAGTCTCAATGAAACCTGTGTTCTCGCCCTTTCGTTTGATACCCATATTGTACTCAAATTTCAAAGTTTTATGGAAACCACATTTTGGCTGATAACTAATTTATCAATGAATATATCGCAATATGCCAAAGTCTCAATGAAACCTGTGTTCTTCCCCTTTCGTTTGATACCCATATTGTACTCAAATTTCAAGGTTTTATGGGAACGAAATTTTGACCGATAACTGATTTATCGAAAAATATATCGCAATATGCCAAAGTCTCAATGAAACCTGTGTTCTTCCCCTTTCGTCTGACAGCCATATTGTAGTCAAATTTCAAGGTTTTATGGAAACCACATTTTGGCCGATAACTCATTTATCGATAAATATATCGCAATTTGATACCCATATTGCACTCAAATTTCAAGGTTTAATGGGAATCAGTTTGACCGATATCTCATTTACCGATAAATATATCAAAATACGGCCAAGTCCAAACGTAACCTGATTTCTTCCCCTTTCGTTTAACACCCATATTGTACACCAATTTCAAAGTTCTATGGGAACTTCATCTTGACCGATAACTCATTCATCGATAAATATATCGCAATATTTCAAAGTCTGAATGAAACCTGTGTTCTTCCCCTTTCGTCTGACAGCCATATTGTAGTCAAATTTCAAGGTTTTATGGAAACCACATTTTGGCCGATAACTATTTATCGATAAATATATCGCAATTTGATACCCATATTGCACTCAAATTTCAAGGTTTAATGGGAATCAGTTTGACCGATATCTCATTTACCGATAAATATATCAAAATACGGCCAAGTCCAAACGTAACCTGATTTCGTCCTTTTTCGTTTAACACCCATATTGTACACCAATTTCAAAGTTCTATGGGAACTTCATCTTGGCCGATAACTCATTCATCGATAAATATATCGCAATATTTCAAAGTCTGAATGAAACCCGTGTTCTCGCCCTTTCTTTGGATACCCATATTGTACTCAAATTTCAAGGTTCTATAAAATAACCGTTAATCGGTCCTACACCGGCTTCGAGACCCATAATATTTCTGCATATAGCACCTTCAAAACTTTTAAACGATTAACAGTATACCTTTTTTCCCTCCGGATTATGATTCCTGGGACCGAGACGCGGCTTTTGACCCCACCCCCCAGAATTTTTGTAGCGTTTCGGCGGTTGAAGAAGGATGTAAAGTGTTATCCAAAATTTAACCAACCCAAATTTTGACGTTTGCTGAACCTGCAAAAAAAGGGGCAACGAAAGAAACAAATTTATAGCCTCAAACATATCGATCATTTCAAAGTCTGAATGAAACGTGTTTTCTTCCCCTTTCGTTTAACACCCATATTGTACACCAATTTCAAAGTTCTATGGGAACTACATCTTGACCGATAACTCATTCATCGATAAATATATCGAAATATTCCAAAGTCTTAATGAAACCCGTGTTCTCGCCCTTTCGTTTGATACCCATATTGTACTCAAATTTCAAGGTTCTATGGGAACGATATGAATATATCGCAATATTCCAAAGTCTCAATGAAACCTGTGTTCCTCCCCTTTCGTTTGATACCCATATTGTACTCAATTTTCAAGGTTTTATGGAAACCACATTTTGGCCGATAACTCATTTATCGATAAATATATCGCAATTTGATACCCATATTGCACTCAAATTTCAAGGTTTAATGGGAATCAGTTTGACCGATATCTCATTTACCAAGTCCAAACGTAACCTGATTTCTTCCCCTTTCGTTTAACACCCATATTGTACACCAATTTCAAGGTTCTATTAGAACTTCATCTTGAGCGATAACTCATTCATCGATAAATATATCGAAATATTCCAAAGTCCAAATGAAAGCTTTGTTCTTCCCCTTTCGTTTGATACCCATATTGTACTCAAATTTCAAGCTTTTATGGGAATCAGTTTGACCGATATCTCATTTACCGATAAATATATCAAAATACGGCCAAGTCCAAACGTAACCTGATTTCTTCCCCTTTCGTTTAACACCCATATTGTACACCAATTTAAAGGTTCTATTAGAACTTCATCTTGAGCGATAACTCATTCATCGATAAATATATCGAAATACGGCCAAGTCCAAACGTAACCTGATTTCTCCCCCTTTCGTTTGATACCCATATTCTACTCAAATTTCAAGGATCTATGGGAACGACATTTTGACCGTTAACTCATTTATCGATAAATATATCGCAACATGTCAAAGTCTGGATGAATACTGTGTTCTTCCCCTTTCGTTTGATACTCATATTGTTCACCAATTTCAAGGTTTTATGAAAACCACATTTTGGCGATAACTCATTTATCGATAAATATATCGCAATATGTAAAAGTCTCAATGAAACCTGTGTTCTCGCCTTTTCGTTTGACACCCACGTTGCACTCAAATTACAAGGTTTTATGGGAACGTCATTTTAAGCGATAACTCATTTATCGAAAAAAATATCGAAATATGGCAAAGTCCAAATGGAACCAGCGTTCTTCCCCTTTCGTTTGATACCAATATTTTACTCAAATTTCAAGGTTTTAAGGGAACCACGTTTTGACCGACAAATATATCGAAAAATGCAAAGTCCAAATGAAAGGTGACACCCATATTGTACACCAGTTTCAACTTTTTGTGGGAACGACATTTTGACCGTTAACTCATTTATCGATAAATATATCGCAATATGCCAAAGTCTCAATGAAACCTGTGCTCTTCCCCTTTCGTTTGATACTCATATTGTTCACCAATTTCAAGGTTTTATGAAAACCACATTTTGGCGATAACTCATTTATCGATAAATATATCGCAATATACCAAAGTCTCAATGAAACCTGTGTTCTCCCCCTTTCATTTGATACTCATATTGTTCACCAATTTTAAGGTTTTATGGAAACCACATTTTGGCGATAATTCATTTATCGATAAATAAATCTCAATATGCCAAAGTCTCAATGAAACCTTTGTTCTTCCCCTTTCGTTTGATACCCATATTGTACTCAAATTTCAATGTTTTATGGAAACCACATTTTGGCTGATAACTAATTTATCAATGAATATATCGCAATATGCCAAAGTCTGAATGAAACCCGTGTTCTCGCCCTTTCGTTTGATACCCATATTGTACTCAAATATCAAGGTTTTATGGGAATCAGTTTGACCGATGTCTCATTTACCGATAAATATATCAAAATACGGCCAAGTCCAAACGTAACCTGTTTTCTTCCCCTTTCGTTTAACACCCATATTGCACACCAATTTCAAGGTTCTATGGGAACTTCATCTTGACCAATAACTCATTCATCTATAAATATATCGAAATATGGCAAAAACCAAATGAAAGCTGTGTTCTTGATACCCATATTGTACTCAAATTTCAAGGTTTTATGGAAACCACATTTTGACCGTTAACTCATTTATCGATAAATATATCGCAACATGTCAAAGTCTGGATGAATACTGTGTTCTTCCCCTTTCGTTTGATACTCATATTGTTCACCAATTTCAAGGTTTTATGAAAACCACATTTTGGCGATAACTCATTTATCGATAAATATATCGCAATATGTAAAAGTCTCAATGAAACCTGTGTTCTCGCCTTTTCGTTTGACACCCACGTTGCACTCAAATTACAAGGTTTTATGGGAACGTCATTTTAAGCGATAACTCATTTATCGAAAAAAATATCGAAATATGGCAAAGTCCAAATGGAACCAGCGTTCTTCCCCTTTCGTTTGATACCAATATTTTACTCAAATTTCAAGGTTTTAAGGGAACCACGTTTTGACCGACAAATATATCGAAAAATGCAAAGTCCAAATGAAAGGTGACACCCATATTGTACACCAGTTTCAACTTTTTGTGGGAACGACATTTTGACCGTTAACTCATTTATCGATAAATATATCGCAATATGCCAAAGTCTCAATGAAACCTGTGCTCTTCCCCTTTCGTTTGATACTCATATTGTTCACCAATTTCAAGGTTTTATGAAAACCACATTTTGGCGATAACTCATTTATCGATAAATATATCGCAATATACCAAAGTCTCAATGAAACCTGTGTTCTCCCCCTTTCATTTGATACTCATATTGTTCACCAATTTTAAGGTTTTATGGAAACCACATTTTGGCGATAATTCATTTATCGATAAATAAATCTCAATATGCCAAAGTCTCAATGAAACCTTTGTTCTTCCCCTTTCGTTTGATACCCATATTGTACTCAAATTTCAATGTTTTATGGAAACCACATTTTGGCTGATAACTAATTTATCAATGAATATATCGCAATATGCCAAAGTCTGAATGAAACCCGCGTTCTCGCCCTTTCGTTTGATACCCATATTGTACTCAAATATCAAGGTTTTATGGGAATCAGTTTGACCGATGTCTCATTTACCGATAAATATATCAAAATACGGCCAAGTCCAAACGTAACCTGTTTTCTTCCCCTTTCGTTTAACACCCATAAAACCAATTTCAAGGTTCTATGGGAACTTCATCTTGACCGATAACTCATTCATCGATAAATATATCCAAATATGGCAAAGTCCAAATGAAAGCTGTGTTCTTCCCCTTTCGTTTGATACCCATATTGTACTCAATTTTCAAGGTATTATGGAAACCATATTTTGGCCGATAACTAATTTATCGATAAATATATCGCAATATGCCAAAGTCTGAAAGAAAGCTGTGGCCTTGCCTTTTGATATCCATATTTTACACAAATTTCAAGGTTTAATGGGAACGACATGTTGACCGATAACTAATTTATCGATAAATAAATCTCAATATGCCAAAGACTCAATGAAACCTGTGTTCTTCCCCTTTCCTTTGATACCCATATTGTACTCAAATTTCAAGGTTTTATGGAAACCACATTTTGGCTGATAACTAATTTATCGATGAATATATCGCAATATGCCGAAGTCTGAATGAAAGCTGTGGTCTTGCCCTTTCGTTTGATACCCATGTTGCACTCAAATTACAAGGTTTTATGGGAACGTGATTTTAAGCGATAACTCATTTATCGAAAAATATATCGAAATATGGCAAAGTCCAAATGAAACCAGTGTTCTTCCCCTTTCGCTCGATGCTAATATTTTACTCAAATTTCAAGGTGAAGAACATCTTTCTGCATTGGGGTCTGCGGTCGCGCTTCAAAAAAATAACCGTTAACCGGTTCTACACCGGCTTCGAGATCCATAATATTTCTGCACATAGCACCTTCAAAACTTTTAAACGATTAACAGTATACCTTTTTTCCCTCCGGATTATGATTCCTGGGACCGAGACGCGGCTTTTGACCCCACCCCCCAGAATTTTTGTAGCGTTTTAGCGGTTGAAGAAGGATGTAAAGTGTTGTCCAAAATTTAACCAACCCAAATTTTGACGTTTGCTGAACCTGCAAAAAAAGGGGCAACGATAGAAACAAATTTATAGCCTCAAACATATCGATCATTTCAAAGTCTGAATGAAACCTGTGTTCTTCCCCTTTCGTCTGACAGCCATATTGTAGTCAAATTTCAAGGTTTTATGGAAACCAAATTTTGGCCGATAACTCATTTATCGATAAATATATCGCAATTTGATACCCATATTGTACTCAAATTTCAAGCTTTTATGGGAATCAGTTTGACCGATATCTCATTTACCGATAAATATATCAAAATACGGCCAAGTCCAAACGTAACCTGATTTCTTCCCCTTTCGTTTAACACCCATATTGTACACCAATTTAAAGGTTCTATTAGAACTTCATCTTGAGCGATAACTCATTCATCGATAAATATATCGAAATATGGCAAAGTCCAAATGAAAGCTATGTTCTCCCCCTTTCGTTTGATACCCATATTCTACTCAAATTTCAAGGATCTATGGGAACGACATTTTGACCGTTAACTCATTTATCGATAAATATATCGCAATATGCCAAAGTCTCAGAATGAATGAAAGCTGTGGTCTTGCCCTTTCGTTTGATACCCATGTTGCACTCAAATTACAAGGTTTTATGGGAACGTGATTTTAAGCGATAACTCATTTATCGAAAAATATATCGAAATATGGCAAAGTCCAAATGAAAGCTATGTTCTCCCCCTTTCGTTTGATACCCATATTCTACTCAAATTTCAAGGATCTATGGGAACGACATTTTGACCGATAACTCATTTATCGATAAATATATCGCAATATGAAAAAGTCTCAATGAAACCTGTGTTCTTCCCCTTTCGTTTGATACCCATATTGTACTCAAATTTCAAGGTTTTATGAACACCACATTTTGGCTGATAACTAATTTATCGATGAATATATCGCAATATGCCGAAGTCTGAATGAAAGCTGTGGCCTTGCCCTTTCCTTTGATACCCATGTTGCACTCAAATTACAAGGTTTTATGGGAACGTGATTTTAAGCGATAACTCATTTATCGAAAAATATATCGAAATATGGCAAAGTCCAAATGAAACCAGTGTTCTTCCCCTTTCGCTCGATGCTAATATTTTACTCAAATTTCAAGGTGAAGAACATCTTTCTGCATTGGGGTCTGCGGTCGCGCTTCAAAAAAATAACCGTTAACCGGTTCTACACCGGCTTCGAGATCCATAATATTTCTGCACATAGCACCTTCAAAACTTTTAAACGATTAACAGTATACCTTTTTTCCCTCCGGATTATGATTCCTGGGACCGAGACGCGGCTTTTGACCCCACCCCCCAGAATTTTTGTAGCGTTTTAGCGGTTGAAGAAGGATGTAAAGTGTTATCCAAAATTTAACCAACCCAAATTTTGACGTTTGCTGAACCTGCAAAAAAAGGGGCAACGATAGAAACAAATTTATAGCCTCAAACACATCGATCATTTCAAAGTCTGAATGAAACCTGTGTTCTTCCCCTTTCGTCTGACAGCCATATTGTAGTCAAATTTCAAGGTTTTATGGAAACCAAATTTTGGCCGATAACTCATTTATCGATAAATATATCGGAATTTGATACCCATATTGCACTCAAATTTCAAGGTTTAATGGGAATCAGTTTGACCGACATCTCATTTACCGATAAATATATCAAAAACGGCCAAGTCCAAACGTAACCTGATTTCTTCCCCTTTCGTTTAACACCCATATTGTACACCAATTTCAAGGTTCTATTAGAACTTCATCTTGAGAGATAACTCATTCATCGATAAATATATCGAAATATGGCAAAGTCCAAATGAAAGCTATGTTCTTACCCTTTCGTTTGATACCCATATTCTACTCAAATTTCAAGGATCTATGGGAACGACATTTTGACCGATAACTCATTTATCGATAAATATATCGCAATATGCCAAAGTCTTAATGAAACCTGTGTTCTTCCCCTTTCGTTTGATACTCATATTGTTCACCAATTTCAAGGTTTTATGAAAACCACATTTTGGCGATAACTCATTTATCGATAAATATATCGCAATATGCCAAAGTCTCAATGAAACCTGTGTTCTCGCCCTTTCGCTTGATACCCATATTGTACTCAAATTTCAAGGTTTTATGGGAATCAGTTTGACAGATATCTCATTTACCGATAAATATATCAAAATACGGCCAAGTCCAAACGTAACCTGTTTTCTTCCCCTTTCGTTTAACACCCATATTGCACACCAATTTCAAGGTTCTATGGGAACTTCATCTTGACCAATAACTCATTCATCGATAAATATATCGAAATATGGCAAAAACCAAATGAAAGCTGTGTTCTCCCCCTTTCGTTTGATACCCATATTGTACTCAAATTTCAAGGTTTTATGGAAACCACATTTTGACCGTTAACTCATCTATCGATAAATATATCGCAACATGTCAAAGTCTGGATGAATACTGTGTTCTTCCCCTTTCGGTTGATACTCATATTGTTCACCAATTTCAAGGTTTTATGAAAACCACATTTTGGCGATAACTCATTTATCGATAAATATATCGCAATATGTAAAAGTCTCAATGAAACCTGTGTTCTCGCCCTTTCGTTTGATATCCATATTGTACTCAAATTTTAAGGTTTTATGGGAACCACATTTTGACCGTTAACTCATTTATCGATAAATATATCGCAACATGTCAAAGTCTGGATGAATACTGTGTTCTTCCCCTTTCGTTTGATACTCATATTGTTCACCAATTTCAAGGTTTTATGAAAACCACATTTTGGCGATAACTCATTTATCGATAAATATATCGCAATATGTAAAAGTCTCAATGAAACCTGTGTTCTCGCCCTTTCGTTTGATATCCATATTGTACTCAAATTTCAAGGTTTTATGGGAACGACATTTTGACCGATATCTAATTTACCGATAAATATATCAAAATACGGCCAAGTCCAAACGTAACCTGTTTTCTTCCCCTTTCGTTTAACACCCATATTGTACACCAATTTCAAAGTTCTATGGGAACTTCATCTTGACCGATAACTCATTCAGCGACAAATATATCGCAATATTTCAAAGTCTGAATGAAAGCTGTGGCCTTGCCTTTTCGTTTGACACCCATGTTGCACTCAAATTACAAGGTTTTATGGGAACTCCATTTTAAGCGATAACTCATGAATCGAAAAATATATCGAAATATGGCAAAGTCCAAATGAAACCAGCGTTCTTCCCTTTTCGTTTGATACCAATATTTTACTCAAATTTCAAGCTTTTATGGGAACCACATTTTGACCGTTAACTCATTTATCGATAAATATATGGCAATACGTAAAAGTCTGAATGAAACCTGTAATCTTCCCCTTTGATACCTATACTGTACACAAATTTCAAGGTTTTATGGGAACGAAATTTTGACCGATAACTGATTTATCGAAAAATATATCGCAATATGCCAAAGTCTCAATGAAACCTGTGTTTTTCCCCTTTCGTTTGATACACATATTGTACACCAATTTCAAGGTTTTATGGGAACGACATTTTGACCGATAACTCATTTATCGATAAATAAATCTCAATATGCCAAAGCTTAAATAAAACCTGTGTTCTTCCCCTTTCGTTTGATACCCATATTGTACTCAAATTTCAATGTTTTATGGAAACCACATTTTGGCGATAACTCATTTATCGATAAATATATCGCAATATGCCAAAGTCTCAATGAAACTTGTGTTCTCGCCCTTTCGTTTGATACCCATATTGTACTCAAATTTCAAGGTTTTATGGGAACGACATTTTGACCGATATCTCATTTACCGATAAATATGTATATCAAAATACGGCCAAGTCCAAACGCAACCTGTTTTCTTCCCCTTTCGTTTAAGACCCATATTGTACACCAATTTCAAAGTTCTATGGGAACTTCATCTTGACCGATAACTCATTCATCGATAAATATATCGAAATATTCCAAAGTCTTAATGAAACCTGTGTTCCTCCCCTTTCGTTTGATACCCATATTGTACTCAAATTTCAAGGTTTTATGGAAACCACACTTTGGCCGATAACTCATTTATCGATAAATATATCGCAATATTTCAAAGTCTGAATGAAAGCTGTGGCCTTGCCTTTTCGTTTGACACCCATGTTGCACTCAAATTACAAGGTTTTATGGGAACGTCATTTTAAGCGATAACTCAATTATCGAAAAAATATCAAAATATGGCAAAGTCCAAATGGAACCAGGGTTCTTCCCCTTTCGTTTGATACCAATATTTTACTCAAATTTCAAGGTTTTAAGGGAACCACATTTTGACCGACAAATATATCGAAAAATGCAAAGTCCAAATGAAAGGTGACACCCATATTGTACACCAGTTTCAACTTTTTGTGGGAACGACATTTTGACCGATAACTCATTTATCGATACATATATCAAAAAATGCAAAGGCCAAGAAATGTATGGCTTTTTCCTTTCATTTGACACCCGTATTGTACTCAAATTTCAAGGTTTTATGGGAACCACATTTTGACCGTTAACTCATTTATCGATAAATATATCGCAATACGTAAAAGTCTGAATGAAACCTGTATTCTTCCCCTTTGATACCCATATTGTACACAAATTTCAAGGTTTTATGGGAACGACATTTTGACCGATAACTCATTTATCGAAAAATATATCGCAATATGCCAAAGTCTGAATGAAAGCTGTGGCCTTGCCTTTTGATATCCATATTTTACACAAATTTCAAGGTTTAATGGGAACGACATTTTGACCGATAACTCATTTATCGATAAATAAATCTCAATATGCCAAAGTCTGAATGAAAGCTGTGGCCTTGCCCTTTCGTTTGATACCCATGTTGCACTCAAATCACAAGGTTTTATGGGAACGTCATTTTAAGCGATAACTCATTTATCGAAAAAATATCAAAATATGCCAAAGTCCAAATGGAACCAGCGTTCTTCCCCTTTCGTTTGATACCAATATTTTACTCAAATTTCAAGGTTTTAAGGGAACCACATTTTGACCGACAAATATATCGAAAAATGCAAAGTCCAAATGAAAGGTGACACCCATATTGTACACCAGTTTCAACTTTTTGTGGGAACGACATTTTGACCGATAACTCATTTATCGATACATATATCAAAAAATGCAAAGGCCAAGAAATGTATGGCTTTTTCCTTTCATTTGACACCCGTATTGTACTCAAATTTCAATGTTTTATGGAAACCACATTTTGGCGATAACTCATTTATCGATAAATATATCGCAATATGCCAAAGTCTCAATGAAACTTGTGTTCTCGCCCTTTCGTTTGATACCCATATTGTACTCAAATTTCAAGGTTTTATGGGAACGACATTTTGACCGATATCTCATTTACCGATAAATATGTATATCAAAATACGGCCAAGTCCAAACGCAACCTGTTTTCTTCCCCTTTCGTTTAAGACCCATATTGTACACCAATTTCAAAGTTCTATGGGAACTTCATCTTGACCGATAACTCATTCATCGATAAATATATCGAAATATTCCAAAGTCTTAATGAAACCTGTGTTCTTCCCCTTTCGTTTGATACCCATATTGTACTCAAATTTCAAGGTTTTATGAAAACCACATTTTGGCTGATAACTAATTTATCGATGAATATATCGCAATATGCCGAAGTCTGAATGAAAGCTGTGGCCTTGCCCTTTCGTTTGATACCCATGTTGCACTCAAATCACAAGGTTTTATGGGAACGTGATTTTAAGCGATAACTCATTTATCGAAAAATATATCGAAATATGGCAAAGTCCAAATGAAACCAGTGTTCTTCCCCTTTCGTTTTATACTAATATTTTACTCAAATTTCAAGGTGAAGAACATCTTTCTGCATTGGGATCTGCGGTCGCGCTTCAAAAAAATAACCGTTAACCGGTCCTACACCGGCTTCGAGATCCATAATATTTCTGCACATAGCACCTTCAAAACTTTTAAACGATTAACAGTATACCTTTTTTCCCTCCGGATTATGACTCCTGGGACCGAGACGCGGCTTTTGACCCCACCCCCCAGAATTTTTGTAGCGTTTTAGCGGTTGAAGAAGGATGTAAAGTGTTATCCAAAATTTAACCAACCCAAATTTTGACGTTTGCTGAACCTGCAAAAAAAGGGGCAACGATAGAAACAAATTTATAGCCTCAAATATATCGATCATTTCAAAGTCTGAATTAAACCTGTGTTCTTCCCCTTTCGTCTGACAGCCATATTGTAGTCAAATTTCAAGGTTTTATGGAAACCACATTTTGGCTGATAACTCATTTATATAAATATATCGCAATATGTCAAAGTCTGAATGAAACCTGTGTTCCTCCCCTTTCGTTTGATACTCATATTGTACTCAAATTTCAAGGTTTTATGGGAACCACATTTTGACCGATAACTCTTTTATCGATAAATATATCGGAATTTGATACCCATATTGTACTCTAATTTCAAGGTTTAATGGGAATCAGTTTGACCGATATCTCATTTACCGATAAATATATCAAAATACGGCCAAGTCCAAACGTAACTTGTTTTCTTCCCCTTTCGTTTAACACCCATATTGTACACCAATTTCAAGGTTCTATTAGAACTTCATCTTGAGCGATAACTCATTCATCGATAAATATATCGAAATATGGCAAAGTCCAAATGAAAGCTCTGTTCTTCCCCTTTCGTTTGATACCCATATTGTACTCAAATTTCAAGGTTTTATGAAAACCACATTTTGGCTGATAACTAATTTATCGATGAATATATCGCAATATGCCGAAGTCTGAATGAAAGCTGTGGCCTTGCCCTTTCCTTTGATACCCATGTTGCACTCAAATTACAAGGTTTTATGGGAACGTGATTTTAAGCGATAACTCATTTATCGAAAAATATATCGAAATATGGCAAAGTCCAAATGAAACCAGTGTTCTTCCCCTTTCGTTCGATACTAATATTTTACTCAAATTTCAAGGTGAAGAACATCTTTCTGCATTGGGGTCTGCGGTCGCGCTTCAAAAAAATAACCGTTAACCGGTTCTACACCGGCTTCGAGATCCATAATATTTCTGCACATAGCACCTTCAAAACTTTTAAACGATTAACAGTATACCTTTTTTCCCTCCGGATTATGATTCCTGGGACCGAGACGCGGCTTTTGACCCCACCCCCCAGAATTTTTGTAGCGTTTTAGCGGTTGAAGAAGGATGTAAAGTGTTATCCAAAATTTAACCAACCCAAATTTTGACGTTTGCTGAACCTGCAAAAAAAGGGGCAACGATAGAAACAAATTTATAGCCTCAAACATATCGATCATTTCAAAGTCTGAATGAAACCTGTGTTCTTCCCCTTTCGTCTGACAGCCATATTGTAGTCAAATTTCAAGGTTTTATGGAAACCACATTTTGGCCGATAACTCATTTATCGATAAATATATCGCAATTTGATACCCATATTGCACTCAAATTTCAAGGTTTAATGGGTATCAGTTTGACCGATATCTCATTTACCGATAAATATATCAAAATACGGCCAAGTCCAAACGTAACTTGTTTTCTTCTCCTTTCGTTTAACACCCATATTGTACACCAATTTCAAGGTTCTATTAGAACTTCATCTTGAGCGATAACTCATTCATCGATAAATATATCGAAATATGGCAAAGTCCAAATGAAAGCTATGTTCTCCTCCTTTCGTTTGATACCCATATTCTACTCAAATTTCAAAGATCTATGGGAACGACATTTTGACCGATAACTCATTTATCGATAAATATATCGCAATATGCCAAAGACTCAATGAAACCTGTGTTCTTCCCCTTTCCTTTGATACCCATATTGTACTCAAATTTCAAGGTTTTATGGAAACCACATTTTGGCTGATAACTAATTTATCGATGAATATATCGCAATATGCCGAAGTCTGAATGAAAGCTGTGGCCTTGCCCTTTCGTTTGCACTCAAATCACAAGGTTTTATGGGAACGTGATTTTAAGCGATAACTCATTTATCGAAAAATATATCGAAATATGGCAAAGTCCAAATGAAACCAGTGTTCTTCCCCTTTCGTTTTATACTAATATTTTACTCAAATTTCAAGGTGAAGAACATCTTTCTGCATTGGGATCTGCGGTCGCGCTTCAAAAAAATAACCGTTAACCGGTCCTACACCGGCTTCGAGATCCATAATATTTCTGCACATAGCACCTTCAAAACTTTTAAACGATTAACAGTATACCTTTTTTCCCTCCGGATTATGACTCCTGGGACCGAGACGCGGCTTTTGACCCCACCCCCCAGAATTTTTGTAGCGTTTTAGCGGTTGAAGAAGGATGTAAAGTGTTATCCAAAATTTAACCAACCCAAATTTTGACGTTTGCTGAACCTGCAAAAAAAGGGGCAACGATAGAAACAAATTTATAGCCTCAAACATATCGATCATTTCAAAGTCTGAATGAAACCTGTGTTCTTCCCCTTTCGTCTGACAGCCATATTGTAGTCAAATTTCAAGGTTTTATGGAAACCACATTTTGGCCGATAACTCATTTATCGATAAATATATCGCAATTTGATACCCATATTGCACTCAAATTTCAAGGTTTAATGGGAATCAGTTTGACCGATATCTCATTTACCGATAAATATATCAAAATACGGCCAAGTCCAAACGTAACTTGTTTTCTTCTCCTTTCGTTTAACACCCATATTGTACACCAATTTCAAGGTTCTATTAGAACTTCATCTTGAGCGATAACTCATTCATCGATAAATATATTGAAATATGGCAAAGTCCAAATGAAAGCTATGTTCTCCTCCTTTCGTTTGATACCCATATTCTACTCAAATTTCAAGGATCTATGGGAACGACATTTTGACCGATAACTCATTTATCGATAAATATATCGCAATATGCCAAAGACTCAATGAAACCTGTGTTCTTCCCCTTTCCTTTGATACCCATATTGTACTCAAATTTCAAGGTTTTATGGAAACCACATTTTGGCTGATAACTAATTTATCGATGAATATATCGCAATATGCCGAAGTCTGAATGAAAGCTGTGGCCTTGCCCTTTCGTTTGATACCCATGTTGCATTCAAATTACAAGGTTTTATGGGAAAGTGATTTTAAGCGATAACTCATTTATCGAAAGATATATCGAAATATGGCAAAGTCCAAATGAAGGCTATGTTCTCCCCCTTTCGTTTGATACCCATATTCTACTCAAATTTCAAGGATCTATGGGAACGACATTTTGACCGATAACTCATTTATCGATAAATATATCGCAATATGCCAAAGTCTCAATGAAACCTGTGTTCTTCCCCTTTCGTTTGATACTCATATTGTTCACCAATTTCAAGGTTTTATGAAAACTACATTTTGGCGATAACTCATTTATCGATAAATATATCGCAATATGCCAAAGTCTCAATGAAACCTGTGTTCTCGCCCTTTCGCTTGATACCCATATTGTACTCAAATTTCAAGGTTTTATGGGAATCAGTTTGACAGATATCTCATTTACCGATAAATATATCAAAATACGGCCAAGTCCAAACGTAACCTGTTTTCTTCCCCTTTCGTTTAACACCCATATTGCACACCAATTTCAAGGTTCTATGGGAACTTCATCTTGACCAATAACTCATTCATCGATAAATATATCGAAATATGGCAAAAACCAAATGAAAGCTGTGTTCTCCCCCTTTCGTTTGATACCCATATTGTACTCAAATTTCAAGGTTTTATGGAAACCACATTTTGACCGTTAACTCATTTATCGATAAATATATCGCAACATGTCAAAGTCTGGATGAATACTGTGTTCTTCCCCTTTCGGTTGATACTCATATTGTTCACCAATTTCAAGGTTTTATGAAAACCACATTTTGGCGATAACTCATTTATCGATAAATATATCTCAATATGTAAAAGTCTCAATGAAACCTGTGTTCTCGCCCTTTCGTTTGATATCCATATTGTACTCAAATTTCAAGGTTTTATGGGAACCACATTTTGACCGTTAACTCATTTATCGATAAATATATCGCAACATGTCAAAGTCTGGATGAATACTGTGTTCTTCCCCTTTCGTTTGCTACTCATATTGTTCACCAATTTCAAGGTTTTATGAAAACCACATTTTGGCGATAACTCATTTATCGATAAATATATCGCAATATGTAAAAGTCTCAATGAAACCTGTGTTCTCGCCCTTTCGTTTGATATCCATATTGTACTCAAATTTCAAGGTTTTATCGGAACGACATTTTGACCGATATCTAATTTACCGATAAATATATCAAAATACGGCCAAGTCCAAACGTAACCTGTTTTCTTCCCCTTTCGTTTAACACCCATATTGTACACCAATTTCAAAGTTCTATGGGAACTTCATCTTGACCGATAACTCATTCATCGATAAATATATCGAAATATTCCAAAGTCTTAATGAAACCTGTGTTCCTCCCCTTTCGTTTGATATCCATATTGTAGTCATATTTCAAGGTATTATGGGAACGACATTTTGACCGATATCTAATTTACCGATAAATATATCAAAATACGGCCAAGTCCAAACGTAACCTGTTTTCTTCCCCTTTCGTTTAACACCCATATTGTACACCAATTTCAAAGTTCTATGGGAACTTCATCTTGACCGATAACTCATTCATCGATAAATATATCGCAATATTTCAAAGTCTGAATGAAAGCTGTGGCCTTGCCTTTTCGTTTGACACCCATGTTGCACTCAAATTACAAGGTTTTATGGGAACTCCATTTTAAGCGATAACTCATGAATCGAAAAATATATCGAAATATGGCAAAGTCCAAATGAAACCAGCGTTCTTCCCTTTTCGTTTGATACCAATATTTTACTCAAATTTCAAGGTTTTATGGGAACCACATTTTGACCGTTAACTCATTTATCGATAAATATATCGCAATACGTAAAAGTCTGAATGAAACCTGTATTCTTCCCCTTTGATACCTATACTGTACACAAATTTCAAGGTTTTATGGGAACGAAATTTTGAACGATAACTGATTTATCGAAAAATATATCGCAATATGCCAAAGTCTCAATGAAACCTGTGTTCTTCCCCTTTCGTTTGATACACATATTGTACACCAATTTCAAGGTTTTATGGGAACGACATTTTGACCGATAACTCATTTATCGATAAATAAATCTCAATATGCCAAAGTCTCAATGAAACCTGTGTTCTTCCCCTTTCGTTTGATACCCATATTGTACTCAAATTTCAATGTTTTATGGAAACCACATTTTGGCGATAACTCATTTATCGATAAATATATCGCAATATGCCAAAGTCTCAATGAAACTTGTGTTCTCGCCCTTTCGTTTGATACCCATATTGTACTCAAATTTCAAGGTTTTATGGGAACGACATTTTGACCGATATCTCATTTACCGATAAATATGTATATCAAAATACGGCCAAGTCCAAACGCAACCTGTTTTCTTCCCCTTTCGTTTAACACCCATATTGCACACCAATTTCAAGGTTCTATGGGAACTTCATCTTGACCAATAACTCATTCATCGATAAATATATCGAAATATGGCAAAAACCAAATGAAAGCTGTGTTCTCCCCCTTTCGTTTGATACCCATATTGTACTCAAATTTCAAGGTTTTATGGAAACCACATTTTGACCGTTAACTCATTTATCGATAAATATATCGCAACATGTCAAAGTCTGGATGAATACTGTGTTCTTCCCCTTTCGGTTGATACTCATATTGTTCACCAATTTCAAGGTTCTATTAGAACTTCATCTTGAGCGATAACTCATTCATCGATAAATATATCGAAATATGGCAAAGTCCAAATGAAAGCTCTGTTCTCCCCCTTTCGTTTGATACCCATATTCTACTCAAATTTCAAGGATCTATGGGAACGACATTTTGACCGATAACTCATTTATCGATAAATATATCGCAATATGCCAAAGTCTCCATGAAACCTGTGTTCTTCCCCTTTCGTTTGATACCCATATTGTACTCAAATTTCAAGGTTTTATGAAAACCACATTTTGGCTGATAACTAATTTATCGATGAATATATCGCAATATGCCGAAGTCTGAATGAAAGCTGTGGCCTTGCCCTTTCCTTTGATACCCATGTTGCACTCAAATTACAAGGTTTTATGGGAACGTGATTTTAAGCGATAACTCATTTATCGAAAAATATATCGAAATATGGCAAAGTCCAAATGAAAGCTATGTTCTCCTCCTTTCGTTTGATACCCATATTCTACTCAAATTTCAAGGATCTATGAGAACGACACTTTGACCGATAACTCATTTATCGATAAATATATCGCAATATGCCAAAGACTCAATGAAACCTGTGTTCTTCCCCTTTCCTTTGATACCCATATTGTACTCAAATTTCAAGGTTTTATGGAAACCACATTTTGGCTGATAACTAATTTATCGATGAATATATCGCAATATGCCGAAGTCTGAATGAAAGCTGTGGCCTTGCCCTTTCGTTTGATACCCATGTTGCATTCAAATTACAAGGTTTTATGGGAAAGTGATTTTAAGCGATAACTCATTTATCGAAAAATATATCGAAATATGGCAAAGTCCAAATGAAAGCTATGTTCTCCCCCTTTCGTTTGATACCCATATTCTACTCAAATTTCAAGGATCTATGGGAACGACATTTTGACCGATAACTCATTTATCGATAAATATATCGCAATATGCCAAAGTCTCAATGAAACCTGTGTTCTTCCCCTTTCGTTTGATACTCATATTGTTCACCAATTTTAAGGTTTTATGAAAACCACATTTTGGCGATAACTCATTTATCGATAAATATATCGCAATATGATAAAGTCTCAATGAAACCTGTGTTCTCGCCCTTTCGCTTGATACCCATATTGTACTCAAATTTCAAGGTTTTATGGGAATCAGTTTGACAGATATCTCATTTACCGATAAATATATCAAAATACGGCCAAGTCCAAACGTAACCTGTTTTCTTCCCCTTTCGTTTAACACCCATATTGCACACCAATTTCAAGGTTCTATGGGAACTTCATCTTGACCAATAACTCATTCATCGATAAATATATCGAAATATGGCAAAAACCAAATGAAAGCTGTGTTCTCCCCCTTTCGTTTGATACCCATATTGTACTCAAATTTCAAGGTTTTATGGAAACCACATTTTGACCGTTAACTCATTTATCGATAAATATATCGCAACATGTCAAAGTCTGGATGAATACTGTGTTCTTCCCCTTTCGGTTGATACTCATATTGTTCACCAATTTCAAGGTTTTATGAAAACCACATTTTGGCGATAACTCATTTATCGATAAATATATCGCAATATGTAAAAGTCTCAATGAAACCTGTGTTCTCGCCCTTTCGTTTGATATCCATATTGTACTCAAATTTCAAGGTTTTATGGGAACCACATTTTGACCGTTAACTCATTTATCGATAGATATATCGCAACATGTCAAAGTCTGGATGAATACTGTGTTCTTCCCCTTTCGTTTGATACTCATATTGTTCACCAATTTCAAGGTTTTATGAAAACCACATTTTGGCGATAACTCATTTATCGATAAATATATCGCAATATGTAAAAGTCTCAATGAAACCTGTGTTCTCGCCCTTTCGTTTGATATCCATATTGTACTCAAATTTCAAGGTTTTATGGGAACGACATTTTGACCGATATCTAATTTACCGATAAATATATCAAAATACGGCCAAGTCCAAACGTAACCTGTTTTCTTCCCCTTTCGTTTAACACCCATATTGTACACCAATTTCAAAGTTCTATGGGAACTTCATCTTGACCGATAACTCATTCATCGATAAATATATCGAAATATTCCAAAGTCTTAATGAAACCTGTGTTCCTCCCCTTTCGTTTGATATCCATATTGTAGTCATATATCAAGGTATTATGGGAACGACATTTTGACCGATATCTAATTTACCGATAAATATATCAAAATACGGCCAAGTCCAAACGTAACCTGTTTTCTTCCCCTTTCGTTTAACACCCATATTGTACACCAATTTCAAAGTTCTATGGGAACGTCATCTTGACCGATAACTCATTCATCGATAAATATATCGTAATATTTCAAAGTCTGAATGAAAGCTGTGGCCTTGCCTTTTCGTTTGACACCCATGTTGCACTCAAATTACAAGGTTTTATGGGAACTCCATTTTAAGCGATAACTCATGAATCGAAAAATATATCGAAATATGGCAAAGTCCAAATGAAACCAGCGTTCTTCCCTTTTCGTTTGATACCAATATTTTACTCAAATTTCAAGGTTTTATGGGAACCACATTTTGAACGATAACTGATTTATCGAAAAATATATCGCAATATGCCAAAGTCTCAATGAAACCTGTGTTCTTCCCCTTTCGTTTGATACACATATTGTACACCAATTTCAAGGTTTTATGGGAACGACATTTTGACCGATAACTCATTTATCGATAAATAAATCTCAATATGCCAAAGTCTCAATGAAACCTGTGTTCTTCCCCTTTCGTTTGATACCCATATTGTACTCAAATTTCAATGTTTTATGGAAACCACATTTTGGCGATAACTCATTTATCGATAAATATATCGCAATATGCCAAAGTCTCAATGAAACTTGTGTTCTCGCCCTTTCGTTTGATACCCATATTGTACTCAAATTTCAAGGTTTTATGGGAACGACATTTTGACCGATATCTCATTTATCGATAAATATGTATATCAAAATACGGCCAAGTCCAAACGCAACCTGTTTTCTTCCCCTTTCGTTTAACATCCATATTGCACACCAATTTCAAGGTTCTATGGGAACTTCATCTTGACCAATAACTCATTCATCGATAAATATATCGAAATATGGCAAAAACCAAATGAAAGCTGTGTTCTCCCCCTTTCGTTTGATACCCATATTCTACTCAAATTTCAAGGATCTATGGGAACGACATTTTGACCGATAACTCATTTATCGATAAATATATCGCAATATGCCAAAGTCTCAATGAAACCTGTGTTCTTCCCCTTTCGTTTGATACCCATATTATACTCAAATTTCAAGGTTTTATGGAAACCACATTTTGACCGTTAACTCATTTATCGATAAATATATCGCAACATGTCAAAGTCTGGATGAATACTGTGTTCTTCCCCTTTCGGTTGATACTCATATTGTTCACCAATTTCAAGGTTCTATTAGAACTTCATCTTGAGCGATAACTCATTCATCGATAAATATATCGAAATATGGCAAAGTCCAAATGAAAGCTCTGTTCTCCCCCTTTCGTTTGATACCCATATTCTACTCAAATTTCAAGGATCTATGGGAACGACATTTTGACCGATAACTCATTTATCGATAAATATATCGCAATATGCCAAAGTCTCAATGAAACCTGTGTTCTTCCCCTTTCGTTTGATACCCATATTGTACTCAAATTTCAAGGTTTTATGAAAACCACATTTTGGCTGATAACTATTTTATCGATGAATATATCGCAATATGCCGAAGTCTGAATGAAAGCTGTGGCCTTGCCCTTTCCTTTGATACCCATGTTGCACTCAAATTACAAGGTTTTATGGGAACGTGATTTTAAGCGATAACTCATTTATCGAAAAATATATCGAAATATGGCAAAGTCCAAATGAAACCAGTGTTCTTCCCCCTTCGTTCGATACTAATATTTTACTCAAATTTCAAGGTGAAGAACATCTTTCTGCATTGGGGTCTGCGGTCGCGCTTCAAAAAAATAACCGTTAACCGGTTCTACACCTGCTTCGAGATCCATAATATTTCTGCACATAGCACCTTCAAAACTTTTAAACGATTAACAGTATACCTTTTTTCCCTCCGGATTATGATTCCTGGGACCGAGACGCGGCTTTTGACCCCACCCCCCAGAATTTTTGTAGCGTTTTAGCGGTTGAAGAAGGATGTAAAGTGTTATCCAAAATTTAACCAACCCAAATTTTGACGTTTGCTGAACCTGCAAAAAAAGGGGCAACGATAGAAACAAATTTATAGCCTCAAACATATCGATCATTTCAAAGTCTGAATGAAACCTGTGTTCTTCCCCTTTCGTCTGACAGCCATATTGTAGTCAAATTTCAAGGTTTTATGGAAACCACATTTTGGCCGATAACTCATTTATCGATAAATATATCGCAATTTGATAACCATATTGCACTCAAATTTCAAGGTTTAATGGGAATCAGTTTGACCGATATCTCATTTACCGATAAATATATCAAAATACGGCCAAGTCCAAACGTAACTTGTTTTCTTCTCCTTTCGTTTAACACCCATATTGTACAAAAATTTCAAGGTTCTATTAGAACTTCATCTTGAGCGATAACTCATTCATCTATAAATATATCGAAATATGGCAAAGTCCAAATGAAAGCTATGTTCTCCTCCTTTAGTTTGATACCCCTATTCTACTCAAATTTCAAGGATCTATGGGAACGACATTTTGACCGATAACTCATTTATCGATAAATATATCGCAATATGCCAAAGACTCAATGAAACCTGTGTTCTTCCCCTTTCCTTTGATACCCATATTGTACTCAAATTTCAAGGTTTTATGGAAACCACATTTTGGCTGATAACTAATTTATCGATGAATATATCGCAATATGCCGAAGTCTGAATGAAAGCTGTGGCCTTGCCCTTTCGTTTGATACCCATGTTGCATTCAAATTACAAGGTTTTATGGGAAAGTGATTTTAAGCGATAACTCATTTATCGAAAAATATATCGAAATATGGCAAAGTCCAAATGAAAGCTATGTTCTCCCCCTTTCGTTTGATACCCATATTCTACTCAAATTTCAAGGATCTATGGGAACGACATTTTGACCGATAACTCATTTATCGATAAATATATCGCAATATGCCAAAGTCTCAATGAAACCTGTGTTCTTCCCCTTTCGTTTGATACTCATATTGTTCACCAATTTCAAGGTTTTATGAAAACCACATTTTGGCGATAACTCATTTATCGATAAATATATCGCAATATGCCAAAGTCTCAATGAAACCTGTGTTCTCGCCCTTTCGCTTGATACCCATATTGTACTCAAATTTCAAGGTTTTATGGGAATCAGTTTGACAGATATCTCATTTACCGATAAATATATCAAAATACGGCCAAGTCCAAACGTAACCTGTTTTCTTCCCCTTTCGTTTAACACCCATATTGCACACCAATTTCAAGGTTCTATGGGAACTTCATCTTGACCAATAACTCATTCATCGATAAATATATCGAAATATGGCAAAAACCAAATGAAAGCTGTGTTCTCCCCCTTTCGTTTGATACCCATATTGTACTCAAATTTCAAGGTTTTATGGAAACCACATTTTGACCGTTAACTCATTTATCGATAAATATATCGCACCATGTCAAAGTCGGGATGAATACTGTGTTCTTCCCCTTTCGGTTGATACTCATATTGTTCACCAATTTCAAGGTTTTATGAAAACCACATTTTGGCGATAACTCATTTATCGATAAATATATCGCAATATGTAAAAGTCTCAATGAAACCTGTGTTCTCGCCCTTTCGTTTGATATCCATATTGTACTCAAATTTCAAGGTTTTATGGGAACCACATTTTGACCGTTAACTCATTTATCGATAAATATATCACAACATGTCAAAGTCTGGATGAATACTCTGTTCTTCCCCTTTCGTTTGATACTCATATTGTTCACCAATTTCAAGGTTTTATGAAAACCACATTTTGGCGATAACTCATTTATCGATAAATATATCGCAATATGTAAAAGTCTCAATGAAACCTGTGTTCTCGCCCTTTCGTTTGATATCCATATTGTACTCAAATTTCAAGGTTTTATGGGAACGACATTTTGACCGATATCTAATTTACCGATAAATATATCAAAATACGGCCAAGTCCAAACGTAACCTGTTTTCTTCCCCTTTCGTTTAACACCCATATTGTACACCAATTTCAAAGTTCTATGGGAACTTCATCTTGACCGATAACTCATTCATCGATAAATATATCGAAATATTCCAAAGTCTTAATGAAACCTGTGTTCCTCCCCTTTCGTTTGATATCCATATTGTAGTCATATTTCAAGGTATTATGGGAACGACATTTTGACCGATATCTAATTTACCGATAAATATATCAAAATACGGCCAAGTCCAAACGTAACCTGTTTTCTTCCCCTTTCGTTTAACACCCATATTGTACACCAATTTCAAAGTTCTATGGGAACTTCATCTTGACCGATAACTCATTCATCGATAAATATATCGCAATATTTCAAAGTCTGAATGAAAGCTGTGGCCTTGCCTTTTCGTTTGACACCCATGTTGCACTCAAATTACAAGGTTTTATGGGAACTCCATTTTAAGCGATAACTCATGAATCGAAAAATATATCGAAATATGGCAAAGTCCAAATGAAACCAGCGTTCTTCCCTTTTCGTTTGATACCAATATTTTACTCAAATTTCAAGGTTTTATGGGAACCACATTTTGACCGTTAACTCATTTATCGATAAATATATCGCAATACGTAAAAGTCTGAATGAAACCTGTATTCTTCCCCTTTGATACCTATACTGTACACAAATTTTAAGGTTTTATGGGAACGAAATTTTGAACGATAACTGATTTATCGAAAAATATATCGCAATATGCCAAAGTCTCAATGAAACCTGTGTTCTTCCCCTTTCGTTTGATACCCATATTGTACTCAAATTTCAAGGTTTTATGGGAACGACATTTTGACCGATATCTCATTTACCGATAAATATGTGTATCAAAATACGGCCAAGTCCAAACGCAACCTGTTTTCTTCCCCTTTCGTTTAAGACCCATATTGTACACCAATTTCAAAGTTCTATGGGAACTTCATCTTGACCGATAACTCATTCATCGATAAATATATCGAAATATTCCAAAGTCTTAATGAAACCTGTGCTCCTCCCCTTTCGTTTGATACCCATATTGTACTCAAATTTCAAGGTTTTATGGAAACGACACTTTGGCCGATAACTCATTTATCGATAAATATATCTCAATTTTGGTCGGCAAAAAATCCTCATACTGAACCCGCCCAGAGGGTGCCGACTGGTAATGGATACCACAGTTGTCTGTTCAGATTGGTACCTCAGTACCTCTCTGTGCGGATGGTATCCAGCTGAGGTCAGGAGTCACAGCTGCACGTCTTAGCTCTTCAATAGCCCTGGCGTGTGGAAACGGTTCTTGACTATGGTAGTGAGGTAAAAAATGGTGACTGATTTAGGACTTTCTCGGACGATGTTTGGATTTAGTTTGCTTTGGGCTGGCAGGTGCGGTATTCTGCCACCTCAGTAGGTTGGGGTGAAACCCAACTGAAATGGCTGGTGGGCTAATATCGCAGCTGCCCACGTCCCGTTAAAACCTTGGCAGGCCTCAGGGTACGTTCCAGGCCCGTCGCCATTTAGGTGGTGGTGTAGGTGCGGTTGAGGATCTCCCGTTTTTGCGCTCGGTCTGGCTCTGAACGCATGTCTCATAAGGGCATGCGTCAACCCTCGCGTGGCCTCCCTGCTCGCATAGATAACCACGGGACCATTATTGGGCGACTACACATTCGGGCCTGGATAGCGGCCCTGAGTGGGGACGTTTATTAGCATGGACAAAAATAACAACAACAAGGAAGAAAAGGAGGGGGAGAAAAACGGGAGGAAGACGGACGAGGACAACGGGGACAGGAAACCGGCCAGCAACGAGGCTCGCTCTTGCGTATCGCTAGGGAGTGGCTCGGCTGCTGACCGGCTTACAAGTACGGGACAGGGTCGCAGACCTGACAGGGTGCTCGTGTCTCCGAATCGGAGGCAGAGGACTCACTTTGAGGGGATGCGACCAGACATAGCTGGAGGCCTGAAATCAGGCCGCAGAGACACCCAAGCGCGACGTGACAACAGGGCGAAAAGGACGGACAAGCTTCGAAACCTAGAAGCAACTTCCCCCTTAGGGTGCAGCGGGGCTGGCGCTCTTGCGAGTGCGGGTTCCGCTGGCAATAAAGGAGCGTCGAAATCGACATCCGCGACTGGACATTGCTCCAGTGCACAATTAGGTGCTCAGCTGCAGAGGGTTCACTTGGTGAGCAACCTGGACAATATGGCTAGCACCAGCAGAGGATTGTCCCCCAGCATTCCTGTAAACACAGCGAAGCGGAGGCGGTCTGGAAGAAGCAAGCGAGCGACTCCACGAAGGAAAGCCATCTGCGATCAGCGCTTGGCTGTCAAAATCCTGGAACGCTACAGCGGTCAGGAAGGTTCTCAGCTTTCTGAGAAGCATTCCCGTACGCTGGAGTGGGCCAGGAATGTCATGAGCAGCGCTGACCAGACTCCGGCACCTAAGAAGGGAAGTGAGTCGGTCCCGCTTGGTGACGACGCTCAGCCGAAGAGGCCGAGTAATGGAGAGCACAGGGCCCGGGGTGGTGAAGCTGTGCAGCGTACGTTTAGTGAAGTCGCTAGACGTGCCGGCTCCATCACCCTGGGGGTAGTCGACAGAAGCAGGGAAGACGGGGCCATCTCCAGGGAAGAGTGGAGCTGGGTGGTCAACGCCTTTTCTGCGGTCTACTTGACTGCCGCTAGTAGGTATCCGGGGCCACAGCCATCCATAGAACATATGGGATGGTACCATGGCTTCAGGCTGGTGGAGTGCGCTGACGAGCGGTCAGCGAGCTTCTTTAGGTGCCTTGTCTCGCTGGTTGGGGAGTTGTGGCGGAGGGCTAGACTCGAGGCCGTGGATAGGAGGGATCTCCCCCTTCGACCAAGGGCTCGGGTGTGGCTACCTGCCGAACCGTCCCAGCCAGAGAGAATTCTGGAGCAGTTGCGGTACTGCAACCAGAACCTTCCGACCCACAACTGGAGGGTTCTTAGGGCTGAGGAACCCGAGGGACCCCGACGGCAAGTGCTGTTGCTGCTTAATGCAGAGTCCGTGGGTCCTATCTCTGAGTCGAGGGGTGTTATCTCCTATGGTATCGAGCGGGTGACTCTTAGGATCTACAGCGCCGATGCCAGGGGGGATGACGCTTCGCCTCCGGTTGTGGTGCGGGGGGGAGGAGAGCCTGAGGGGGCCTCGACGGCCGCAAACACGGTGCCCATGCCTGCAAGGTCGGACAGCATTGGCTCTGCGGGCATCCCGTCTGTGGCGGGATCTGTCTGTAGTGTTGGACTGCTGTTCGACAGGGTGGAGGAGGAGAGGCTTTTAGCTTCGGAGGGGGAGGCCGCTGAGGTGGAGGAGATGGATTTGTCTGATCATGATCATCAGACAAATTAATCTCCAACACTCTAAGACGGCCTCCGCCAGCCTCCTACTCTGCCTGGAGCAAGGCGGGGTGGACGTTGTCCTTATCCAAGAGCCGTGGCTAAGCAGTAGCGGCAAAATATGTGGATTGAGGACTGGCAATTTCAACTTATTTGTGCACGGAACGGCAGGTAGGCCAAGATCATGTGTACTGGTCAAGAAGGATATTAAAGCCTTTCTTCTTTCCAATTTCAGTGACGATGACGTAACGGCTGTGTGTTTGGAGGAAGGTATTAAGGGATCGTGGCTGGTCTCGGCCTATATGGCCCATGATGATACTTATGGGCCGCCTCCTGAAATACTATGCAAGATTACCGCTGAGGCAAAGCGAAGAGGCGTAGGGCTCATTGTCGGAGCGGATGCGAACTCGCATCATTCACTGTGGGGAAGTTCGGATACGAATGCAAGAGGTGAGTCACTATTTGCTTTTATTCTAAATGAAGGGCTATGTATTTGTAACAGGGGTAATGACCCCACTTTTGTAACCTCAGTTAGAGAGGAGGTCCTGGACCTCACTCTTGTTTCAGAAGACCTGTTTCCCCTTATATCCGACTGGCGTGTTCTTCCGGAACACTCCTTCTCGGATCATAGGTATATTCAGTTCTCTCTTGTTAAATCTAGACCCAGTAAAACCATGTTTAGAAATCCTAGGCGTACTAACTGGGTCCGGTACTGTAGCAAGCTGGATGAGTTTCTCCCAAGAGCACCCATATCGGACTCAGAACTATCTGAGACCGCTATTGATGCTCTGGTGGAGAGATTCACCCTTGCTTGTAATAAAGCGTATAAAATCGCATGCCCACTGAAAACCGTAAGTGGAAAGCGTAAACCACCTTGGTGGACTAAGGAAGTAGACGACCTTAGGGCTTCCAGTAGGCGCCTGTTCAACAGGGCCAGGAAGAGTAAACTACCTTCTGACTGGGAGCTCTACAAAGTTGGGTTGGGTATTTACAAATCTGCGATCAGGAGAGCCAAACGAGACTCCTGGAAGACTTTCTGCGAAAGCGTGGAAGGCTGTAATGAGTCTGCGAGATTCCGGAAGATTCTCTCCGGGAATCCTGCTCCCTTGGGTTACTTGAGGAATGTAGATGGCAGCTGGGCTATGAGTAGCGAGGAATCCCTCAAACTTCTCATGGATGCTCACTTCCCTGACGTCCCGGTTTCAGAGGACCGCGATGCCCCATCGCCCACTAGTGTGAGCGAGGGGGCTCGGCCAGCCATCTGCCTGGATGAAAGCCAGCTTGTATGGGCTATTAATTCTTTTAAGCCGTACAAGTCACCCGGGCCTGATGGCATAACTCCTGTGCAACTACAGAGATCGCTGGGGATTTCTTGTAGCTGGTTGGCTCCCATCTATGCCAACTGCTTGAGGTTGGCCTATATCCCCGCCTCTTGGAATATGGTCAAGGTTACCTTTATTCCAAAGGCGGGGAGGTGCTCTCACGTATTTCCCAAGGACTTCAGGCCAATCAGTCTCTCCTCGTTCCTTTTAAAAACGTTGGAGCGGCTGATTGACCTGTATATACGCAGCAGGGTCCCTAGGGAGCGTTTTTCGGCTTCACAACATGCTTACTGCAAAGGCAGATCAACTGAAACGGCGCTTCACTCCGTTGTAAAACTAATAGAGGGGTCTTTCCAGCACAAAGAATTCGTGCTGGGGGCCTTTCTGGATATCGAAGGAGCGTTCAATAATGTTTTGCCTTCTGCCATCGTACGGGGCTTAGCAAGCCTAGGAGTTGAACCAAGCTTGATAGAATTTATCAGCAGATTACTCTGTGGCAGGATTGTCAGGGCGGAGTGGGGAGGTGCTGGGGCTCAGAGAGGGGTGAGAAGGGGCACGCCGCAAGGAGGTGTTCTTTCTCCACTTCTCTGGGTCATTGTAGTCAACGGCTTGCTCCAGGACCTCGAGCGTAGGGGCTGTCAAGTGATAGCCTATGCGGACGACCTGGCAATCCTCGTCAGGGGAAAGTTTCTTAGTACCGTAAGGGATGTTCTGCAAGGGTATCTGGGTATTGTAACAGAGTGGTCCGAATCTTGTGGACTGGCTGTTAACCCAGGTAAAACGAAACTAGTCCTCTTCACGAGAAGATATAAGATTGATGATTTTGTACTACCCTCTATTGGGGGTGTACCGCTGGTGCTTTCTGAAAAGGTTAAGTACCTAGGTGTTATTCTGGACAGGAAGCTGTCCTGGAAGCTGAATGTAGAGGATAGAGCTAGGAAAGCTTCGGTCGCTCTGTATTGCTGCAGAGGGGCCATCGGCAAACGATGGGGTCTCTCTCCTAGGGTGGTTTATTGGTTATATGAGATGGTAGTGAAACCTATCCTATTTTATGGGGTATTGGTCTGGTGGGGCGCACTAGACACGGCTTCCACCACGAAGAAGATGGTCACGGTGCAGCGAATGGCCATGGTTGGGATCAGTGGGGCCATGCGCACCACTCCTACCCTGGCATTGAACGTTATGCTCAATCTGCACCCAGTTGACCTTGCAGGAAAAATAGGCGCAGCTCGGGCTGCAATTAGGCTCCGAGACGCTGGTTATAGGCTTGTTCAGTATGGCCATTCCAATATACTATCGGGCTTTGATTTTATTCCCAATAGAACAGATTACTGTGCGCCGACCTTTTCACCGGCGAAGGGGTTTTCGACTTACATTCCCGCAAGGGATGAGTGAACAGGCGGAGAACCTATCTGGGGGGAGGCCTTGGCGAATCTGTTTACGGACGGGTTAAAGCTGGATGGATGTGTTGGGGGGGGTGTATACTGTCAGGAACTCGGGATTAGCACGAAATTTAGGCTACCTGATCATTGTAGCGTTTTCCAAGCGGAGGTTGCCGCCATTAAGGATGCGGTAGATGGGATGCTGTCAAGGAGTTCAACATCTACTCCGACAGTCAAGCGGCAATTAGGGCGCTGAGTGCAGGCAACGTTCGATCGAGGACAGTGAGCGACTGTCTGGAATCGCTTGCGGTTGCGTCCAACTACTTCAAAATAAAAATCATTTGGGTGCCTGGCCACTGTGACGTTCCCGGCAATTGCCATGCGGATCTCTTGGCCAGAGCTGGCACGCGTGACACAGATGTGGCTGACTCCAGTACACTGGGTATTCCCCTTACCACCTGTAGTTTGCTTCTGGGCAGGTGGGCCTCGGAACAGTTAAGCAAACGCTGGGCTGACACCACCTCATGTCAGGTGTCGAAGTCCTTCTGGCCAGTAGTTGACTCCGGGCGGTCAGTGGAATTACTCAGGTTCCCCAAGTTACATCTTTCCATGGTGATAGGGGTGTTGACAGGGCACTGTCCGATGGGGGTCCATGCGGTGCGGTTAAATATTTTTGAAGACCCGAGCGGCGTAAGCTGCATTGAGGACGACGAGGTGGAATCATCAAGTCATTTCATGCTCAGTTGTCCAGCGTTTGCTAGGACTAGGCGCAGGTATCTCGGTTCGGATGTTCTTAGGTCTCCGGAAGACGTGTCGAAAATCGATGTGTCCCAAATCAGGAGTTTTATTGTCGCTACGCAGCGATTTGCCAAGTGATCCTAAGTTAGTGTCACCGTTCAGAATGTGGTATCACAACGGACCTTCAAAGTGTCCAAGTGAGCGGCCCACCTAGTGGGCTGCTACCACCTAACCTAACCTATCGCAATATTTCAAAGTCTGAATGAAAGCTGTGGCCTTGCCTTTTCGTTTGACACCCATGTTGCACTCAAATTACAAGGTTTTATGGGAACGTCATTTTAAGCGATAACTCATTTATCGAACAAAATATCGAAATATGGCAAAGTCCAAATGGAACCAGCGTTCTTCCCCTTTCGTTTGATACCAATATTTTACTCAAATTTCAAGGTTTTAAGGGAACCACATTTTGACCGACAAATATATCGAAAAATGCAAAGTCCAAATGAAAGGTGACACCCATATTGTACACCAGTTTCAACTTTTTGTGGGAACGACATTTTGACCGATAACTCATTTATCGATACATATATCAAAAAATGCAAAGGCCAAGAAATGTATGGCTTTTTCCTTTCATTTGACACCCGTATTGTACTCAAATTTCAAGGTTTTATGGGAACCACATTTTGACCGTTAACTCATTTATCGATAAATATATCGCAATACGTAAAAGTCTGAATGAAACCTGTATTCTTCCCCTTTGATACCCATATTGTACACAAATTTCAAGGTTTTATGGGAACGACATTTTGACCGATAACTCATTTATCGAAAAATATATCGCAATATGCCAAAGTCTGAATGAAAGCTGTGGCCTTGCCCTTTCGTTTGATACCCATGTTGCACTCAAATTACAAGGTTTTATGGGAACGTGATTTTAAGCGATAACTCATTTATCGAAAAATATATCGAAATATAGCAAAGTCCAAATGAAACCAGAGTTCTTCCCCTTTCGTTTTATACTAATATTTTACTCAAATTTCAAGGTGAAGAACATCTTTCTGCATTGGGGTCTGCGGTCGCGCTTCAAAAAAATAACCGTTAACTGGTCCTACACCGGCTTCGAGATCCATAATATTTCTGCACATAGCACCTTCAAAACTTTTAAACGATTAACAGTACACCTCTTTTCCCTCCGGATTATGACTCCTGGGACCGAGACGCGGCTTTTGACCCCACCTCCCAGAATTTTTGTAGCGTTTTAGCGGTTAAAGGAGGATGTAAAGTGTTATCCAAAATTTAAACAACCCAAATTTTATCGTTTTCTGAACCTGCAAAAAAAGGGACAACGATAGAAACAAATTTATAGCCTCAAACATATCGACCATTTCAAAGTCTAAATGAAACCTGTGTTCTTCCCCTTTCGTTTGACAGCCATATTGTAGTCAAATTTCAAGGTTTTATGGAAACCACATTTTGGCTGATAACTCATTTATCGATAAATAAATCTCAATATGCCAAAGACTCAATGAAAGCTGTGTTCTTCCCCTTTCGTTTGATACCCATATTGTACTCAAATTTCACATTTTGGCTGATAACTAATTTATCGATGAATATATCGCAATATGCCGAAGTCTGAATGAAAGCTGTGGCCTTGCCCTTTCGTTTGATACCCATGTTGCACTCAAATTACAAGGTTTTATGGGAACGTGATTTTAAGCGATAACTCATTTATCGAAAAATATATCGAAATATGGCAAAGTCCAAATGAAACCAGTGTTCTTCCCCTTTCGTTTTATACTAATATTTTACTCAAATTTCAAGGTGAAGAACATCTTTCTGCATTGGGGTCTGCGGTCGCGCTTCAAAAAAATAACCGTTAACCGGTCCTACACCGGCTTCGAGATCCATAATATTTCTGCACATAGCACCTTCAAAACTTTTAAACGATTAACAGTATACCTTTTTTCCCTCCGGATTATGACTCCTGGGACCGAGACGCGGCTTTTGACCCCACCTCCCAGAATTTTTGTAGCGTTTTAGCGGTTAAAGGAGGATGTAAAGTGTTATCCAAAATTTAAACAACCCAAATTTTATCGTTTTCTGAACCTGCAAAAAAAGGGACAACGATAGAAACAAATTTATAGCCTCAAACATATCGACCATTTCAAAGTCTAAATGAAACCTGTGTTCTTCCCCTTTCGTTTGACAGCCATATTGTAGTCAAATTTCAAGGTTTTATGGAAACCACGTTTTGGCTGATAACTCATTTATATAAATATATCGCAATATGTCAAAGTCTGAATGAAACCTGTGTTCCTCCCCTTTAGTTTGATATCCATATTGTAATCAAATTTCAAGGTTTTATGGGAACCACATTTTGACCGATAACTCTTTTATCGATAAATATATCGGAATTTGATACCCATATTGTACTCTAATTTCAAGGTTTAATTGGAATCAGTTTGACCGATATCTCACTTACCGATAAATATATCAAAATACGGCCAAGTCCAAACGTAACTTGTTTTCTTCTCCTTTCGTTTAACACCCATATTGTACACCAATTTCAAGGTTCTATTAGAACTTCATCTTGAGCGATAACTCATTAATCGATAAATATATCGAAATATGGCAAAGTCTCAATGAAACCTATATTGTACTCCAATTTCAAAGTTCTATGGGAACTTCATCTTGACCGATAACCCATTCACCGATAAATATATCGCAATATTTCAAAGTCTGAATGAAAGCTGTGGCCTTGCCTTTTCGTTTGACACCCATGTTGCACTCAAATTACAAGGTTTTATGGGAACTCCATTTTAAGCGATAACTCATGAATCGCAAAATATATCGAAATATGGCAAAGTCCAAATGAAACCAGCGTTCTTCCCTTTTCGTTTGATACCAATATTTTACTCAAATTTCAAGGTTTTATGGGAACCACATTTTGACCGTTAACTCATTTATCGATAAATATATCGCAATACGTAAAAGTCTGAATGAAACCTGTATTCTTCCTCTTTGATACCCATACTGTACACAAATTTCAAGGTTTTATGGGAACGAAATTTTGACCGATAACTGATATATCGAAAAATATATCGCAACATGTCAAAGTCTGGATGAATACTGTGTTCTTCCCCTTTCGTTTGATACTCATATTGTGCACCAATTTCAAGGTTTTATGAAAACCACATTTTGGCGATAACTCATTTATCGATAAATATATCGCAATTTGATACCCATATTGCACTCAAATTTCAAGGTTTAATGGGAATCAGTTTGACCGATATCTCGTTTACCGATTTAACAATACGGCCAAGTACAAACGTAACCTGTTTTCTTCCCCTTTCGTTTAACACCCATATTGCACACCAATTTCAAGGTTCTATGGGAACTTCATCTTGACCAATAACTCATTCATCGATAAATATATCGAAATATGGCAAAAACCAAGTGAAAGCTGTGTTCTCCCCCTTCCGTTTGATACCCATATTGCACTCAAATTTCAAGGTTTAATGGGAATCAGTTTGACCGATATCTCGTTTACCGATTTAACAATACGGCCAAGTACAAACGTAACCTGTTTTCTACCCCTTTCGTTTAACACCCATAACACCAATCAAGGTTCTATGGGAACTTCATCTTGACTGATAACTCATTCATCGATAAATATATCGAAATATGGCAAAAACCAAGTGAAAGCTGTGTTCTCCCCCTTCCGTTTGATACCCATCTTGTACTCAAATTTCAAGGCTTTATGGAAACCACATTTTGGCTGATAACTAATTTATCGATGAATATATCGCAATATGCCGAAGTCTGAATGAAAGCTGTGGCCTTGCCCTTTTGTTTGATACACATATTGTACACCAATTTCAAGGTTTTATGGGAACGACATTTTGTCCGATAACTCATTTATCGATAAATAAATCTCAATATGCCAAAGTCTCAATGAAACCTGTGTTCTTCCCCTTTCGTTTGATACCCATATTGTACTCAAATTTCATTTTTTTTGGAAACCACATTTTGGCGATAACTCATTTATCGATAAATATATCGCAATATGTAAAAGTCTCAATGAAACCTGTGTTCTCGCCCTTTCGTTTGATACCCATATTGTACTCAAATTTCAAGATTTTATGGGAACGACATTTTGACCGATATCTCATTTACCGATAAATATGTATATCAAAATACGGCCAAGTCCAAACGTAACCTGTTTTCTTCCCCTTTCGTTTAAGACCCATATTGTACACCAATTTCAAAGTTCTATGGGAACTTCATCTTGACCGATAACCCATTCATCGATAAATATATCGAAATATTCCAAAGTCTTAATGAAACCTGTGTTCCTCCCCTTTCGTTTGATACCCATATTGTACTCAAATTTCAAGGTTTTATGGAAACCACACTTAGGCCGATAACTCATTTATCATAAATATATCGCAATATTTCAAAGTCTGAATGAAAGCTGTGGCCTTGCCTTTTCGTGTGACACGCATGTTGCACTCAAATTACAAGGTTTTATGGGAACGTCATTTTAAGCGATAATTCATTTATCAAAAAAAATATCGAAATATGGCAAAGTCCAAATGGAACCAGCGTTCTTCCCCTTTCGTTTGATACCAATATTTTACTAAAATTTCAAGGTTTTAAGGGCACCACATTTTGACGGACAAATATATCGAAAAATGCAAAGTCCAAATGAAAGGTGACACCCATATTGTACACCAGTTTCAACTTTTTGTGGGAACGACATTTTGACCGATAACTCATTTATCGATACATATACCGAAAAATGCAAAGGCCAAGAAATGTATGGCTTTTTCCTTTCATTTGACACCCGTATTGTACTCAAATTTCAAGGTTTTATGGGAACCACATTTTGACCGTTAACTCATTTATCGATAAATATATCGCAATACGTAAAAGTCTGAATGAAACCTGTATTCTTCCCCTTTGATACCCATATTGTACACAAATTTCAAGGTTTTATGGGAACGACATTTTGACCGATAACTCATTTATCGAAAAATATATCGCAATATGCCAAAGTCTGAATGATACCTGTGTTCTTCCCCTTTCATTTGATACTCATATTGTTCACCAATTTTAAGGTTTTATGGAAACCACATTTTGGCGATAATTCATTTATCAATGAATATATCGCAATATGCCAAAGTCTGAACCCGTGTTGTCGCCCTTTCGTTTGATACCCATATTGTACTCACATATCAAGGTTTTATGGGAATCAGTTTGACCGATGTCTCATTTACCGATAAATATATCAAAATACGGCCAAGTCCAAACGTAACCTGTTTTCTACCCCTTTCGTTTAACACCCATAACACCAATCAAGGTTCTATGGGAACTTCATCTTGCTGATAACTCATTCATCGATAAATATATCCAAATATGGCAAAGTCCAAATGAAAGCTGTGTTCTTCCCCTTTCGTTTGATACTCATATTGTACTCAAATTTCAATGTTTTATGGACACCACATTTTGGCTGATAACTAATTTATCAATGAATATATCGCAATATGCCAAAGTCTGAATGAAACCCGTGTTCTCGCCCTTTCGCTTGATACCCATATTGTACTCAAATTTCAAGGTTCTATGGGAACGACATTTTGACCGATAACTCATTTATCGATAAATAAATCTCAATATGCCAAAGACTCAATGAAACCTATGTTCTTCGCCTTTCGTTTGATACTCATATTGTACTCAAATTTCAAGGTTTTATGGAAACCACATTTTGGCTGATAACTAATTTATCGATGAATATATCGCAATATGCCGAAGTCTGAATGAAAGCTGTGGCCTTGCCCTTTCGTTTGATACCGATGTTGCACTCAAATTACAAGGTTTTATGGGAACGTGATTTTAAGCGATAACTCATTTATCGAAAAATATATCGAAATATGGCAAAGTCCAAATGAAACCAGTGTTCTTCCCCTTTCGTTTGATACTAGTATTTTACTCAAATTTCAAGGTGAAGAACATCTTTCTGCATTGGGGTCTGCGGTCGCGCTTCAAAAAAATAACCGTTAACCGGCTTCAAGATCCATAATATTTCTGCCATAGCACCTTCAAAACTTTTAAACGATTAACAGTATACCTTTTTTCCCTCCGGATTATGAGTCCTGGGACCGAGACGCGGCTTTTGACCCCCCCCCCCCAGAATTTTTGTAGCGTTTTAGCGGTTGAAGAAGGATGTAAAGTGTTATCCAAAATTTAACCAACCCAAATTTTAACGTTTGCTGAACCTGCAAAAAAAGGGGCAACGATAGAAACAAATTTATAGCCTCAAACATATCGATCATTTCAAAGTCTGAATGAAACCTGTGTTCTTCCCCTTTCGCCTGACAGCCATATTGTAGTCAAATTTCAAGGTTTTATGGAAACCACATTTTGGCCGATAACTCATTTATCGATAAATATATCGCAATTTGATACCCATATTGCACTCAAATTTCAAGGTTTAATGGGAATCAGTTTGACCGATATCTCGTTTACCGATTTAACAATACGGCCAAGTACAAACGTAACCTGTTTTCTTCCCCTTTCGCTTAACACCCATATTGCACACCAATTTCAAGGTTCTATGGGAACTTCATCTTGACCAATAACTCATTCATCGATAAATATATCGAAATATGGCAAAAACCAAGTGAAAGCTGTGTTCTCCCCCTTCCGTTTGATACCCATCTTGTACTCAAATTTCAAGGTTCTATGGGAACGATATAAATATATCGCAATATTCCAAAGTCTCAATGAAACCTGTGTTCCTCCCCTTTCGTTTGATACCCATATTGTACTAAAATTTCAAGGTTTTATGGAAACCACATTTTGGCCGATAACTCATTTATCGATAAATATATCGCAATATGAAAGCTGTGGCCTTGCCTTTTCGTTTGACACCCATGTTGCACTCTAATTACAAGGTTTTATGGGAACGTCCTTTTAAGCGATAACTGATTTATCGAAAAATATATCGAAATATGGCAAAGTCCAAATGAAACCAGTGTTCTTCCCCTTTCGTTTTATACTAATATTTTACTCAAATTTCAAGGTGAAGAACCTCTTTCTCCATTGGGGTCTGCGGTCGCGCTTCATAAAAATAACCGTTAACCGGTCCTACACCGGCTTCGAAATCCACAGTATTTCTGCACATAGCACCTTCAAAACTTTTAAACGATTAACAGTATACCTTTTCCCCTCCGGATTATGATTCCTGGGACCGAGACGCGGCTTTTGACCTTACCCCCCACAATTTCTGTAGCGTTTTAGCGGTTGAAGGAGGATGTGAAGTGTTATCCAAAATTTAAACAACCCAAATTTTAACGTTTTCTGAACCTGCAAAGAAAGGAACAACGATAGAAACAAATTTATAGCCTCAAACATATCGACCATTTCAAAGTCTGAATTAAACCTGTGTTCTTCCCCTTTCGTTTGACAGTAGGGTCAAATTTCAAGGTTTTATGGAAACCACATTTTGGCCGATAACTCATTTATCGATATATATATCGCAATATGTCAAAGTCTGAATGAAACTGTGTTCCTCCCCTTTCGTTTGATACCCGTATTGTAATCAAATTTCAAGGTTTTATGGGAACCACATTTTGACCGATAACTCTTTTATCGATAAATATATCGCAATATGCCAAAGTCTCAATGAAACCTGTGTTCTTCCCCTTTCGTTTGATACACATATTGTTCACCAATTTCTAGGTTTTATGAAAACCACGTTTTGGCGATAACTCATTTATCGATAAATATATCGCAATATGCCAAAGTCCAAATGAAAGCTGTGTTCTCGCCCTTTCGTTTGATAGCCATATTGTACTCAAATTTCAAGGTTCTATGGGAACGACATTTTGACCGATAACTCATTTATCGATAAATATTTCGCAATATGCCAAAGTCTCAATGAAACCTGTGTTCTTCCCCTTTCGTTTGATACTCATACTGTTCACCAATTTCAAGGTTTTATGAAAACCACATTTTGGCGATAACTCATTTATCGATAAATATATCGCAATATGCCAAAGTCTCAATGAAACCTGTGTTCTCGCCCTTTCGTTTGATACCCATATTGTACTCAAATTTCAAGGTTTTATGGGAATCAGTTTGACCGATATCTAATTTACCGATAAATAACTTACGTAACTTGTTTTCTTCCCCTTTCGTTTAACACCCATATTGTACACCAATTTCAAGGTTCTATGGGAACTTCATCTTGAGCGATAGCTCATTCATCGATAAATATATCGAAATATGGCAAAGTCCAAATGAAACCTGTGTTCTTCCCCTTTCGTTTGATACCCATATCGTACACCAATTTCAAGGTTTTATGGGAACGACATTTTGACCGATAACTCATTTATCGATAAATATATCGCAATATGCCAAAGTCTCAATGAAACGTGTGTTTTCGCCCTTTCGTTTGATACCCACATTGTACGCAAATTTCAAGGTTCTATGGGAACGATATGAATATATCGCAATATTCCAAAGTCTCAATGAAACCTGTGTTCTTCCCCTTTCGTTTGATACTCATACTGTTCACCAATTTCTAGGTTTTATGAAAACCACGTTTTGGCGATAACTCATTTATCGATAAATATATCGCAATATGCCAAAGTCCAAATGAAAGCTGTGTTCTCGCCCTTTCGTTTGATAGCCATATTTTACTCAAATTTCAAGGTTCTATGGGAACGACATTTTGACCGATAACTCATTTATCGATAAATATTTCGCAAAATGCCAAAGTCTCAATGAAACCTGTGTTCTTCCCCTTTCGTTTGATACTCATATTGTTCACCAATTTCTAGGTTTTATGAAAACCACGTTTTGGCGATAACTCATTTATCGATAAATATATTGCAATATGCCAAAGTCCAAATGAAAGCTGTGTTCTCGCCCTTTCGTTTGATACCCGTATTGTAATCAAATTTCAAGGTTTTATGGGAACGACTTTTTGACCGATAACTCATTTATCGATAAATATATCGCAATATGTCAAAGTCTGAATGAAACCTGTGTTCTTCCCCTTTCGTTTGATACCCATATTGTACACCAATTTCAAGGTTTTATGGGAACGACATTTTGACCGATAACTCATTTATCGATAAATATATCGCAATATGCCAAAGTCTCAATGAAACGTGTGTTTTCGCCCTTTCGTTTGATACCCACATTGTACGCAAATTTCAAGGTTCTATGGGAACGATATGAATATATCGCAATATTCCAAAGTCTCAATGAAACCTGTGTTCTTCCCCTTTCGTTTGATACTCATATTGTTCACCAATTTCTAGTTTTTATGAAAACCACGTTTTGGCGATAACTCATTTATCGATAAATATATCGCAATATGCCAAAGTCCAAATGAAACCTGTGTTCTTCCCCTTTCGTTTGATACCCGTATTGTTATCAAATTTCAAGGTTTTATGGGAACCACATTTTGACCGATAACTCAGTCACCGATAAATATATCGCAATATGTCAAAGTCTGAATGAAACCTGTGTTCTTCCCCTTTCGTTTGATACCCATATTGTACACCAATTTCAAGGTTTTATGGGAACGACATTTTGACCGATAACTCATTTATCGATAAATATATCGCAATATGCCAAAGTCTCAATGAAACGTGTGTTTTCGCCCTTTCGTTTGATACTCATATTGTTCACCAATTTCTAGGTTTTATGAAAACCACGTTTTGGCGATAACTCATTTATCGATAAATATATCGCAATATGCCAAAGTCCAAATGAAACCTGTGTTCTTCCCCTTTCGTTTGATACCCGTATTGTAATCAAATTTCAAGGTTTTATGGGAACCACATTTTGACCGATAACTCAGTCATCGATAAATATATCGCAATATGTCAAAGTCTGAATGAAACCTGTGTTCTTCCCCTTTCGTTTGATACCCATATTGTACACCAATTTCAAGGTTTTATGGGAACGACATTTTGACCGATAACTCATTTATCGATAAATATTTCGCAATATGCCAAAGTCTCAATGAAACCTGTGTTCTTCCCCTTTCGTTTGATACTCATATTGTTCACCAATTTCTAGGTTTTATGAAAACCACGTTTTGGCGATAACTCATTTATCGATAAATATATCGCAATATGCCAAAGTCCAAATGAAACCTGTGTTCTTCCCCTTTCGTTTGATACCCGTATTGTAATCAAATTTCAAGGTTTTATGGGAACCACATTTTGACCGATAACTCAGTCATCGATAAATATATCGCAATATGTCAAAGTCTGAATGAAACCTGTGTTCTTCCCCTTTCGTTTGATACCCATATTGTACACCAATTTCAAGGTTTTATGGGAACGACATTTTGACCGATAACTCATTTATCGATAAATATATCGCAATATGCCAAAGTCTCAATGAAACGTGTGTTTTCGCCCTTTCGTTTGATACCCACATTGTACGCAAATTTCAAGGTTTTATGAAAACCACATTTTGGCGATAACTCATTCATCGATAAATATATCGAAATATGGCAAAGTCCAAATGGAACCAGCGTTCTTCCCCTTTCGTTTGATACCCGTATTGTAATCAAATTTCAAGGTTTTATGGGAACCACATTTTGACCGATAACTCAGTCATCGATAAATATATCGCAATATGCCAAAGTCCAAATGAAACCTGTGTTCTTCCCCTTTCGTTTGATACCCGTATTGTAATCAAATTTCAAGGTTTTATGGGAACCACATTTTGACCGATAACTCAGTCATCGATAAATATATCGCAATATGTCAAAGTCTGAATGAAACCTGTGTTCTTCCCCTTTCGTTTGATACCCATATTGTACACCAATTTCAAGGTTTTATGAAAACCACATTTTGGCGATAACTCATTCATCGATAAATATATCGAAATATGGCAAAGTCCAAATGAAAGCTGTGTTCTCCCCCTTTCGTTTGATACCCATATTCTACTCAAATTTCAAGGTTCTATGGGAACGACATTTTGACCGATAACTCATTTATCGATAAATATATCGCAATATGCCAAAGTCTGAATGAAACCTGTGTTCTTCCCCTTTCGTTTGATACCCATATCGTACACCAATTTCAAGGTTTTATGGGAACGACATTTTGACCGATAACTCATTTATCGATAAATATATCGCAATATGCCAAAGTCTCAATGAAACGTGTGTTTTCGCCCTTTCGTTTGATACCCACATTGTACGCAAATTTCAAGGTTCTATGGGAACGATATGAATATATCGCAATATTCCAAAGTCTCAATGAAACCTGTGTTCTTCCCCTTTCGTTTGATACTCATACTGTTCACCAATTTCAAGGTTTTATGAAAACCACATTTTGGCGATAACTCATTCATCGATAAATATATCGAAATATGGCAAAGTCCAAATGGAACCAGCGTTCTTCCCCTTTCGTTTGATACCAATATTTTACTCAAATTTCAAGGTTTTAAGGGAACCACATTTTGACCGGCAAATATATCGAAAAATGCAAAGTCCAAATGAAAGGTGACACCCATATTGTACACCAGTTTCAACTTTTTGTGGGAACGACATTTTGACCGATAACTCATTTATCGATACATATATCGAAAAATGCAAAGGCCAAGAAACGTATGGCTTTTTCCTTTCATTTGACATCCGTATTGTACTCAAATTTCAAGGTTTTATGGGAACCACATTTTAAGCGTTAACTCATTTATCGATAAATATATCAAAATACGTAAAAGTCTGAATGAAACCTGTATTCTTCCCCTTTGCTACCCATATTGTACACAAATTTCAAGGTTTTATGGGAACGACATTTTGACCGATAACTCATTTATCGATAAATATATCGCAATATGCCAAAGTCCAAATGAAAGCTGTGTTTCTCCCCTTTCGTTTGATACCCATATTGTACTCAAATTTCAAGGTTTTATGGAAACCACATTTTGGCCGATAACTCATTTATCGATAAATATATCGCAATATTTCAAAGTCTGAATGAAAGCTGTGGCCTTGCCTTTTCGTTTGACACCCATGTTGCACTCAAATTACAAGGTTTTATGGAAACCACGTTTTGGCGATAACTCATTTATCGATAAATATATCGCAATATGCCAAAGTCTCAATGAAACCTGTGTTCTCGCCCTTTCGTTTGATACCCATATTGTACTCAAATTTCAGGGTTTTATGGGAACGACATTTTGACCGATATCTCATTTACCGATAAATATGTATATCAAAATACGGCCAAGTCCAAACGCAACCTGTTTTCTTCCCCTTTCGTTTAACACCCATATTGTACACCAAATTCAAGGTTCTATGGGAACTTCATCTTGACCGATAACTCATTCATCGATAAATATATCGAAATATGGCAAAAACCAAGTGAAAGCTGTGTTCTCCCCCTTCCGTTTGATACCTATCTTGTACTCAAATTTCAAGGTTCTATGGGAACGATATAAATATATCGCAATATGTCAAAGTCTGAATGAAACCTGTGTTCTTCCCCTTTCGTTTGATACTCATATTGTACACCAATTTCAAGGTTTTATGGGAATCAGTTTGACCGATATCTCATTTACCGATAAATATATCAAAATACGGCCAAGTCCAAACGTAACCTGTTTTCTTTCCCTTTCGTTTAACACCCATATTGTACACCAATTTCAAGGTTCTATGGGAACTTCATCTTGACCGATAACTCAATCATCGATAAATATATCGCAATATGTCAAAGTCTGAATGAAAGCATGCGATACCGTTTCAGAGAATGTCCGTTTGGGGTTTGCATATGTGGCCCGCTTCGTCTCTACATCGCGTATCCCATTTATAAAACATTGGATTTTTACCCTCTCCGTGTATTCCACGGGTGCGTCCGCATTTGCTAGATGGGCCAACCTCTCGATGTCCGATGCAAATTTCTGCAATGTCTCATTAGCCTTCTGAAAGCGATTCTGTAGCTCTCTGCTTCCGATGTTCGCTACCTAATCGTCTCTCAACTGCACCCATCAATGCTTCATAATTGTTCCGTTCTCCGTCAGGAATAGTCCGCAAAATTTCAGCTGCAGGTCCCTTCAATGCCACGAATAGTGCAGCAACTTTGTCTTCAGTCCCCCAATTATTCACAGCTGCCGTCTTCTCAAACTGTAGCTTAAATACCTAAAAAGGAACAGAACCATCAAAGGATGGGGTTTTTACCTTCGGGACACTCGTTGAAGCAGATGAACGATTAAGTTGCAATTCCTGGATACGACCTCTCAAAGCTTCCACCTCAGCCTCAATTTTGTCCTGAAATTGTACAATTTTTGCATCTTGTACTTCTAGTTTTGACGTAACCCTCTCCTCCGGTGATTCCAACTGCGAAGACATTTGTGCCACCTGCATGGATATACGCTCCTCTTGTGATTCCAATTTTGCCGACATTCGCGTCTCCTGCACTTCCAGCTGAGATACTATACAAGTTTTCTGTTCTTCCAGCTGAGATGTGATGCAAGTTTTCTGTTTTTCCATTTTAGTCGACATCTGAGTTAATACACCCAATATGTTTGTGTCCACGGTTGCTACTGGATTCGGAGACGCATTTGTTGCTTCCATTTTTGTCGGTGCCTCCTCCACAAGATGAAAAACATGATCATCAACGTTGGTTCCTTCTGCTTCCATAGCCTCTCGCAATCGTGACTGTAACTCTGATTTATTGCCTGTAGTGTTTATTCCGCGTTGTTTCAACTCATTTTTGAGTTCTGCATCTTTAATTCATTCAGCTTCGCCATGTCCTTGTTATCCTTGAAATGAGTGGTATTTATTCAACAATATCGCTTCTGACACCAATTGTGACGAATTCGTTGATTCCTTGATTATCAATAGCTAGTTTTATTTACTAGTAATAAACGCAATTCAAATTTAAGAGCATGGTAACTTCGCAGTAGTTCACTGAACAACACTTGAAAATAAACTGATCAACCTGCCTTGTTTGGTCACTGCCTTATATAGTCCGACAGGGTGCTTGCCCAAGCACCGAGAACTGTCTTGGTTGTTCGTTCTTCGTGTTCTCGAAGGGTCGGTGTTATTTATTGACATCTCCTCTTTGCGTTGTATTTGTGAACACTCGCGCCATCTCTCTTCCTCTTCCTTGGTACACGCTTGCATGCATAAGCGTAGCCAACGTTATCTCTGTTGTGTTTAACTAGTGGTGGGTGTGTTATTGAGTTAGGGATGGTACATACTTGAGAATAATCGCCACAATATACTTTTATGCCCTGTTATTCTGAACTCAAAGGCCGAACCAAGTTGGTGATGGACAAGTTTAATTGTTTAAACCTATCTACGCATAACCAGTGTTGCCATTTTAGCTGTTTTCCAGCTAGATCTACCTTTTTTTTGCCGTTTAGCTGGTAAAAATGGAATTTAGCTGCTAGCTTTTTTTTAGCTTCTTCCAGAAATTTTTTTTTTTAGCTGTTTTTAGCTTTTTCCCCAGATGTGGGAAAAGATCTCAATCAACTCATGAACAATTCGAATATTTATGCTAATTCAGCAGAGGATGAAGAAAATTTTGGTATTGTCATATTTTAAAACGTATTTATTATATATTATCCCACATTACTACCTTTTATATTATATTAGTTATTTTGCATTGTATGCCATAAAAGTATATTTCCTTTTAAATATGTGCCGCACTTGATAACTTAATGGGACTTTTTATCGAAGAATACAGTGTTCTGTCATTTAAATTTCACTCGTTGTACCTTTTATATAAATAGCAACTAATTTATATAGTAAATAAAAATATTAGCCTTAGTTTGACGTAATTTTAAAAAATACAGATTTGTATTGTTCATTATAATTCCAATGCACGAAAGTGCATATTCTAATGAAAAGCATCTGTGCAAACAACTTTTTTATTTTTATGAAATTGGAGTATAAAATATGACTTTTTGTATATATGACTATATTGTATAGATGACTTCCTTTTTTAGCTGTGTTTTAGCCCTAAATATTTTTTTTTAGCTTTTTTTCTCCAATCTAGCATGATTGCTGAAAAAATTTTGGCAACACTGCGCATAACGTTTGTGGTGTCAAAAATACCTTTCTTGTGGTTCGCACACCTTTCATACAAAATTTTCGTTCACTCGTATCGGTAGCTGAGATTCCAAGGTTTAAGCACTTCGTATGTAAAACCAACCCCTGATTTCGAAAATCGAGGCTATTTTTTATTATATGGTAAAGTATTTGAGATATTTCCGATTTACCGTTATTAAAAAAAAAGAAAGATGGTTCCAATCAATCATGTATAACTTATGAACAAATTTATCAATTTCAAAATGATTTAAAAAATATGAAAGCTAATAAAATGTGCTATAAACAGTGCATACACTACTTTTCGCAGTTTCTGACAAAATTATTAATCATTACGGAAAAAATATAAAAAAATGGACTTTGCGCGGGAGGATCTCAAAAATTTTAAATTTTTTTTCAGGTATTTTCTTCAACGGTAAGCTCTGTTTTATTAGATACAAAAATTTCATCCAAGAAAATCAATAGATTATTTCAAAAATTATTAACGATCAAATAAATATATCCATATAATAAGTACCCTAAAAGTATTAGTATACATTATAGCGGGTCAAATTGTATGGATGGATTTTTTTTCCTCAGGAGTACAGCAAATACGTAATCTACAGATGATTCTTATAAAAATTGCTGAATACTCTGAAGAATAGCTCTAAGTCCGATTTCGAGTCCCCCACTTTTGCAAAATAGATATTTTGTCATATGAATGTAGGGTTTGGCTAAAAAATCTTCATGGCTTCTGATAGAATTATAGGAAAAATATCATACTGGGCTTACTTTAAAGGTATTTTACGTACATTTCAGAATCTGTATTAATATCTATAGTGTTTTTGAATTTTAGTAGAGATATCAGGCTTAAATTATGAGAAATTAGCTTAAAATGAACTCTTAACTACTATATTATAATTTTTAACAAATTTCTTATGGAAAATTTTTTTTTACAGCTAAAATAAGTTCAGATAATTTCCGACAACTTTCATTCAGACAGCAAAATTTTTGTATTTAAATCTAAAATGGATGAACCAAATCCTTCTACATCATCTAAATCCACTTTATCACATATACAACACGATATTATTGCATTTGGTTTATCAAGTGAATTAAATAATCTGAATTTACCGTCTAGTCGTGACATTTTAAGATTTTATTTTTTTTAAGTGATCATGCTAAAATTCAAAGTAAAATGTTTTCGCATACAAATTTAACTCCTCATGTAATTGATAAATTGGTTGAAATTTAGAATAAATTGAATATTCAACTAATTGACAGACGTAGTATTCTAAGAAAACTAAATGTTTTAATTGAAAAATATCACGAAAGCATTAAACACAGAAAAAAAGTTCAGGAATTTACAGCATTCGTACAATCAACAACTGAAATATTTTACATTGGAAAATGTAAATGCAAGTTAAAAACAACAGAATGCTCATTAAAAGAATTTATGATGGACCAACATAATGATAGAAAATTCACAATACCTGAATATATGGATGAGATTGTAAAAGAAATACCTACAACAATACCAACAATGCCAACAGTTCGTGATGATCCAACATACTAACCACTTGGAACAGATATGGAAACAGGTGAAGCACAAACTGCAAATGAAGCAGTTGCAGAAGTATCTGTTACAATGAAACGAGGACATTGCTATGATATGTGACAGATTCGGTGTTTCAGATAGAGTTGCTTCATGTTTAGCAACAGCCCTTTTCGAAGATATACATTTTCGAGATGTTTGTGGTAAACTTGTCATAATAGATAAATCTAAAGTTGCAAGAGAAAAAATTAGATCTAGAGATGAAGTGCTCGTAAACGATACATACATTCCAACATAACTGCATTTTCTTTCGATGGCAGAAAAAATGATTCATTAACTAGAGAGAAAATTAATGAAAAATTTCATACAAATATGGTAAAAGAACCCCATTTAGTTGTTCTAAAAGAGCCTAATGCTGAATCACTTGGATATGTTAATTTGGGTGAAGAATAAAATGCAAAACACAATTAAAAAATCAATAGCAAAAAACTGTCAATAGATCAATTAATTGACGTATGCAGCGATGGAGAACCAGCTAATACTGGGATAGAAAATGGTGTTATAAGACTTTTTGAAAAGCATTTAAATAGACCACTGCACTGGTTTATATGTTTGCTTCATTTCAATGAATTACCATTTGGTCATTTATTCAGAGCATTAGATAAAACTGTCACGAGTGGACCAAGAGCAGCAAGTGAAAATATATTCAAAGACATTCATTTGTTAAAATTATTTTATAATAGTTTTTCAATAAAATTAAAATAGGAAAATTGTACTAATTTTAATTGATTTAAAAAATTTATTTTTTAGGTTGTAACTGATTTTGAACCAATAGCATTGAAAAATATGCCTGGTATGATCAGTGATGAACAAGAACGAGAATTATCTACAGATGTTAAATATTTATATCTGTACATTCCCGATGGCTAACCAAAGAAAGCAGGGTATTACGTCTATATACAGGGTGGCGCAAAAGTCATCCTCCTATCAGAAAATGCTATACATTTTGCGATTGGCCCCTAAAGTCAGTTCTGTTTTGACATTTGTGTAGTAAACACATGCGAAATACACGTTAATAAACAATGTTACGCTACACTGCTCCAGAACGCGGAATATTGCTGACTATTTATTTCGGTCGGTGAAAAACGGTTACTGCGCAAAAGTCATCCTCCATCAGAAAATGCTATACATTTTGCGATTGGCCCCTAAAGTCAGTTCTGTTTTGACATTTGTGTACTAAACACATGCGAAATACACGTTAATAAACAATGTTACGCTACACTGCTCCAGAACGCGGAATATTGCTGACTATTTATTTCGGTCGGTGAAAAACGGTTACTGCGCAAAAGTAATCCTCCTATCAGAAAATGCTATAAATTTTGCGATTGGCCCCTAAAGTCAGTTCTGTTTTGACATTTGTGTAGTAAACACATGCGAAATACACGTTAATAAACAATGTTTCGCTACACTGCTCCAGAACGCGGAATATTGCTGACTATTTATTTCGGTCGGTGAAAAACGGTTACTGCGCAAAAGTAATCCTCCTATCAGAAAATGCTATACATTTTGCGATTGGCCCCTAAAGTCAGTTCTGTTTTGACATTTGTGTAGTAAACACATGCGAAATACACGTTAATAAACAATGTTACGCTACACTGCTCCAGAACGCGGAATATTGCTGACTATTTATTTCGGTCGGTGAAAAACGGTTACTGCGCAAAAGTCATCCTCCATCAGAAAATGCTATAAATTTTGCGATTGGCCCCTAAAGTCAGTTCTGTTTTGACATTTGTGTAGTAAACACATGCGAAATACACGTTAATAAACAATGTTACGCTACACTGCTCCAGAACGCGGAATATTGCTGACTATTTATTTCGGTCGGTGAAAAACGGTTACTGCGCAAAAGTAATCCTCCTATCAGAAAATGCTATAAATTTGCGATTGGCCCCTAAAGTCAGTTCTGTTTTGACATTTGTGTAGTAAACACATGCGAAATACACGTTAATAAACAATGTTTCGCTACACTGCTCCAGAACGCGGAATATTGCTGACTATTTATTTCGGTCGGTGAAAAACGGTTACTGCGCAAAAGTAATCCTCCTATCAGAAAATGCTATAAATTTTGCGATTGGCCCCTAAAGTCAGTTCTGTTTTGACATTTGTGTAGTAAACACATGCGAAATACACGTTAATAAACAATGTTACGCTACACTGCTCCAGAACGCGGAATATTGCTGACTATTTATTTCGGTCGGTGAAAAACGGTTACTGCGCAAAAGTAATCCTCCTATCAGAAAATGCTATAAATTTTGCGATTGGCCCCTAAAGGCAGTTCTGTTTTGACATTTGTGTAGTAAACACATGCGAAATACACGTTAATAAACAATGTTACGCTACACTGCTCCAGAACGCGGAATATTGCTGACTATTTATTTCGGTCGGTGAAAAACGGTTACTGCGCGAAAGTAATCCTCCTATCAGAAAATGGTATACATTTTGCGATTGGCCCCTAAAGTCAGTTCTGTTTTGACATTTGTGTAGTAAACACATGCGAAATACACGTTAATAAGCACGCTACACTGCTCCAGAACGCGGATTATTGCTGACTATTTATTTGACCAATAATCGGTCGGGGCCAAACGGTTACTGTGAATGGTGAGCGCTACAGAGCAATGATCAACGAGTTCCTTTTGCCGTAACTTGATGAATTGGGATTGGAAAACATGTGGTTCCCACAAGACGGTGCAATAGCACACACTGCACGTGCCACAACCGATATGCTGAACATCGGAAGCTTACTTTTGCGCCACCTTGTATATCAAAATACGGCCAAGTCCAAACGTAACTTGTTTTCTTCCCCTTTCGTTTAACACCCATATTGTACACCAATTTCAAGGTTCTATTAGAACTTCATCTTGAGCGATAAATATATCGAAATATGGCAAAGTCCAAATGAAAGCTGTGTTCTCCTCCTTTCGTTTGATACCCATATTCTACTCAAATTTCAAGGTTCTATGGGAACGACATTTTGACCGATAACTCATTTATCGATAAATATATCGCAATATGCCAAAGTCTCAATGAAACCTGTGTTCTTCCCCTTTGGTTTGACAGCCATATTGTAGTCAAATTTCAAGGTTTTATGGAAACCACATTTTGGCCGATAACTCATTTATCGATAAATATATCGCAATATGTCAAAGTCTGAATGAAACCTGTGTTCTCGCCCTTTCGTTTGATACCCATATTGTACTCAAATTTCAAGGTTTTATGGGAACCACATTTTGACCGATAACTCTTTTATCGATAAATATATCGCAATATGCCAAAGTCTCAATGAAACCTGTGTTCTTCCCCTTTCGTTTGATACTCATATTGTTCACCAATTTCAAGGTTTTATGAAAACCACGTTTTGGCGATAACTCATTTATCGATAAATATACCGCAATATGCCAAAGTCCAAATGAAAGCTGTGTTCTCGCCCTTTCGTTTGATACCCATATTGTACTCAAATTTCAAGGTTCTATGGGAACGACATTTTGACCGATAACTCATTTATCGATAAATATATCGCAATATGCCAAAGTCTCAATGAAACCTGTGTTCTTCCCCTTTCGTTTGATGCTCATACTGTTCACCAATTTCAAGGTTTTATGAAAACCACATTTTGGCGATAACTCATTTATCGATATATATATCGCAATATGCCAAAGTCTCAATGAAACCTGTGTTCTCGCCCTTTCGTTTGATACCCATATTGTACTCAAATTTCAAGGTTTTATGGGAACGACATTTTGACCGATAACTCATTTATCGATAAATATATCGCAATATGCCAAAGTCTGAATGAAACCTGTGTTCTTCCCCTTTCATTTGATACTCATATTGTTCACCAATTTTAAGGTTTTATGGAAACCACATTTTGGCCGATAACTAATTTAGCGATGAATATATCGCAATATGCCAAAGTCTGAATGAAAGCTGTGGCCTTGCCGTTTCGTTTGATACCCATATTGTACTCAAATTTCAAGGTTTTATGGACACCACACTTTGGCCGATAACTCATTTATCGATAAGTATATCGCAATATTTCAAAGTCTGAATGAAAGCTGTGGCCTTGCCTTTTCGTTTGACACCCATGTTGCACTCAAATTACAAGGTTTTATGGGAACGTCATTTTAAGCGATAACTCATTTATCGAAAAATATATCGAAATATGGCAAAGTCCAAATGGAACCAGCGTTCTTCCCCTTTCGTTTGATACCAATATTTTACTCAAATTTCAAGGTTTTAAGGGAACCACATTTTGACCGGCAAATTTATCGAAAAATGCAAAGTCCAAATGAAAGGTGACACCCATATTGTACACCAGTTTCAACTTTTTGTGGGCACGACATTTTGACCGATAACTCATTTATCGATACATATATCGAAAAATGCAAAGGCCAAGAAATGTATGGCTTTTTCCTTTCATTTCACACCCGTATTGTACTCAAATTTCAAGGTTTTATGGGAACCACATTTTGACCGTTAACTCATTTATCGATAAATATATCGCAATAATTAAAAGTCTGAATGAAACCTGTATTGTCCCCCATTGCTACCCATATTGTACACAAATTTCAAGGTTTTATGGGAACGACATTTTGACCGATAACTCATTTATCGAAAAATATATCGCAATATGCCAAAGTCTGAATGAAACCTGTGTTCTTCCCCTTTCGTTTGATACCCATATTGTACTCCAATTTCAATGTTTTATGTAAACCACATTTTGTCTGATAACTAATTTATCAACGAATATATCGCAATATGCCAAAGTCTGAATGAAACCCGTGTTCTCGCGTTTTCGTTTGATACCCATATTGTACTCAAATTTCAAGGTTCTTTGGGAACGATATGAATATATCGCAATATTCCAAAGTCTCAATGAAACCTGTGTTCCTCCCCTTTCGTTTGATACTCATATTGTTCACCAATTTTAAGGTTTTATGGAAACCACATTTTGGCCGATAACTCATTTATCGATAAATATATCGCAATTTGATACCCATATTGCACTCAAATTTCAAGGTTTAATGGGAATCAGTTT